>JAUBNY010001030.1:870716-904454 GCA_032275445.1 Crypturellus soui
CTCCGGCTATAGCCCGCCCCGCCCCGGAAGAATTAATGCATGATTTGTTTAAGAAATCCTCTGCACAGACTCAGATTAAAAAAAAAAAAAAAAAAGGAAAGAAAATGGAGAGCAGGAAACTCCAGGCGGGATTGCAGTTGCAGCCTAGGCCTCGGCCTCTCACTCCAGAAGCCGGGATGGCCGCGGAGGGAAAACGCAAGCCAGAGCGCTCGGAGCGCGCCGGGCACGGAGCCAGGCTCCGGGGCCGCGCAGGGCGATTGCTGCTCGCTCCGGAGCTCACCCGCGACCGGGAATTTTTTTTTTTTTTTTAAGGAATTTAGCTCGGCGCGACCGGGTCGCTTGGGAAAGTCGCTCGGTGCTGGCAGGGAGGCTGAGCGAGACTTGGCACGCATGGGCGCGCGGGGACCTCTCCGTGCTTTACGGCAGCCTAATCCTGTCCGGGCAGGTGGCGGAAAGCAAGGAGAGAGGATAGAAAAGCTCTCTTTTTTCCACCCTTTATTTTACGTATGTTTTTAAGCCAGCGCTGCCTCTTGGTGCAGCCTGTTTGGGGCCAAGGGGGCCTGCACAAAGCCGTGTCTGGCAGCGGGATATGAGTGAGGCTGGCAGGGCGGAAAGAGTGCCGAAAATCGGGAAGGGGGATGAAGGCGGCAGGGGGAGGTGCAGCTCCACCTCCTCCCTCTTCATCCCCCTCTCCAGGGCTTCATGGATGAGGAGTAGCCAGGGCAGCTCCACCGGATCGGGAAGGAGTTGGAAATAGACCCGTTCCAAAAGATTGCCTCCTGCTTGGCTAAAAGAGCAGCTTTGGGTGCCAGGCCCCATCCGGGGGGACCTGAGCTCCCCCCGGGGATGGGATTCACAGGGCCCTGTTGCCGCTCGTGGCTCTTCCCTGGGAAATGCCCATCAGGAGCCGGCGGAGCCGTTCGGCGGGCGGTCGGGTTGCAGAGCGTGCGATATTTTGCAAAAACAGGAGATAACCGGGCCTTAATTAACGAGGAGATATCAGTGTTATGGACAACATCCCTCGCGAGCGCTGCTTGCGCTTGGGAGCTGGCTGGCTCGGGAAGGCCTCGTGCCAAGTGCAGCGTGAGGGTTGTTCTGGGGGCAAAACTCATCGTTTTGGCCCTTTTCTGGCTGGACGAGGGATTGCTCCGTGGAAAGCTGCAACTGTGGAGATTTTCTCCTCTTTTTCCTTTATTTTTATGTGCTGACGGTGCTGGTGCGGGATGGAAACCTTTCTGCAAAGGGTTTTTTGGGGGGGCTCTGCGCCTCTGTGAAGCTCCAGGAGAGAAGGGTTAATGCTTGCCGTGGGTTTCCTGCAAAGACGTTGGGATAAATCTATTAGCAGGGCTTCAAACATCCAATCTGCCTCTGCCAGGACCTCATTTTCAGTTAGCCGAGTGATATATTTATTCATTAGCAAGTGTTGACATAAGGTAGCAAAATGTGTGTAAACAGAAAAGCCGCAGCGCATGAATGTGCCATTTCGAAAGGAAAAGTTCCTCCTATCAGCCAATAGGAAGTGATTAACGCTGCCAATCGGAAGCGCAGAAACAACCGGGTTACTCACCAAAAAGTTCCAGTTTCTTTTTTTTTTTTCCCTCTCTCTTTTTTTCCCCCCTCTCTTTTTGGAAGAGCAGCCCAGTTGGCGGCTGGAGCGGGAGGCGCGGGGCGCGCGGAGCGGTGACGGGCGCGAGCGGAGCCCATCAGTCCGTCATTGCAGGTGGCTTTGGCAGCCTCCGCTGCTGGCTTTTTTTTTTTTTTCTTTTTTTTTTTTCCCTTTTTTCCTCTTCCATGGGGGTTATTGTGGCGAGAACAAGAGCGAATTTAACAGCTGGGCGCCGTGGCCGGGACGTGCGGCCGGCGGAGCCACGCTGGGGTGTCCGCTGTTTCTATTCCCGTCGTTGGCCGGATGATGGTTGGACCTGAGGCTGGTTGGATGAGAGCGGAGCAGCAACTTGGGCTCTAGCCCATTACATGGACAATTAAAAGGAGCTGCAAGAGGTTGGCTAGGGATGGTCTCTCCAGTTATAGTTGGGCAATGTTGGAGAACTCGCTGTAAAAGTGGCAGGGAACGATGCATCTCAGGAAAGTCAACACAGTGCCCTTCCATGAAGCATGATAGCAGTAATAAAAATGCTTAGGCGCCTGGTGCTAATTGCATAGGGGTTTTTTCGTTGCCGTATGTATCCCTCTTGCAGGGGTTGTGCCATTGCTGAAGGAAAGGTGGGACGGATAGGGAGGCAGAAGGGCTGCTGTAGTCACCGAAACATCACGTGTGCCTTGTTGATGGATTTGCTACCTGTCAGCTTTCCGTGGAGCAGAAGGATCTGCCCTCTGAGAGCCCTTTGAGAGCCCTCTGAGAGCCGCGTTAGGGCAGGAGGCTGCGGGTCTGGGCCAGCTTGCTCAGCTGAGTCTCTCGGGGAGGAGCTGTAGCGGTGACGCTCTCCGTTTCTTATCTGGTGGAGTGTCCACGGGCAGGATATCTCTCTAGGAACGGCCCGGTATGACTGTGTTGGAGGCAGGGAGGACAGAGGTGCTCTCAGACACCAAAGTCCAGGTAGATACTGGTCCTTCTGGTGGGGATGCACTCATAGCCTCTGCTGGAGCCCTTGTCCCATGCTCCGTGTAGATGCTGCTCCTGAAGGCATCTCCAGCATTGCTGACCAGAGGAGATCCCCCCAGTGGAGGGGCTGGTTCCCTCATCAGTGCAGGGTGGTCCTGGCTGGGATGTCCATGAGGTTGTGGTGCATAGGCTGTCCGCGTGCCCTCACGTGGTGTTGGTTTTCATGGGAGATGAAGGTGCTCTGGGTGCTGGAGCAGGAGGGTTGGATTAGATGATCTCTAGAGGTCCCTTCCAACCTCAACCGTTCTGGGATTCTGGGATTTTGCAGCTTCCAGGGAATATTCAGCACCTTGCAAGGTTGGGCCAGTAGCCACCGGGAATAATTTCATGTCTTCGCAATGGTTTTATATTGCGGTAGGAGAATTTTGGGAAGAGACTCGCATGCAGTAGAATTGCGTAAACCTTTTAGACCATGACCACTGCAGTGCCAAACATAAAGTGAGCCAGAGTGGCCCGTGCTAGCAAGAGTCCTTGGCTAATCTGCGGGTGATATGAATTGTGCGGGGATAAAATCATCCACGCTGAGTGCCACAAGCTCAGGAGGTCCATGTTTTCCTGCCTGTGACATACGGGATCATCACCCTTGTTCCAGAGTGAAGGCTGTGTCAACGCCGCGTCCTGTAAGGAGACCTCTGGCACTCTGCTTTAGAAGGATGTTTGTGATTGATAAAGCAAACTGGCTGCTAGATAGTGAGACGTGGGAAGGGAGCTGGTGGCTATCAAGAGAATAAACAGTAAAGAAATATTTTGGTTCTTCTTGGACTGTTGCTGCTGATCAGGGAACAGCCCAGGTATTTCAGGAGCCTGTGAATTTCCCAGTCTCTGTGGGGAAACTCCAAATGGCCTTAGGCTTTGGAATCAAACTGGAGCTGGACTGCTGCAAATCTCATCATTAGGGTTATGTATTTTAAGTCCTAAGTGGACATACTAATCGGATTCTCTCCTGCCATCCTGTGAATTAGATCCCGTTCTCCTGTAAGGTGTCCAGTGTGCTGAGAGAGGACCTGGCTATGTGTGACCTCCCGAGTAAGATGATGTGGAAGGGGCAAATCATGTCCTTTACCCCCAGGACTCGCAGGGATTTGTGGAGGAACTTGCCACATGTGAGAGGTGCAGGTTGAAGACCACCCTGGGGCACCACATGTAGGATGGCCCAGCCTGTGTTCAGACAGCATCCGTAGCCAAAGCATTTGGAATCATCCCAGGGAACAGTGGAGGGGAATTGTCCAGACTAGGAAGTGGAAAGGGTTAAAAAAAGACAGTGTATTTTTCTGGACCCCAGAAAACATGACCAGGCATTTAGCGCGTGTATAATATACAATATTTCACAAGTAAGTCCATTTCCTGTCTCCCCCATTGTTTTCGGTTTGATTAAGTATATCCTGTTAAACTGTATATTCCTGTTAGGGCTTATACTTCACTCTGATAAAATGAGGATATACGCACACACAGGACTTTCTTTGCTAGGATTTTGGGGATGGCTTCTGGAAAGACAACTTGCCAGGCCTTGTTCTTCCAAGTGGTGGCCCTTGCTCTTTGAGATGCAGCAGTGAGTCAAGTGATGTCAGTAGGGAACCCAAATTTGATGAAACCAAACCTCACCAAGAGTCTGTCAGGACCTTGATGGTTGCATGAGCTTTGTGGATCTCTTTCCTGTGGCCTCAGCCCTGCTGAGCTGTGGTGTTACCTTGAGCTTGGGTCTTCTGGTAGTGACTAAAACCATCCAATCTTACCTTTTCCTATACTTTCATTGGCGATTGGAGGAATAGGTGTTGGCTAGTTGGGCTTCATAGGTGCGTTCTGTGCTCACAGGAGGTGGCATTTGAGATCTGCAGGGAAGAAGTGATGTCAAAGTTGATGGGGGTCTTAATGTTAAACCCTTTGCAGCAAAAGGACCCTTAACATTAAACCCTTTGTAGCAATTAGCCATTTCTCTTTCAGTTTGCATGTTAGTGAGCGCCGATGTTGGCTAAACTCAGTGGAGAAGGCAGTGATTTGGAGTTCTGGGGAGCTCAGTGAGTTGTGTCATGAGGGTGACGGGCTGCATCTCATGAGCCTTTGACTTGGGCAGAGAGATGGCAGCCGGTCTGTAATCTTTGCCAGTCTATAATCATCGTTGGCTGGCGATGAAGTGCAGTGCAGGGCCTTGGTGGAGGCGATGCGCTAGGGTGGATGCATCTTGATGAACTGCCGTGTCTGTGCAGACAATTAGTAATTGCTTCCTGTTCAGCTCTTTGGAATGCGTGCTGTGCTCTCGGCGTTGTTTACGGCGTGCTGCGGAATGAATATATATACTTAATTCTTGTTCTTTCCCTCTGCCCCAGCAGATTGTCCAGACTCTGTGCCTTCCTCCACTGAAACAGGGGGAACTAATTGTCTAGCCCCTGGGGGGCTTTCAGGTAAGACCTCTCTTGTTAACCTTACCGTTGGGTGCGTTTCGTGGGGCAATTTGTCTCTGTCTGTGTCCCTGCTGTTCCCATTGACCAAGGGGGCCCAAGTGAACAAGAAAAGCCACGCTGGAGTTAGTTTGGAGCATCCAAGTTGTTGAGAAAGGTGTGCTCGCAGGGAGAATTGAGTTTCTTGTTGGTGCACCTCACTTGGAGGGGATGTGTTGACAATTCTGGGCTCATCTCTCTGTCCTCCCAGCTCCACATTTACTTTGGATTCCAGCTTTATGCTTTTGGAGTGAGGCTGGAAGAGGTGTGCTGGAGGAAGGCTAAATGATACCCACAAACTACTCACTAGAGGATACAGGCTGTTGGAGCACACGCTAAGGCTGTTGGAGCACGTACAGCGATACCCTCGCGGGAGGATTGAGTGACTGCGTCTTGTTCCAACCCGGTGTTGCTGGGATTGTTAGCACGGTGTTTGGGAGCTCGTCATGGGCTGTGTTTTTGTTGGGGTATCCTGTGTGTGACATCTCGTGGACATGAGATGCGAGGTTTGCTCGCTCCCAGCTGTTGCGTTGCACTGTGGTTTGTAAGGAGCTGTACTAGGTGGGCCCATGGCCCTGTACCTTGTACCCTGTCTTCTCCTTGCTCATGGGAGGCAGCTACGAACTCTCCTGTGGGTTGTATTTTGGGAATGATGCACGTGAACCTTGCACTGGTGTTTGTGTAACCTGCGTTCGTGGATGTGGACCATGCGTGGGCATCTGCTCCATCAGCCCTATTTGTGAGGCTGGAGGTAGCTGGGGAGAAACACAACTGCCGCCTTGGAGAAGTGATTGCTTATTCCTCATTGTCCCATTCACCACCCCAACCTGCAGGTGACATTATGGGTATTTAGAGGATAGTTTCCCCACCGCTCTCTGGGCTTCAGTGGAGCATCAGATGTGACTTTCTCAGGGTGTCCTATCCCTGGCAACTCTTTTCTTCATGGAGCCAGGCCCTTGGCATCATTCCTGCTCCCAAGGCTCTAGCGTACGGTGGCCGAGCACCTGAATCCCCTTCCCCACGCGTCTGCACCAGCTTCCCATCAGCGGGACATCGCGCCGGCCTCACGAGCGTGCCGGGGCCTTGGGCGGCCCTTGGCTCTCTCCAGGAATTGCGCTCGGCGTGGATGTCCTCAAGCGCACCGTGTTTGTTTTTCTTGCCGTGTAACGTATACCCCGGCCGTTACTCGAGAGGGGACCATATTGTTTGCTCAAGGGCCCTAATGAGAATTAATCAAATGGAGGGGGAAAGGGAGCAGAGCGACTTGTTGGCAGGCTTTTTTTTTCTTTGTTTTTTAAGGGTGTTTTGGGGCAGAGTTGGGTTTTTCTTCACTTTGGAGCCTATAGCTTTTGGGAACGTATAGAAAAAAAAGAGAAAGGCATGGAGCAAAACGACACAATCAGGATGTTGTTGGGTTTCTTTTTTTTTTTTTTCTCTCTTTTTCTTCCCCCCTTTTTTTTTTTCCTTCCCTGCCCGGCGGAGGGGCGGAGGGAGCCGAGATCCGCAGGATGCCGCTTGCAATAAGCAGAGGAAGCACTCGCCTTTAAAAGAGGGGCTTTCTGCGCGGTGCCGGGCTATCGATAACATCTCGTCTGTCTGGGCCGCTCCTGGAGGAGGCGGCGGAGCAAGGGGGGGGGATGCAGGAAATCACAGCGCCCGCCTGGGAACACCGGGCCCGGGGGCCTCCGCGGGGTCGCCTAATCTCCCGGCACATCGGCACCCGGCTGGGCCGCTCCGCGGGGGAACGCCGCATTCACAAAGCCTCTTCCCTGGGCCCCACAATAATTTTTTATTCAATTTATTTATATTTTTTTGAGAGGGGGGTCTAAGTTATCAAAGCTTCCTCACTTTCCCCCCACCCGGAAAAAAAAAAAACGCTGGAAACAGAGCCTTGTAGGATCATTAGCCGCTCTTTTTTTTCCCTCTTTCCCCCTCCACAAATGTAATTGTAGCCATTTAGTTTAATGAGGAGCTGATAGGAGAGTTGACTCATGGAGGGATACGGTTAGCTCCACAGGCCGTGAAACAAAGCCGAATGCCTCCACATGAAAGAGCATTTGTTTTGAATTTGCTCTGATTTACTGGCAGCTCCGCTTCCACACACAGGAGTGCAGCACTGAAAATTCCCAACTGGAGAGACCCAGGCCAGAAAGGAAAATAAACGCAGTTTGCAGCAATGCTCCAAAGTGACTTTTTTTTTTTAATTTTCTTTTTCTTTTTTTTTTTTTTTTGGCATATTTTATTTAGGTGAAGAGCATGTTTGGATGGGGTTTTTGGGGCATTGGGAGTGTTTTGTTTTGATCATAGGTGCTCTGTGGAAGAGGAAGACCCTCCTTCAGTCTCCCTCTCCCACCGTGGGCTGGTGTAGACCCCATCTTCATGCCCCCGTCTTGCAAATTGTGAGAACTTGCTTTAGAAAGCAGCACAACCCCCGGTTTGGGTAGATCTGGAAGCAGACGAGCTGTGTTGGCCAAGGAGCACGTTGAGATTTTGCCAGGGACCCCGAATGCCTTCCACGAGCCCAGGAGATCGCGTTGGCCACTGGTGAAGGGCAGCTCATGCCCACTTGGTTGTAGCCTTCAGCTGGACTCGGTGCTGCTGTTGCAGGGCCGGGGAAGGGAGGTCCCGGCCCCTTCTCCAAGCCCAAAGGGTAGGATTTAGCAAGGCAGATCGCTATCGGCGCGAGAGAGAATTTGGGAAGCGAGCCAGGTGGGGGTTGACAGCTCTGCGGTCAGCCAAGCTCGCACGGGGGCTTTGGAAAGATGCTGAACATGGTGAAGAGTGCAGTAAAAAAATCCACATCCTAGGTGAAGATCCGTCCTGGGAAGAGAACGTTTGGGTCCAGCTACCAGTAGGACCTGCTCGCTCCTCCCGGAGGCCGAGTCCGGGTGGATGTGGGAGGGTTGAGCGGTTTCCCCTCGCTGTAACCCGTCCCAGCCTCCTTCTCCCTTCCTCGGGCTCCGCTGGCTGTTTTCCTTGCCGTCCCGCCCCGCGGAGAGACGGCCTAATGAATGGGGCTCAGTTCGGGGCGGGAGGAAGGTCGGCAGCCTACAGCCTGCCACTTGATGCTTTTGGCAAGGGACGAGAAAAAAATAGTTTAAAAAAAAAAAAAAAAAGGGAGAAAAGCAAATGCATGAGAAAACGTCATCCCGCAGGCCGGGGGGGTCCCTCAGCAAGCAGCTGGTTCCTCCACAGAGGCTGAGGTTGACCTGGTCTCCAGTGGGGCGCTCCTTGCACGTGGGGCCAAGCGGGAGGGCACCCTGTAGCCGCGTTAAAGCTCTGGAACTTACTGAGATTTGCTTAAAAAGAGGGGGGAAGAACAGAATAGAATAAAATAAAATAAAGAAGGTGGGAGTGAGGCTGTGGCAGAGGTCAGAATCAGACCGGAGCCACCCATGGAGTCCACGTGGCTTGGCCGGCTTTGAAGGCGATGTTGGTTGCAGCTTTGCTCCCCGATGGTCCTCGCGCTCCGTCTCATGATACCTCTGCTGTCGTCCTGTCCTCACCGACTGTGCCCCTTGCACCCCAGCTGTCTTTCCACATCCGTCCTTCCCTTGTTTCTCTGGTTTCACCAGTGGTAGCTTCGTGGGTCAAGGAGGACTCCCTGGTCAAGGTGTCTGCATCCTTGGTCTCCTCAGCGCAGGGTCTCAGCAGTGTTTGGCCAGGACTCTCCTTGCTGGAGTGGGGTGGCCAGCCCCAGTGCTGGTGGTGGGTGGCTGAGTGGTGGAAACCCATGGCCATGGTGGCTCCACCAGACCATGCAAGGACATTGGGTCTGCAGGAGCCTAGAGCCTGTGTCCAGTGACGAGGACATGAGCCACCTTTCCTTTTTATTTGGAAGGGGCTATTAATACAATTGCAGAACGGGTGTTTTCCCCTCAGAGTTCCCCCACTTTGAGCTTGGGAGCTGCTGTTGATCCCACCATGTTGGTGTTGGCCTTGGCGGCGTCGGGTCCAGTGCGGTGCCGGAGGCCCCCGGGGACTCGTCGCGCCTCCCGGCTCTGCTGCCGGTGGGATCGGCGGGCGGGCAGCCGGCATTTCGTCACGCGGGCCAGGAATGTTTCACTATGTCTTTGATCCCCGCTGGTATCCCGGCTGGCCCGGCCCGAGCACCTTCCCTAAACATGGAGCTCTTCCCGGGAGGAGCCGGCGTGGTCCGGCTATCCAGCCCCTCGCTCCAGCCCCAGTGGGATCCCGCGGGGCCGCTCCGGCCTGCGCTTCTCCGTCCCCCCTGCCCGCAGCGCGGGGTTTATAACCTCCTGGGAAATGCCTGTATTTACAAACACGGCATCCTATTATAATCCGAAATGGAGACGTCTTCCTGTGTCGCTGCCGTTGTGTGTTTGCTCGGGGGATAAACAATTACTTGGGAATATAGAGATGTATTTTTTTCTCCTTACCTCCTTTAAAAAAACCATATTTGTGTGTATATATGTATTAAATGCTTTTGCTTTCGTGCACCTTGGTGGCGGCGGGCAAAAAAGCCAAAAAAAAGAGCCGAAAAAGAGGAAAAAAAGCAGAGCCCCCGTGGCGTCCCGCGGGCCGGGGAGGTTATCAGGGGTTAAGGCGGAGATGACAGCATCGGAGTCGCGGGAGCAGAGCCGGCCGCCTGCCAGGCTGGGAGCCTCGCGCATCATCTGACCGTGGCGGCCGGCGGCCGGGGCGGCCTCGGAGCGCTGGCGCCCGCCCCGCTTCGGGGGAGCCTTGCCGGCGGGATGGGAAAGAGGAAAAAGCCAAAAAAAAAAAAAGCAAAAAAAAAGGGCATTAAACCTGTTGCGTTTGGGTATTTTTTCCCCCCGCTTTTGTCATAACCCGGCGCTGCTCAGTTTGCAGCAAAAGGGGAAGAGCTGAAGCGCGGTTTCCGCAGAGTTATCCTAGGAATTTTCGTCGATCCCCTGTGCTTGGGCAGCCTGGCGAGGCTTGTTTTTTTAGGGAGGAAGGCGAGCGAGAGGCGAAGGCTGGAGGCGGGTGCCAGGGAGGTGTGTGCCCGCCGGCGACCGCCTCGAAAACGGCGTCTGCTTGCAAAATAAAATGTCCCAATGAGCGTCGGAAACTCGATCCTTTGGGACATTTAAAATGAGACGGGACAAAAACACTCTCGTAAGGGAGCCGTCCCGAGCTGGCAGGGCCGGGGCGCTGAATCTTTTCCATCTACGATGGCTGCGGCGACCGGGTATCGGTTACACTATGGGAACGAGAAACATTAACCCCGCGCGTCTAGCGGCGGCGGGGACGGGGGGACGGGGTGTGATGTTGCTTCTAAATGCAGAGGTTGAGGGTGCAGCCGGCCTTGGACGTGCCCGGCGGCGTGGCGAGGTGGGCGCCCACCGTGTGGAGTTCCAAGAGTGGGATGATGCCCCGTCCCCAGTCTCCGGGCAGCTGGAGGAACCTGCCTCTTTTGGGAGAGGTGTCCAAAACGTGATGCTCTTCCCCCAAGAGACTTGGCTTGCACCAAGCCACGGGCGATGCAACTTGGGTCCTGCTGGGACATCCCCGTGGATGGGGATGCTGCCGCTGGAGCAGCCCAAGGGCAAGGGGAACGGCTACCAGAGGAGCCTCTCGGCGGGCAGGAGGACCACGCGGCGTCCCAGGTGGCCGCGGACGTGTCCGCCAGCCCCACCGCGTCCTCCCGCGCCCGGCGGCAGTGACCCGCGCGGCCGCCTGGCCTCCTGCCCACTGTCACAAAGGAGCTTCCTTCCCAGTTTATTTTTGGCTCCGGGATATCATTAACGGGCGGCGCGCGGCCGCCGGTGGGGACGGGGCGAGCCCGCCGCGCGCCTCGCGCTCCTGGACCCGATTTCACTGCGTTTCTCCCACTGCTCGTGGGGCAAAACGGGAGCCGGCCCCAGCTCCACTGGGAATGGAGGAATTCCACTGGGAATGGAGGGTGCCGAGTGTCCCGTCCTGTCCCGTCCCGCAGGATTTCCGGCCTCTGGCGATTAGCCTTTCATTTATATATTTATTTATTAAAATAAAAGCGGTGGCTTTGGGTGTATTCCGCAAGCGTTGAGCTGGAGGGGACGGCGGGGTGACCTCATTGCTGCAGCCAGGCTGTCTGTCTGTCTGTCTCTCGCCTGGCATTTTTAACATTTTTTTGCAAGGAAAAAAAAAAAAAAAGGCGCTTCGCCCGGATAGCGTTGCAGGAATTTTCCATCCTGGTCCTGGGAAAGCTGAGGGTTCTCCCACATCCGTATGTGCCCGACGCCAGCGTGAGGGGACCTCAGTGTCCCACAGCTCCGGCTGGGGCACCCTCTGCTCTCCCCTGGGAAAAGCTGCCACAGGGACGTCTGTATAACATATAAAATCTAAAATAATATATATTTTCTTTTGGGGTAGCCATTTAAATACATGATGATAACTTTCACCCTGTTAATTAACAGGAAACATTGGGACAAGACAGGAAATTACATCAGTCTTTTATGAGCAAAGAGCCAAGAGGGAGGCAAAAAAAAAGAGCAAGAAAGAAATGCAAGAAAACAGAGTTACTGGCGGAAGGGAAGAAAGTGATGGGGGAGGAGGAAGAAAAGAAAAGTTGAGCTTCTCTCCCACCCTGTTGGAACGATCTCGTGGTGTTCGGAGAGAGGCTGGCCGAGCGCTTTTATTTTATTTGTGTGATGTTGGAAAATATTTTAATAGCAGGGTCGTTGTCGCTCGAACCCTGCCCTCGCACCGCGCGCTGCGGCGGGCTCGTTTCATGGCTTTGCTCAGCTTCCTTCCCCGAGCTGCGAGGCCGAGGAAGCTCTTGGCTCGCAGACTAATTTTGGTTTGGCTGCTCAGCCCTCAAAATTGGTCCCCACCCAGTGTCATTATCTTGGTTTAAACTTGCAAAAAAAAAAAGGAGAGAGAGAGCAGCCCTGTAGGAGCTGGCTCAGCCCTTCTCTACCCTTTTAACCTCGCTGCATGAGAAGTGTCGCCGCTCCAGCTCCCCGTCGCTGTCCCCTTGGCTCCCGACAGCCCCTGTCCCCTTGACTGGTGGCTTAGGGCACTGCTGGACCTCGCTGTGATGTGCCCCGTTGGCAAACCAGGCCGGGAAGGGGGTTGCCTTGGTGGGGCCGATCCCGGACCACGGCACCGCGAGGAGCTCCGCATTCCCAGCCCTCGTGGAGGTCGTGTTCATGGTGATCCATCAAGATGGTGGGGTTGCTCCTGGCTTTGTGTTGCTTGCTTGGCGGAAGGAGGACACCCAAACTTGGCCCAACATTAGTGTTACCAGTATCAATGATTTCCACAGCATTTTTTTGCCAACTTGAGTTGGCAGAGCAAGTTCCTGTTGGATTGGGGCTTTGCTCGTGTTGCTCAGCACTAGGGATCGCTTCCTGGAAGCTCTGCAGCCCGATGTTGTGTTGTGTTGTCAAGCCACAGCCTCATTTATTGGGCTTTTCTTGGAAAACCATTAGCGGGACCCCGAGGCTTAATATCCCCGCTTGGGTCCGCAGGCTCCTTGGACACCATCCACCAGGCCAATCAGTGGGTGGACCTAGGGCCAGGAGCTGGAGAAGCTCCGTTTAGGTGGTGGTGGAGCCTCCTCCACATCTCCGGCCTAGCTTAACTTTGCTAGGCTGCTCCTGGGGTCATTCCCCCAGTTTTGGGGGCATCAGTGGGACCATGCTGCTGCCCTGCACAGCTCATGTGGTTTTCCAAGCCTTTTGCTGGATATCTGGGCAGGTGGAAAGGTGGATTTATTTATTTATTTATTTTTGCGTTAAGTGAATAGCTCGAGAGCCGCCGGGACTGTTAAGCCTTGGGAGTATCGTTGCAAGTACGTACATATACGTGTACATAATAAGCGAGCAGGAGGCTCGCGAATGGTAATTTTCTTTCTTGAATAGATTTTGTTTGTAGAGCTGCCAGAGTTGATTAAAATAAGAGCTCTCTTTGCGAGGGGGAGCGTTAGTGCAGCATTCGGAGGCAGAAAACAGCCCGATGTGCCACGTCCGCGTCACGCTTTGCCGCAGCAGGTTCCCCGCTGCCGACTCGCTCCTTGCAGACCCACGGGCAGCCCCGGTGCTGCCCGCCGCCCCGCTCAGCTGTTCATTAACTTCTGTGAAAGAGCAGCTTTGGGCCCGTCCGGCTGGTGAAAGTTCAAACATCCTCTGCTTTTATAACCAGGGAAGTTGTTCCAGGCTCTCCACGATGGAGCCGATGGCTCCTATTGATAGATACTAAAAAATCCCGGGAGTTAGCGCCCGGGCGGTGGAGAGGCTGGGGGTAATACCAGTATAAAGGTTGGTCTTTCAGGCGAGAGGTGGGAAGGGCTGGTTTTCTGCTGGCTCTTTGATGTGCGCCAGGAGATTTACCAGGCAGGTAGGTGACTGCAGCTCTTTGCAACGTGCTGGGTTTGCACAGCTGAGCTGGGCAGAAAAGTGCGTGTTCTGTGGGGGGCAAAAGCCCCAAAGAGTGAAAATAACGGGAAGAAAGAGCCCTCCTTGGGCTGGGGCGGCGAAACGGCCTGCCCAAAACGCCCTGCTCGAAGCCGCGGCGCGGGAATTGAGGCAACTCAAGTTTTATTTGGAAAACGTGTCAGGAGCCCGGAGTTACATCACTGAGCTCGAGCTGATGAGTGCATTTTCTTTGGAAAGCAGGCGGAGACTTCTTAAGCTCATTAGAAGGAACAAACTCATAAATCTTGATGCGGAGAGGCCTGTAGCTCTTTCTGCTCTTTATCACGGGCGGGCCGAGCGGAGCACGGAAAAAGCACCCCGGTGCGGCATCGGGCTGCACCCAGGACACGGCACAAAGGTGCTTTTCAACTTACTATTATTATTTTTTTCCTACATTTCTCCAGCACAGCGCTAGGGCTGGGTGGCCCCGCTGCCTCCCGCCCACCCGGGGGAGGGCGTCACGACACGGTTAGGTCTCAGCTGGACCCGCCGTCCCTCTCCAGCGCCGCGGGGGTTAATTACTTAACGAACGTCATATTCCCCCCCCCCCCGTAATTGCTAAGTATTATTAATCCCCCAGCAAAGCGAGCCGGGGCGGGGGGGGATGATGCGCCAGCGCGGTCCAGGCACTGGCCGAGGGATGCGGGGGGAGCCGGCTTCGCCGCAGCCGTCCGGCCCCGCGCGCGGGCTCCGCCGCGATTAGATTAGGCCGGCAGACAGAAGTAATGATTAACTTTCGCAGTCTGCAGCCTGTCTCCAGTCTGGCGCTGGGTGTTTTTTTTTCCCCCTAAGTAGGCCCTGGCCCGGAGTCGACAGGGTATTAGGTTGTAAAGAAAGACAGAAGGAATGAACGCCAGGGGAGGGGGGAAAGGGGAAAAGCGGGGAGGGGGGGGGGTTGCTTTTTTTCCATCAGATCCGGGAATGGAATTTATTGGCTGGAATGCAGTAAATGTTCCAAATGCCATCCCAGCTAAACAGTTTTCATAATTGTTACGGAGCGGGGCCGGGGCGCGAGTGAAAAGCACTTTTGTTCCCAAAAAACCCTGTGGTTTTTCCGTGTTTTCCCCTCCCCGTGCGAGGAGCGTTTCTTCCCGACCCCTCCGGAAAGCCCGTGTGGCTGAGGGTGGGTGCTACTTCTTTTCCTTTTCTTTCTTTCTTTTATTTATTTTTTTTTGGCTAAACGTCTGTTTTCGCTCCTGGAATAACTTCGGGGAGAATTGTAGGTCAGTGGGCTGCAGGGAAGGAGGATAAATTTTGCTCTCTGGCTGCTCGGCGTGCGCCTGCGCGGGGCAGGAATGCGCTCAGGAGCGAATCGCAGCGCACATCTGGGTGTTGGGTATCGCTTCGGAAACCCTAGACGGCCGCGCATTGGTTTTTATTGAGGCCTTTACAAGCCTTTTAGCGTGTAAGCCGCCTGGCTACACGCTGCCGGCGGGAAGGAGGAAGCGTGGGGAGCTGCGGCTCTCCCGGGGATGCGGATCCGCTTTCCCCCCATGCAAGGGTTGCAGTGGGAGAGAGAATTTTCCCGATTTCATTGCGTTTCAAGCCTTAATTGCAAGTGTTTTGGGGGCTCTGTCGCATGGGGATGTGGCTTGGGTGCTGCATTCGGCTCCTTGGTGGCCACGGTTGGCATCGGGCTGGTGGCCACCGAAGGGGTGAGACCTTGCAGGCCTCCTCCGGGATGTGGTCCCACGTGCGCGCTGGGTCTCCGTCTCCTTGGGGAGCCTCACGGATGGTCACACAACGGGGGGTGACACCACGTGGTCCTAAGCACCAGGTCACTCAAGCCAGGGGGACGAGGAGACCTCAGTGGGGATGTTGCCAAGATCCAGGGAAGGTGCGGGTGGGAAGGTACCTTGGATGGCATCTCACGAGGCTTCTGAGGTCCTGCGGCTGCTCCAGCACAAGTCACCCCAATGCCACACATCAGCTTTCAGCAGCCTCCGCAGTGCAACTTGCCTTGTTTTCCCAAAAAACACCCTATGGGATCTTTTTTTTCCCGTATGGCAACCAGCTTTACCCTTCCTGCTTCTCCAGAATGTGGGGCTGTGAAGGAATTCCTTATTATTTTGCCCCAAAAGGCAGTGGGATTTTCCTGCTGCTCCTCTGGAAGGATTCCCCCCTTTCTTTTTTCCACCTCTCCCTACCCTTTGGTCCCCCGCCTTGAAGCATTTCTTCTCCCTGTCCAACCCCAGGGCTCCTCCTCGGAGAGGCTGGCTCCGAGGGAGGGATTCCCGGTGCGCAGGAGAAGAAAGAGCAAAGTTTCCCACACCTCGGAGCCGAGGGGGGGATGGTGAGGGGAGAGGCAGATAAAGGAGGCGCTTGAAAATTAAAACTTCAAAAATAATTAGCCCGGCTGTATACTAAACAACAGCAAAGAGGCCCATTTACTGTAAATATTATGAATGGATTTGGCTGCCTGCTGCCGTCCCCACCCTTCCTCTAAGGCTTTTTCTCCGCGCCGAGTCAAAATTTGGCCTTCAGACGGCGCGGTGCTCTGTAATTTGCATGGCTGATGAGGCCCAAAAGCCGGTGCGGAGGAAACCGGAGCCGGCTGCGTCCTCGGCGGCCGCCCCGGACGGTCGTGGGGCGTGCGTGGCCGGCCGGCTCTCGCCGCGCGCGCGCCGCCGCGGCCGGGCAGGCGGCACCGAGTTGCTGCTGCTCTTCTCGGGGGCGTTTTTCTTAGCCGTGCGCGTTGATTAATGGCCGTAATTAGGCGGCCGTGGTGACTCAGGGGTGTCCGTGTGGCTTGTCGGACGCCCAGGGGTTTTGCTCGAGCTCTTTCTGGTCACCTCCCCCTTCCATTTGCGCCTGGGTAGGGCACATCTTGATCTAGGACCTCGCACACGGGCATTCATCATCCCACATTGCCCAAGCTTTGATTTTCCTTCTGGATCCAGCTGTTGGCAAAGGCTCTGTGAGGTGTGCTGGGTCCCCTTGCCCAGGTCCCACTCCTGGTGGCTTGTGGACATCTCCAAGGATGGAGATTCCAGAACCTTGGTGGGCAACCAGAAGGTTTGCTCATTTCCATGGCCCCTCTTGGAATTATCTCGCAGTGTTCAAGGCTGGTTACCACATGGAGCACCTCGGAAGAAGTCTTGGCCCAAGACTTTGCCCCAGGTGGAAACCTTTGGGGATGTCCTCAGGACCAGATGTCCTCTCTTCCCTGCGTAACCTGACCTTGTTTTTGTTCCAAAGCTTGGTGGAGATTTCATGAGAGACTTTTCCAGCCGTGATGCTGGTGATGGAAACTCTTGCTTGACTCCCCAGGGTGTCATAATGTAGGAGTGGGCATGGTGGAATAGCTGGGCCAAACTGAGGAAGAGTTTTTGGGAGAGCTACAGGGAACTGGTCACCCCTAAGAAGAGTCTGGACCGAAGCCCTAGCTGCAAATGTTGGGAAATCCCTGACTCCTTCGCTTAATGGCCAATACCAGATTTTATCTGTTGCATTCCCATCGGACACAAGTTGTTCAGCTCTTCTGGGAACATCTTGTCTTCCAGATAGCCACCCTTATAAAACATGGGCAAATGGAGTGCCAAAGCTTCTCCTTCCCCAGGCAAAACACTTCACTGAGGTCGAAATGGCTTTGACAGAAGAGTGTTTTCAGGCACAGGGTTTCCCCCAGAGAAAGAGGTTTTCCTTTTCCACACAGGAAGATCTGCTGCTACTGGTGTTGAGAAAACAAAAGTTTCAGGAGGAGCACTAAGGCCAGACATGAATTTTCATGTGAATCTAAATTATATTGTTGGGAGCCGTTAAGCAATGGACCTGCTTGTGCAGGGTGGTTGGACAAGATGATCTCCAGAGGTCCTTTCGAACCTCAATCATCCTGGGATTGGGTGGGCAACCAGTTAATGAATTAAAGAAATCACCTTAAGGCCCTTCAGCTCGCGCGGGCTGCTGTGTTCCTTGAGTAAGAGCCGCCTAATTAGACGTAGACACAGTTTTACAGTCTAGCCTGTCAATCCGCGGATTAAGGCCTCCCTAAGTACCTACTGACACGATGGCTCCTAAAGAGATGTTATGGTCTCCCGTGTCAATAATCCACAGATTAAGGGCTCCCTAAGCACGTGTTGACGTGCCAGGCTGGACCAGCTCCTCGGGCACTGCTGTTGCACCGAGGCCGGATAGACCCGAGGAGTGAGAGGTGCTGATCAGGGTGCATCACGTCCTCCGTGAGCAACCGGGGTCTAACACATGCCAGTGCTCCCTATTGGCCTTGGATCAATGATCGGAGCCTCCGGAACAGGTTTAGAGTTGCTTGGACCAGGCTATGAAGGGCCTGGGGCAAGGCATCATTGAGGTGGCATACACAGACGGCCCACAAATGCCATGGAAGGCCCGGAGACCTTTCCTGTATCCTGCAGTTTAGTTTTTCTGTGCTTTTTTTCTGCAGTGGTCTGAAAGCATAGCTGGAAAATTTGGCTCGGAAGGATGTTTTGGGCTTGTTTGCTTCCCCCCATCCCCGTCAGTACACTGCAAATTGCAAGAGAGATTAGACAGGAGGCAAAATTCCTCTTTTTCTGTGCCAATTTCTCCTGGCTTATCGCAAGTGGTAGGGTTGCAGGTCACGCACGGTGTCCTCGCTGTGGCCATCCATTCCTCGAATAGCAGTTGACACGTAGGTTCTTTCAGGGATTCCCGCAGAGAGGTTCTTACTGTGCCCAAACTGGAGCAGGCCCCTGAGGAGATGTTTGCACCGCTTTTCTTAACCACGTTTTGCCCATGATGTTTCCTTCAAGGGTCTATGTCTGGCGTGGGAAAAGGGTCTCCTTGGTGCTCTTGACTTTGCAGCGCTCGGTGGCTGCCTCAGCTCTTCTGCTGGCTCTTCCCTGCTGGAGTGGAGCGAACGGTCACGTATGCAGTGTCACAGCCTGCAGTGACCCCATGGGAGCTCCACGAAACGGGCCACCCTTGGCTCACGGCGCGCGGTGGGACGTGCCAAAGCCAACGTTGCGTCAGGGCCGCTCTCCTGGACAGAGTCCTGCCGCGGAGCTAGCAGAGGAGCAGGACAGGAGGGGATGTGCGAGGAGCCCAGGAGAAGCTTGAGAAGATCCTTTGGGTCAACAGTGCTGAGATTAAACAAAACAATCAAAACACATGAGTCTTGCAGTGGCTTTGGGTGCTCTTGAGGTTGGGTGATGCCGTGTGCGTGTAGACCTCTTGTCGCTGAGAAATGCTCAAGTGAAAACGCCCGTGAAAAGCTAATCAGGAGCAGAGCTGGATTCCCGTTTTCAGCTAAGAGCTGGTGCATGGAGATGGGTATGGGCAGCAATGGAGGCAAGGATAAGTCGGGAGCGGGATCAGCCGGGAGCGGGATCAGCCGGGAGCACTGCTCTCGCAGAAGGCGGCTCTCCCGAACCTGCAGGAAAACCTTTGTCGGTGTCCAAACAAAACTGGGCGGAACAAAAGCTCCCCTTCCTGACTCCCATTCCCAGCTTGCTGCCCGCGTGCCTTGGAGAACTTGGCAGAGTGACAGGAGTGGGATGGGAAAACCTGGAAGGAGCTGCAGTGCTGCAAGGAGCCTTGCTGCTGCTGGGCCACGCTCCGGCGTGGAGAGGGAAAAGTGACCTCTCCTGCCTCCGTTTCCCCCCAAAATAAGTGAGAACAAAACTAAACTAATCTGGTTAGTCCCAATTTTCTCCCGCTACTGAGCGGAGCAGCCGACTGGGCTGCGATGGAGAAACTTTGGCTGCGCTTTCTGGCTGGAAAATGCAGGGAATAAGGGGACTTGTCCCAAAATTGCTGGAGAAACTAGTGCCGACACCAGCAGGGACGTTCAGCTCTTGCAATTCCCAGCTCCGGGACTTCTCTTCCTCACGGGCTCCAGTGCCCGGGCACTGGGAGCCGCAAGGGGACGTCCCTATTGGACCACGTTTCGCCACGTATAGGAGGGATGGAAATGACTCGGTGCTCGTTACTAGGTTAAGATTTATGGCAGGCGTGTTGCTTTCAAGCCAAAAGGGCCTTTTTTCCCCCCCCTGCCTTCAAACAGAAACCCTGGCTGAAATTTTGCTGAAACGTTTTTGCTTCTTCCTGAGTGTAAAAAGATCCTTTCCTCCCTCACCCTCTAATAAAAGCGCCTGAACTCGGAAAGAAAGAGCGCGCATGCGGGTGATTTCGTTCCCCAACCCCAAAATTCACCCCAAAACGAGGGAAATTATTTCGGTGTGGAGTAGGAAGGTGGTTTCCCCGCAGCTGCCAGGCGTCGGTGTAATGTCCTGTGTGAGCTTTGCTGGTGCATCTTGTGCGCATCTAGTGCGGGTCCAAACTCGGGTTTAACGTGTGGATCTCACCCCGTTGGGGCTCTTGGGCTGGCTGCAAAAAAGTGTAAATATTGCAATAAATCCGTGATAGCAGAAAATTAAGGGGGGCTTCGTAACAGGCTCGTAAGGAGTGGGTTTATATCATTAAATATCACCCCAGCTTGCTGCCCCATGGGGCCCGCTGGGCCTTTTCCAGGTGTCGGTCCGGGAAGGGAGCGCGGAGCCGCGCGGCTCCGGCCCCAGACGTCCCGTCAGCGGCCGGAGCCCGCGGGCGGAAGGCGCTTTGGCATGTCCGTGCTGGCACCAGCACAGCAGCGGGAAAGAAATAAAAAAATCCCCGATTACCTAAGACGCGTCCTTGAGGTCTGGTCACCCCATGCCATTGAAAACCTAGTGGGATTCATTCATGAACTTCCAGCCCTCCATAAAGGTCTGTTCATTCATCGCCAAGGCAGTTTGCTTTTTTTTTAATTATTATTATTTATTTATTTCTTTTTTTTTTTTTTCCCCTGAATGCGCTGGCAATTAAATAACTCTTTGTAAGCAGCAATGAGCTAGTTGTTAAGTGGCCTTCTCTACAGCAGGCGAAAACGGGAGGTGAAAAAGTCTTTTTCTCCCCTCACGCCACCCAAAAAGGGAGACTTTTATGCTAAAGAAAATAAATGAGGAGCTCATAGGAATTTCAGCATGGAGTTTCAGCCTGCTCAATGGCTGCTGCTGCTGCAAAAACTCCCTCAACTGCTGTAAAACACCAAAAAAAATGGCAAGCTCTAGGCGCTGATGGCAGGCTCTGATTAGGTGGGTTGGTTGCTTGGATATACTTTTTTTTGCTTTTTTTTTTATTTCACAACATAGCTTTTCTTTCCGCTTTAAACAAGCAGCTAGTTAAAATATCTTTCCAAAAAAAAAAAAAAAAAAAAGAAGTGCTGTGTGCTTATATATAAATAGCGAATTTTGGAACCGCGAGGCCCCAAGCGCAGCCCTTCTGCTGCTGCAGCGGGTAGGATGGGGCCACGATTTCACGCTGCTTTTTTACACGGTTCCCTTTTCCGCGCGGAGCAGAGCTCGTTCCTTTATTTGGGCAATATTCCCGGTGCCGGGGAGGGATCCGGCCTGGCCTCGGGGCAAGGTGGCTTTGGAGCGGAGCAAGGTCCAGGGAGCACCCAGGGAAGAGCCACCGCGCGCATGGACCATGGCCGGGAGGAGGGTGCCGGGCGCTCCGCCCGCGGCTCCGACGGGCCGGGCGATTCGTATAATCCAAGGGGGGGAAAAAAATAAAAAATTAAAATAAAACGAGTAACTCTGCTTTGCTGACGTCGGCTTGAAAAGTCGGGATGCGCGACGCCGCGGCATTCCCGCGGGAAGAGGGCGCCGCCGCATCCGCCGCCGCGACCTTCCCGCACACCCGCCTCGCTCCAGCCCCCAAATTTTGGGGGGAAAAAGGGCTGGAAAAAAAGGAGCGACCTCCCTTCGTGCCCGGTTTGAGCGCAGGGTAACCCAGCCCCGCGCCGCCCCCTTTCCCCTCTGCTCCGGCTCTTTTATCCGCCCCCCCGGCTCGCTCGTGGCGGATCCCGTGCCAGGTTTCAGCGGGAGCGAGTTGCACGGAACAAAGTGGCGGGAGGCGCTGGAAGGGGGAGAGGCCGAGCGAACCGGAGCGCAGCGCAGCGCAGCGCGCGGGGAGGCTTTCCCAGGCCGGCCCCCTTTTCCAGCGTCAATCCGCGGCGGCCGGGCCCATTTTTAGTAGCTGCCTCCAGCGAGCGGAGAAATATTTTCCTTGCTGGCATGGAAATGAGGAAATTAAAAGTGTGTGGCGGGTTTTTTTTCTTTTTTTTTTTTTTCTTTTAAAGAGGCGCTTTAAAGCAGAGCGCGGAGGCTTCAGGAAAGTGCCCACGTCGGGGAAATGGGCTTATTCATTGCAAAAAAAAAGAAGGCAGAATTGGTGCAAGCAGACGAGCTGCCTCAGGCGGTCCCTGCTGCTCCCGTTGGGCTCTCTTGAGGACATTAGTGTTAGCGCTCGGCATCTCTTTGCCCTTGTGGCTTTCCAGATGGGAATAGTTGCGTCCGCGACCCGCTCCCACCATCCGGGTGCTCCTGGGATTACTTCAGGAGTCCTCGCTCCCTCGCCGTCCTGGCTTGTTTTTTGCCCTTTTTTTTTTTTTTTATATATACAATTAGGTTAATGGGTTCCCAGGTCTTAACATGCCCGTGAAGGCTGGAGTTGCTGGCTCGACAGCGTGGGGCTGGTGCCTGTTCTGCATCAGCAGAGGGTTTTTCCCGTTTCTTGTTTTTTTTTCTCTCGCCTGCCCCTTGGTTTCATGCCCAGCCCTTGCTGCTTAGGTGCAGCTGGAAGAGTAGGGGATGGCAAGAAGGACCAGGACAGCAAACTTCTGCTTTTTGCCTTTTTTTTTGCCGTTTTTGTTAACAAACGCAAAGCTTCCTGTGTCTGCTCTGCCAACCGCAGCCCTGCTGCAATAAATACCTAGTGCGAGCACAGGCGTACGTGGACATATAGCAAATTAAATGTGGCTTTCTTGGGAGTGCGGAGTGCATGGACCACGTGGGACTTGCTGTTGTCCCGGACAACTCATGTTCCTTGTGGAAAAAGGCCTGGCAGCTCCGCTCTTGGGTTGTGTGTGTGGATTTACTCCTTGGTGTGGGAGCTGGAAGGCTTGGGAGGCATCACCAACCACGTCCAGGAGCTTTCCTGGGGCCACGGCGGCCTCAGAAAGGGGCTGGTGGGTCTGAAGGCACTTTGGAAAGCAGATGGTGGGATTTTAGACTGGAGACAGGCCCTAAAGAAGTTGGGTGGACCCCAAGACCAGAGTTTGTTGAGATGGTCTTGAGATGAGACCTTAAAGCGTCTTCTTCTGAAAACCTTGCCTAGGATGAGGGCATTTGCATGTGCGTTGGGAGGGTTGTGAAGACATGGCCAAAATGTTAGTGTGCAGTCTCATCATTGCTTCCAAGGTCTTCAATTCCTCTTTTTTTTTTCCCCTTTTAGATTCCCAAGTTCTTCAGGAGCCGGGGGGTCGGTCACACTGGTGCGTGGTGGCATACTGGGAAGAGAAGACGCGCGTGGGTCGGCTGTATTCTGTCCAAGAGCCCTCCCTGGATATCTTCTATGATCTACCTCAGGGGAACGGTTTCTGCCTCGGCCAGCTCAATTCGGACAACAAGAGCCAGCTGGTGCAGAAGGTGCGCAGCAAGATCGGATACGGCATCCAGCTCACCAAGGAAGTGGACGGCGTGTGGGTCTACAACCGCAGCAGTTACCCCATCTTCATCAAGTCGGCCACACTGGACAACCCCGACTCCAGGACGTTGCTGGTGCACAAAGTGTTCCCAGGGTTTTCCATCAAGGCGTTCGACTACGAGAAGGCGTACAGCCTGCAGCGGCCGAACGACCACGAGTTCATGCAGCAGCCATGGACCGGATTTACTGTTCAGATCAGCTTTGTCAAAGGCTGGGGCCAGTGCTACACGAGACAGTTCATCAGCAGTTGCCCGTGCTGGTTGGAGGTTATTTTTAATAACCGATGACTCGAGAGAGTGGACTCACGACATTTATACTACTTTGCTGCTATTATTTCCTTCTGAGTGCTTGCTTTTCATGCAAACTTTTGTTGTTGTTGTTGTTGTTGATGTTGTTTTTCTTTTGTTTTGTTTTGTTCTTTTTTTTTTTCCCCCCCCCCCCGCGCTGTTTTGAGAAATAGCTTATGGAAAGATTTTTACCTTGGCGTTTTGGTAAATCTTGTCTATTTTTTAAGAGCGCGAGTGACCAATAACTCAGAAGGGCAAGAGGGAAGGCGCGGGGAGGGCCGGTGCACGTTGCGTACGGTCAATATCTCCTTGCTTCGGTGACCGGGTGCGCTCCGTAGGCTTGGGAATCGCTTGCTGCTTGCCAAGGGCAGCGCATCTCACCTGAAACCACACCGAGACCCTCTCCCAGTGGGTGCCAGTCATGCGAAACCTTGAAAATCTTTTTTTTTTTTTTGCTTTTTATTTTTTTTTCTTGATTTAATGCTTTTTTGGAGTGTCCAGCTCGTGGCGTTCATACCTTGCCATGGGGCTGAGCTGCACCGCGGGAGCGCTGGGAGAGACGACGCTCGTCCTTTCCCGGCTTTATTTTTTCTGTCACGGATCGATGGGAGGGAAGGAGAAATAAAAAAGACGTCGGAGAAGACCATGGCCAACCCGTGCTTCGGAGTCTGAGCTGGGATGCAAAGTGACAGAAACATAAGCCTAAGAAAAACAAACAAAAAACCAACAAAACAAAACAAAAGAAAACAAGTTGAGGGGAAAAGTTTTTTTAAAAAAAGAAGTGTTCATGATAGTTGGTCTGTTGGAACCTGTTTAGATCAGGTTGTCCTGGTACCATCATATCTGGAAATGCAGTTGTGCTTTCATTTCTTCTTGAATTCATACACAAGTATGATACTTTTACACTGTTCTTAGCTCAATGAGCATGTTTAGACCTTAACATAAGCTATTTTTCTAAATATAAAGGTTTAAATGAACAAGAGAGCATTCTCCTTGGAACTTTAGCATCGTAGTGCTTTGGAAATAAAACACACAAAAAAAGGACTCCTTAAAAACTCTGAGATTTATTAAAGAAAAAAATGTATTTTATGTTATATATAGATATATTATTACTTGTAAATATAAAGACGTTTTATAAGCATCATTATTTATGTATTGTGCAATGTGTATAAACGAGAAAAATAAGAAAGATGCACTTTGCTTTAATATAAATGCAAATAACAAATGCCAAATTAAAAAAAAAAAAAGAACACGAGATTGGTGTTTTTTTCTATGGGTGTTATCATCCAGATGAATGTTTTTTTCTAAAGGAGTTTATGTTCCATTAAAAAATAAAAATGTACACTTGATCCAAGGCTGTGCAGAGTGGCTTTTTCAGTGGTTGAAGCAGGTGGGAGATGCTTGAGGCTGTTGTAAGGGGAATCTAGGAGAGATGAAGTATGGCAGGGACAGGGTGACAGCAGGATGGGTGACAGCAGACATGAAGTCTAGCAGAGATGAGGTCTATGGATGGGGTCTACCAGAGATAGGGTTTAGCAGAGATAGAGTCTAGCAAAGACAGGGTCTAGTGGAGACGGGATCTGGTGCGGATGAGGTCTAGCAGAGATGGGGTTTAGAAGAGTTGGGTTTAGCAGAGATGGGAGTCTATCATAGACGTGGTCTAGTAGAGACGAGAGTCTCTCATAGATGAGGTCTAGCAGGTATGAGGTTTAGAAGAGATGAGACCTAGTAGAGATCGGGTCTAGCAGAGCAGGCTGCAGCTGGGAGTGAGATATGTCTCGCTGTGCAGTCCGTTTTCAGTGTTGGCACCAAATATGACAGTTTTTTTGCTTGTTATTGCCCATCTTTGACCTCCTTTGCTACTAAGTGTTTTCTCCTGTTGGAATGGGATGAAGGCGCAGATGACAAGATGTGCTTAAAGTCACAAGGTTGAAGAGTCTTTCCCTCTGAAGGAGGGGAAACCTCAACAGTTTGTTTGTTTGTTTGTTTGTTTTTCCAGCTGTTTCCTATTTTTTTGTCCTATGATCTCCTGCACCATTAATGAGCCTCTGGAAATGAAGGTCTTGGTTTGTTCTAATACCCTTCTCACCCTGCCTTTAGGCTTTGGCTGGTCCAGTCTGTGCCACATGCCACTCTCACTCGGTCCCCTGCCAGCAAGAAGACAATCATCAGAACTGGTGCAACTGGTGCGTGGAGCCCTTCATGGATGAGCACATTTCTTAAGAGGCAGCTACTACAATACTGGAGGCTTCAGACAGGCATGACGCCCAGACAGACTTGTAGACTTTCCTGCATAGTGGCTCAACCCTTGGAATTCAACTTCTTCACTTCTGCTGTCCGTCATGTTTGACGACCGTAATGATAGTTGAGGCTTTGCAAGCGTCTGGACCAGGTTTGCTCCATGTTGTGACCTTTGGTTCAGTGGGGAAGCATTGGATGGGATCACCTGACATACTAAAAATGTTTGGTTTGTTCTCAACAGTTCGGCTCCTCGTCTCGAGTCATGTCATCCAGCCCATGAGGCAGAACCAGAATGGCTTTTGGTCATCCGTGCAGCTAGAACAAGAGTTTGGATATGAGCCTTTTGTCTTATTTTTAAAGCGGGAATCAGCATCAAAAGCTGAGCGCCTCGTGTCTGTACCCACCTTGTCTTCCTCGCACAGTGCTAAAATGATTCCTGAGAAGACAGATGTTGGAGCAGTTTCATCTGCGCCACAATTTGGCTCATTTCCTTTTTTGCTCGGTGCCAACAGACCTGAAATATTTGTTAAGCCCAGCGCATCTTTTCTACGGTCCAGTGGCCAAACTAGTGCTGATGGTTTGCGCTAAAGGCTCAAAATGCAGCACTCCTGCCCATGTCCTGGTCACCCACCCAGGGATCACGACATGAAAAACCCTGCAGATGAAGGCTAAAACCTGCTATTTTATTGCAAAACCCATTGCTGACTCCACCGAACTTTTATAGCGTTTATTGCCTGAAATGAGGCAGCATCTTAGATTAAAAAGGCCCCTCCAAGCCTTGTAGTTACTGGATTTGATGCCCACATTAGGGTTACAGCTGGACATGAGCTGGATTTTCCTTTGGAATCACTGGAGGATAGCACATTTCAGACTCTCCCACATTTTTTCCCTCCTGGGGCTCCCTTTTGCCTCAACTAGCAACTAGACAAGAGCTGTCTGCGCAGAGCAGATGAGCCGATGTTTTGTCCCTGATTTGTGGTGCCAAAGCATCGCAGAGCCACATGGGCACACCAGAGAGCTGGCAAAGACTGGGTGTTTGACAGATGTTTTATGGATGTTTTCACTCTGCTAAACCAGGTAGAGCATGTTCTACTGGTTAAAACATTGAAGCCTGGAGATGTTGCTCCTCATCTCCTTTTCTATCCATGAGATACAACCAAATCATTTAACCTTTGCATTTCTCAGGGTTTCTTGTTACGAAGCTCTGCTGGGGCCTTTCTGCTCTTCCTTGGAAGGAAAATGGTGCAAAGGAGGGTTAAAATCTTGTGCTCCTAAGGTAATACCTACATGGCTGGAATAGGAAGTAGATTGAAGGTGAGAGCAGAGTTAGGAGCTTAAGGTGGGGGGAAGAAATTCACCCGGGTTGAGCTTGGGCAATGCTGCCAACCCATGGCTTGGGCTCAGAAAGGCCCTGACCTGGTGTCAACCTGCCCTGCTCCTTCCAGCCCGCTCCCGTTAGCTCCGTGCTCCCTCCGGGAAGCCGAGAGCCATTTGCAGCGCTCGCTCCATGCGCATCCCCTCGCCGCTGGCGGGAAGCCAGCCCGAAACACACACACTTACCCGACCTCCGCTCCAAGCGCTGGAGGCAATTTGTCTGAAACGCTGTTATGCGGCTGCTCTTGATCTGGTCGAGTTTGGAAGATCCACTAATGCGCAGATCAACGGGCAGAGCCACGGCCCCGGACTGCTCTGAAGAGAGGAGCAGTGGGGAAGGACAGAGCCGGCATCTTCCTGGATGAAAACACCCGCGTCCAGAATCCAGCGTGTTCCTGAAACACCCTGAATTCCTGGAAAGCCAGGTCTTTTTTGCTCCGTGCCTGCTCCGTCCTATAATGCCCAACTTTTGACATGATCCAAGATTGGTTTCTTGGTTGTCAGTGGCAAGAGGCAGTGAGAATAAACCATTCCACACCAGACTTCCAGTGATGTCCATCTCACACTGTGGATGGAGGGACCCACAGGCAGGTCTGCAGTGTGAGCAGCTTCGTGGGCCCTCTTTGTGGACAGCTTCGTGGTTGCAGAAGGAACATTCTTGGGCATTTTCCAATAAAGCCGTGGTGGCCCAGGGAGCTCATGTGTTGCCATGTGTTTTCTCTGGAAATTGATGAGTTTCTCACTATTTCCTATGCCTATTCCTATTTAATCACCTTAAAGTCCACTCCTTTATGAAGCTTGAGCTGGTGGAGAGAGTTTCGAATCCTGATTTCCCAGGGGATGGCTCTATATGTCTCCCTGCTCCCTGCCTTCCACAAGCATTCCTCTGGAAAGCTGGGATGCCTGGAATCAGCCTTCTGCAGTTCCCTGCAATCTTGCTTTGTACCAAGGCTCCAGAGCAATCAGTGCTAAATCTCCTAATGATATACTGCAAGCCAGTAAATTACACCTCGGTTGGGTCTTTTCTTTCCAATGTGGCTCTGCTGAGCAGCAACTGGGAAGTACAATAAAGAAGAGTCAAACCATGTAACTATTTGCTGATAAACCATATGTGAAATATGCTCAGACTGTCAACTGCTGATAAAAAAACTGTCTGCAATGGCTAGGGACAGAGGTAAAACTTCTCAAGATTATCAGAATAAACGACTTACCACAGTGCAGAGATGTGATCCTGGTCTTGTGTAGGTAACTCTGGTTCCTTGTTCATCCCAATCTGTGCTGGGGCGGGGGGGCCTCTTGATTTGCAAGTTCATTGCAGGGTTTATTAGATTGTTTAGCCCATGAAACCATCAGGACAAAGTGGTGATTCCGGGCCGGTCGTCCAACCGAGTCTCAATTCAAAGAGCGAGCCCTTGGAAAAGTGTTTGCTTTAAACTGGTTGTACTTTGCTCTGAGTGATTAACCAGCAGAAAGCTGCAGCCGTGGAGCTTAACTCGGCCTAAAAACTGTAGTTCTGTGCACCCAAGCATGTCCTTCTTTGCAAGGACTTCTGGAGGTACCATGAGAAGACGGGATGTCATTGGGGACACCATTAAGAGGCCTTTCCCTAAGAGTCTCCATCCAAGAAGTGGTGTGTGGGGCTACACCAGATAGATACAGCACAGAGGGCTGCCCTGGTTGCCTGCCCTCATGTGCTGCCACATCAGAGCTCAAGGGACAGCCCAGGGCTTCTCACTGAGTCATCGTGCGACTTTTGGGGCAGTTTTCAGTCAAAACAAAACCAAAACCAAAACACTCGAGGGGTTCAGGTGACGCTTGTGGCTGAAAGGGAGGTCACCGCTGCGTCAGGTTTGCCAGTAAGGGCTGGTGGCATCATCACTGGTGGAAATCCCTGGGATATTTGCCTCCTGGTCACACTGACCAGGCTATCATCACCGCCTGACAAATTAGTCTTGGTCATGAATCTAGTTTCTGACTTTTTTCTTCTTTTTCACTCTAGTTTCCTCAAGCCAATGACTCCCCTTGTATGGCCACTGGGTTGCAACATACATGAGAGAAAGAAAAAAAGAAAGAAAGAAAAAAAAAGCATCTTGTATCTTCCAGGGAAGTAATTATTAATTTTGCTGCAATGGCAATGCTTCGGATCGGCATTGCTACAGATATATTTATATCCTCTGTCCCGAAGAAAATATGTGAGTTATTCTGAGCCATGCGCACGAGCGGAGCTGGGGCTGAGCTAGAGCACCGCGAACCCCTGGGAGTTCATTGCGTGAGAGCAGAGGTGGATCCCTCAGCTGCTCCTTGCCCTTGGCCAAAGGCAACGCGGATCTGAGCTTGCTTGAAAGCAGGAAAACTCACATTCCAACCCCGCAGGTTTACAGCACAGGGCGCCCTGTGAAATAAAGGACTAAGCCCTGGGTCTCATCATGCAGCCGGCGAAGAGCTGTAACTGCCCCTGTGTTGCAGCTACTGACACTTAGCTCAGCTCAGAGCCAGCAGCCAGTCAAAAGCGTGTTTAAAATGGGTTTTTTCTTGAATCAGCAAGGAAAATCCAGGTTGTGAGCTTGGAAAAGGAGGGAAACACAAAAGATGACCGTGGAAAGAGGGGTCTGGAGGAAGGAAAAACAGATCAGGGGATGAATTGCGTACTAGAGCCTGAAGGAGAGAAGATGAGGGCAACCAGCATCCCTGACCCACACATTTCTGCTCCTGTTGAGCTGCCCACAACCAGTTAGTCTTGGTTTATCCCCACCATCTAAGGACTAGGCCAGGACCAAGCATCAGTGACACCACAACCCTTCTGGAGATGCCCCAAATGACATCCTGGAGGCGGCGTTTTCTCATTCCCCGGGCTGGAAGCGCAGCCCCGCGGTTTGGTTCTCCAGCTCAGCACGCCGTGGGGAGGCGGAGATGAATTTCATGCTTGAGACTTTTCTGCTTTTAATAACTGATCAAGAGAGAACGGTTGGGCAGAAACGCTTTAAACAGCGACCGGCTCGGCCCGCTGAAACCGACTGTTTTTAGTGACAGGACCGGGGCGAGGGGGGCCGGAGGGAGGGCACTGCCTCCGCGAGCCGGGCCCCGCGGCGCTATTAAGGGCTTAGTGCCTCCGCAGCCAGGCAAAGGGGATTTCTTTAATCTTCCTGTTTGGAACATCTGGAGCCTGGACTCGTAAAACTTTCCTCATTACTTTAACCCTTCAGGCCCCCTTTTTTGGGGACGGCAGGGCTGTGCGAGCACGCAGATTGGCCCAGTCAGTCGGAGAAGACCCGTTCACTCCTGTTATCCACAGCAAGCACGGAAAAAAGTCTCATTTATTAAGAATTGTCCTAAAACTCTGGGGAATAGGGTACAGCAGCCAGACACACCAAGGCATATCCGTGCTGTCTTCTGCTGTCTTGAGGTTGCAACCCTTTTAGAGCAAGCAGCAAGTCTTTATTTTATCTCTTTGCTTGGCTCTGAGCTGGGTTGATGGTGGCCACCCATCAACCCATCATTAGCTGATGGTGAGGCCAACTCAGGTCCTGCTAACACTTGGGAATGGGAAGCTCCAACCTGCTGCTTCTTGATCAAATTATCACAGCGGGCAGCAAGGACCATGTTCCTCTTGCCCTACCGGTGCAACAAATTATATCCTAAGGTTTTAGCAGCTCTCCTGCAACAGCAAAGCTTACTGATGCTTAAAACGGGTCTTTTTATCTGGGAAGTGTCTCAAGCCTCGGCATCTTGGCTCCTGCCTTGGATTGATTTTTAATGCCGCCAACCCCAGCCCTCCTAATCCGAAGCCTTTTAGCTCGCAGAGGTCACAACGAGTTCAGGAGGCAGCTCCTCACCTGGGGCATAGTTTTGTTACAGGAAAGCAGATCTCCAGATAGGGACCTGTTTTGTTACAGGAAACCTGTCTCCAGATACTGAACTACTTGTAGCTTGGGAAATGCCGGGAAAAAAATTGGAGATAGGGGAGATTTGGGTCTTTATAGCTCCAAAGCTTAAAATTCATTCATGTCCTTCCAGGAGAGATGGGCAGGCTGGTAAAAACCTTCAGTCGAAGCAATGAGGGGGCACAGCGCTGTGATAAGGCAGAATGAGAAGAATGTCTGAAGTGGGGCTGGAAGTGGAGATGCTCAACAGGAGAGTGGAAACCACGGGGAGGAGCAGTTCTTGGTTATACGTTTCTGCTCCGAAGTTTTGTCTGCGTTTTTAAGCTCCGTGCTTTGTCCTCGTCAAGGAGGCTCCGCACGGCCACCTCTCCTGCGCCTGGAGCTCCTGAGCCTCAGGGCTCCTCTGGAAGCCCAGGAGGCCACATGGGCATCTCACCTTTGCTGGTAGCACAGCTCTCTTGCCCCTCCAGTTGCAGGGGCAAGAAATGAAGATAGGAGCTGAAATATGAAGACATGAGCTAAGCGCGTGCTGAAGGCTGAGAGACTAGAAGGCCTAGAGAAGACAAGATTGCCATGAGATATCTTGACTTTTAAGCAATGCTTGGGTTGGTGGGTCTCATCTGCCGTGAGATATCTTGAATTTGAAGTGATGCTTGGGTTGCTCTGCAGAACTTTGGGGCTCCGTATTGAGGGCTTTCTGCTGTGCCGGAGCTGCTCATCTGGCCCTAGGCTGGGTGTCCCCAAGGGTAGGGGAGCTTCTCTGTCCAACCCTGAAGCCTCCCAAGGAGCCGTGGCTGCCTTAGTTGCCCCTTCATTGATCTCAGTGTAGCACGGAGATGTCCATGAGCGCTCATCATGAGAGCTCCACGCGTTGCCCTCACCCGGGCCGCGATGCCTCCGGCTCCGCACGGCAAATCCAGCGTCAACGCCGCGTTGACTCGGTCGCCAAGACCAACCGGCGCATCCCGGACAGCGATGACGTCCGCCTCGGACGGCAGCCGGGAGCACCTTCCTCCGCCAACGGGAGATGTTCACTTGAGAGGCTCCCAGTTGCTTCTCCCCAGCCTGTTTATGCGCCCGCTGCCCAGCGCGGCGCTGCAGATGAAAGCCGCGCGGCTTCCCGACGGCTAGCGCGTCATGGGGAGGATATCTTCAGAGGAGGCATTCGCGCGGCCGCCACCGCCGCTGCCGGCGTTTGCAAAACCTCCACGCCAGGAGACTTCAAAGCGGCCCGGGCACCCTGGGCTCGGAGGCAGCGGGGAGGCGAGATGCCCTTCCAGTTCAGGCACGCCTTGCAGTTCTCTAAAAAAAAAAACCCACTTCTTATTAATCTGCAATTGAAACTGTAATTATGTCATCGCTCTGAACACCCCCCTCGACAAGTTTAGGCACGGGGAGGACCTGAGCGTACGAGGCCGGTGCTGCGCGTCAACCAAGCTGGCGGCTCGCGCGCTCGCTGCGAGGATCGGGTCTGGCACAACCCACCGTGTGCTCCGCTGTCCTCCGCAATGGGGCAAAGCTGCAGCGGGGGTCGGTGATGGGGACCGTCCTGCCCCGCGAGGAGCCACGAGGACAGCGCTCATCCCCAGGGACACCGTGGGGAGGCAACGGGGCTCGCGGTGGAGGCTGCAATGCCCTGCTCCCTGCCGACGACTGGTCCACACGGCTTTTCTCTGGAAGGAATGCGGTGCTCGGAGCGCTGCTTTCCCCGGGAAGGTCTTCTGGGACTTCTTCCCCAGGTGTCCCGCTTTCCCCATGAGGATCAGAAGCTGCTCCCCAGTCCCAGGCTCTTCCCTGCTTGCTCCGTGCAACGCAGGACTTGCACCTCTGCCCTCATCGCTCTCAGACGTTTTGGGCTGCTCTGAATAACATTTAGTGCTGATGTTAATTAAAATTCCTTCTAACCACTCCCGTCTCGCCCTCCTAGCGAAACCCCTCCTTGAAACCTCGCCGGGGTTTGGGACCTTCCCAGACTCCTGCTCTCCACAGCGAGCTCCTCCGTGCCACGGGCCGCCCCGGCACCGCGCCGAGACGCGGAGCTCCGTGCGCGAAGGTTTCTTCATCACCCCCGTATCATCCTCTCGCCTTTGGGGTCCAAACTGGGGATTCTCGGGGTGGGTCTGGACAGCATTGCCCTCTCACTGTTCTCGGTGCCTGGAACACAAGGGCATGCACTAAAAAAGGATATTTAGTGTCGTATGAAAACAATTCCTCATCTCCCGCGTTTGAGTCTACGTCTCTTTGAAAGACAACATCTTAGAAACTGAGCTCTGATCCACTCTGCAAGGACATTAAACACCTCAAATAAAATCTAGAAGCTCTCTTTTTTTTTTTTTTCTTTCTTTCTTTCTTTCTTTCTTTCTTTCTTTCTTTTTTCTTTTTTTGGTAAATAAACACTATTCTAGATTTTTGGGCCATTGCATGTGCAGTGTGTAAGTTGTTTTGGCATTGCATTAGCCTTCATGAAGAAGACCTCATCCCCGCAGAAAGACTGGTGATGCAGATGAGGGAGACAAGATGTTAAGTTGAGACATATCATTACAGTCTGCAATTCAGTCCAATCAAATATGAAAAATTATCCACCGGTAGAAAATGAACCTGGAAGGGACTGCTGAGGAGCATCGATTATTGGAGCTGAGGTCCAGGTACCTGCCAGGTAACACTTCCCGGGGTGACGGGTAGGTCTGCTAGAAGCAGCTGGTGCAACACCAAATCGCAGTAGGACAATATGGAACTTGTTGGATTTTTACCAAATGGCAGTGACAGGAGTGACAAATTCCTCCTGGGACACTAATTTAGCGGTGGGTTGTGCTCAGGGCAGAGGAGCAGGTATTGGGGCATTGCCTGTTGGAGAGGAAGATCTTTGTGCAGCTTCACCCCTTGCCGAGTTGTCTCCAAACCATAACACTATCATCATCTTTATTTTATTTTACTTTATTTTATTTTATTTTATTTTATTTTATTTTATTTTATTTTATTTTATTTTATTTTATT
>JAUBNY010001030.1:904554-923939 GCA_032275445.1 Crypturellus soui
AGTTGCATCTCTGCATTCCCTGACTACGCTCCTGTATTTTTCCCAGGGGGGCTGTCCTTTCTTCCACATTCTGTATAAAACCTTCTTCTGCCTGAGCATTGCCACCAGCTCCTTGCTCATCCACGCAGGTCTCTTGCCCCCTCTGCCTGACTTCCTACACACAGGGATGCACTGTTGCTGGGCGCAGAGGAAGTGATGCTTGAACACTAACCAGCTTTTTCGCCATGGCTGACTTGCCTCGTGTGTGGGCTCTGCCACAATTAGATTAGGCAGGCAGAAAGAAGTAATGATTAACTTTTGCAGTCTGCAGGCTGTCTCCAATCTGACACCGGGTGGTTTTTTTTTTCCCTCTAAGTAGGTCCTGGCCTGGAGTCGACAAGGTATTAGATTGTAAAGAAAGACAGAAGGAATGAAAGCCAGGGGAGGGGGGAAAGCAGGGGCGGGGCTTTAAAATGGAATTTATTTGCTGGAATGCAGTAAATGTTCCAAATGCCATCCCAGCTAAACAGCTTTCATAATTGTTACGGAGCAGGACCGGGACGCAAATGAAAAGCACTTTTGTTCCACCCAAAACTGCGGTTTTCCCGTGTTTTCCCCTCCCCATGTGAGGAACATTTCTTACCAATCCCTCCAGAAAGCAACTGTGGCCAAGGGTGGGTGCCGCTTCTTTTTCTTTTATTTCTTTTTTTTTTTTTTTGTAAATGTCTGTATTCGCTTCTGGAATAACTTTGAGGAGAATTGTAGGTCAGTGGGCTAGGAGGATAAATTTTGTTCGCTGCTTGCTCGGCGCGCGCCTGCATGGGGCAGGAATGCACTCAGGAACTCATAGTGCACATCTGGGTGTTGGGTAGCGCTTTGGAAACTCTAGACGACTGTGCATTGGTTTTTATTGAGGCCTTTACAAGCCTTTTAGCGTGTAAGCCACCTGGCTACATGCTGCCAGCGGGAAGGAGGAAGCACGGGGAACTACGACTCTCCTGGCTATGCGGATTCGTTTTCCTCTCTTATAAGGGTTGCGGTGAGAGAGAGATTTTTCCCAATTTCCTTGAGTTTTAAGCCTTAATTGTAAGTGTTTTGGGGGCTTTGTCACACTGGGATGTGGCTTGGGTGCTGCATTCAGCTCCTTGGTGGCCATTGTTGGCTTCAGGCTGGTGGCCATCGAAGGGGTGAGACTTTGCAGGCCTCCTCGGGCACATGGTCCCACATGTGCACTGGGTCTCCTTCTCCTTGGGAAGCCTCGCTGATGGTCACACAAGTGGGGTGACACCACGAGGTCCTAAGCACCAGGTCACTCTTAAACCAGGGGGACGAGGAGACCTCAGTGGGAATGTGGGCAAGATCCGGGAAAGATGCAGGAGAGAAGGTGCCTTGGATGGCATCTCACAAGGCTTTCGAGGTCCTGCAGCTGGTCCAGCACAAGTCACCTCAATGCCACGCATCAGCTTTGAGCGTCACTTGCTTTTTTTCCCCAAAAACACCCAATGGGACCTTTTTTTTTCAGTATGGCAGCACAACCAGCTTTACCCTTCCTGCTTCTCCAGAACATGAGACTGTGAAGGAATTCCCTATTATTTTGCCCAAAAAGCCAGTGGTATTTCCCCGTTACTCCTGTGGAAGGGCTCCTTTCCTTTCTTTTTTTCCACGTCTTCCTACCCTTTGGTTCCCCCCCTTGAAGCATTTCTTCTCCCTATCCAGTTCCAGGGCTCCTCCTCGGAGAGACCGGAACTGAGGGAGGAATTCCCGGTGCACAGGAGAAGAAAGAGCAAAGTTTCCCACACCTCAGAGTCGAGGAGGGAATGGTGAGGGGAGAGGCAGATAAAGGAGGTGCTTGAAAATTAAAACTTCAAAAATAATTAGCCTGGCTGTATACTAAACAGCAGCAGAGAGACCCATTTACTGTAAATATTATGAATGGATTTGGCTGCCTGCTGCTGTCCCCACCCTTCCTCTAAAACTTTTTCTCTGTGCCAAGTCAAAATTTGGCCTTCAGACGGCATGGTGCTCTATAATTTGCATGGCTGATAAGGCCCAAAAACTGGTACGGGGGAAACCGGAGACAACTGCCTCCTTGCTAACCACCTCAGATGGTTTTGGGGCATGCGTGGTTTGTCTCCTCTGCCCTCGCATCACCGCAACCAATGCAGGCTGGTGGCCGCCGCCTCGTAGGGCCAATGAGGTAGGCACTGAGGAGCTGCTCCTCTTCTCGGGGGTGTTTTTTTAGCCATGCACATTGATTAATGGCCATAATTAGGTGGCTGTGGTAACTCAGGGGGTGTCAGTGATTCGCGTGGCTTATTGGACGCACAGGAGTTTTACTTGGGCTCTTTCTGTTCACTTCGCCTCTCTATTTGCGCCTGGGCAAGCTACATCTGGGCGTTTTGATCTAGGACCTCACTGTGCTCCACATGCGTATTCATCATCCCACATTCCCCAAGCTTTGACTTCCCTTCTGGGCCCAGCTGTTGGCAAAGGCTGTGCGAGGTGTGCTGGGTACAGCAGGGTCCCCTTGCCCAGGACCCTGTGCAGGCAGCTTTTGGACATCTCCAAGGATGGAGATTCCAGAACCTCGGTGGGCAACCAGAGGGTTTGCTCATTTTCATGTCCCCTCTCTGAACTACCTCACAACATTTGAGGCTGGTTGCTGCATGGAGCACCTTGGAAGAAGCCTTGCCCCAAGGCCTTGCCCCAGGTGGGGTGGAAGCCTTTGGGAATATCCTCAGGACCAGATGTCTTCTCTTCCCCACGTAACCTGACCTCATTTTTCTTCCAAAGCTTGGTGGAGATTTCATGAGAGACTTTTCCAGCCATGATGCTGGTGATGGAAACTCCTGCTTGACTCCCCAGGGTGTCATAATGTAGGAGTGGACCTGATAGTATAGCTGGGTCAAATTGAGGAAGAGTGTTTGGGAGAGCTACAGGGAACTGGTCACCCCTAAGAAGAGTCTGGACCGAAGCCCTAGCTATAAATGTTAGGAAATCCCTGACTCCTTCGCTAAATGGCCGATAGCAGATTTTATCTGTTGCATTCCCATCAGACTCAAGGAGTTCAGCTCTGTTGGGAACATCTTGTCTTCCAGATAGCCACCCCTATAAAATATGGACAAATGGAGTGCCAAAGCTGCTTCTTCCCCAGGCAAAACACTCCACTGAGGTCAAAATGGCTTTTGACAGAAGAGTATTTTCAGGCACAGGGTTTCCCCCAGAGAAAGAGGTTTTCCTTTTCCAGACAGGAAGATTTGCTGCTATTGGTGTTGAGAAAACAAAAGTTTCAGGGGAGGCACTGAGACCAGATATGAATTTTCATGTAAATTTAAATTACATTGTTGGGAGCCTTTAAGTAATGGACCTGCTTGTGCAGGGTGGTTGAACAAGATGATCTCCAGAGGTCCTTTCCAACCTCAATTATCCTGTGATTGGGTGGGCGACCAGTTAATAAATTAAAGAAATCACCTTAAGGCCTTTCAGCTCACACGGACTGCTGTGTTCCTTGAGTAAGAGCCGCCTAATTAGACATAGACAAAATTTTACAGTCTAGCCTGTCAATCCGCAGATTAAGGCCTCTCTAAGTACCTACTGACACTATGGCTCCTAAAGAGATGTTATGGTCTCCCGTGTCAATAATCCACAGATTAAGGGTTCCCTAAGTATGTGTTGACATGCCAGGCTGGACCAGTTCCTTGGGGGCTGCTGTTGCACCGAGGCCAGATAGACCCAATGAGTGAGTAGCGCCGATTAGGGTGCGTCACATCCTCTGTGAGCAACCAGAGTCTAACGCATGCCAATACTCCATATTGGCCTTTGATCAATGATTGAAGCCTCTGGAGCAGGGTTTAGAGTTGCCTGGCCCATGTTTGTAGTGGGCTGTGAAGGGCCTGGGGCAAGAGATCATTGGGGTGGCATACACAGATGTCTCACAAATGCCATGGAAGGCCCAGAGGCCCTTTCCTGTGTCCTGCATTTTAGTTTTTCTGTGCTTTTTTTCCAGTGTTCTGAAAGCATAGCTGGAAAATTTGTCTCGGAAGGATGTTTTGGACTTGTTGTTTGCTTCCCCCCATCCCCGTCAGTACACTGCAAATTGCAAGAGATTAGACAGGAGGTAAAATTCCTCTTTTTCTGTGCCAGTTTCTCTTGGCTTATCACAAGCAGTGGGGTTGCAGGTCACACTCTGTGTCCTCATTGCAGCCATCCATTTCTCCAATAGGAGTTGACACGTAGGTTCTTCCAAGGGTTCCTGCAAAGAGGTCTTTACTGGTGATACTGAGGCCAGACTGGAGCTGGCCCCTGAGGAGATGACACACTGTTTGCACCGCTTTTCTTGACCACATTTTGCCCATAATGCTTCCTTGCTGCCGCAAGGGTCTATGTTTGGCATGGGAAAAGGATCTCCTTGGTGCTCTTGACCTTGCAGCACTTGGTGGCTGCCTCAGTTCTTCTGCTGGCTTTTCCCCGCTAACATGGAGTTAATGGTCACAGCTGCAGTGTCACAGCCTCCAGTGACCCTTTGGGGGCACCATGAAACGGGCCACCCTTGACTCACCGTGCAGGGTGGGATGTGCCAAAGCCGACGTAGCATCAGTCTTCTGGGCAGAGTCCCGCCATGGAGGTAGCAGAGGAGCAGGACAGGAGGGGATGCGGGAGGAGCTCAGAAGAAGCTTGAGAAGATCCTTTGGGTCAACAGCGCTGAGATTTAAAAAAATAATCAAAGCACATGGATCTTGCAGTAGCTTTGGGTGCTCTTGAGGTTGGGTGATACCATGTGCACATAGTCCTCTTGTCACTGAGAAATGCTCCAGTAAAAATGTGTGTGAAAAGATAATCAGGAGTAGAGCTGGATTCCTGTTTTCAGCTAAGAACTGATGCATGGAGATGGCTATGAGCAGCAATGGAGCCAGGGATCAGCCAGGAGCGGGACCAGCTGGGAGCAGGATCAGCCGGGAGCACTGCTCTCGCAGAAGACGGCTGTTCCAAACTTGCAAGAAAACCTTTGGCGATGTCCAAACAAAACCAGGTGGAACAAAAGCTCCCCTTCCCAACTCCCATTCCCAGCTTGCTGCCTGTGTGCTTTGGAGAACTTGGCAGAGTGACAAGGCTGGTATGGGAAAACGTGGAAGTAGCTGCAGTGCTGCAAGTGAGCCTTGCTGCTGCTTAGCCACGCTTCAGCGTGGAGAGGGAGAAGTGACCTCTCCTGCCTCCATTTCCCCCCAAAATAAGTGTGAACAAAACTAAACTAATCTGGTTAGCCCCGATTTCTCCCACTGTTGAGCAGAGCAGCCAACAGGGCTGTGATGGAGGAAGGTTGGCTGGCTGGAAAATGCAGGGAAAAAGGGGACTTGTCCCAAAATTGCAGGAGAAACTGGTGACGAAACCAGCAGGGACGTTCAGCTCTTGCAAATCCCAGCTCCAGGACTTCTCTTCCACACAGGCACCAGTGCCCAAACCCTCGCTGGGAGCAGCGAGGGGGTGTCCATATTGGACTACGTTTTGCAATGTATAGGAGGGATGAAAATGACTCGGTGCTCGTTACTAGGTTAAGATTTATGGCAGGCATGTTTCTTTCAAGCCAAAAGGGCTTTTTTTTCCCTTTGTTCAAACAGAAACCCTGGCTGAAATTTTGCTGAAACGTTTTGCTTCTTCCTGAATGTAAAAAGATCCTTTCCTCTCTCGCCCTCTAATAAAAGTGCCTAAACTCTCTAATAAAAGTGCCTAAACTCAGAAAGAAAAAGCGCACATGTGGGTGATGTCATTCCATAACCCCCAAATTCACCCCAAAATCATGAAAATTATTCCAGTGTCGAGTAGGAAGGTGGCTTCCCTGCTGCTGCCAGGCACCAGTGCAACGCCCTGTGTGAGCTTTGCTGGTGCAACTTTTGCAAATCCAGCACGGGTCCAAACTTGGGTTTAATACATGGATCTCACCTCGATGGGACTCTTGGGCTGGTTGCAAAGAAGAGTAAAAATTGCAATAAATCTGTGATAGCAGAAAATTAAGAGGTGCTTCATAACAGGCTCATAAGGCGTGGGTTTATATCATTAAATATCATCCCGGCTTGCTGTCCCACGGCAGCCCTGGCACCTCACTGGGCCTTTTCCAGGTGTTGGTCTGCAGCAGACATCCTGTCAGCAACCAGAGTCCGTGAGCGGAAGGCTTTGGCATGTTTGTAGTACGTGCTGTCAGCGGCACAGAGATGGGAAAAAAATAAAAAATCCCCGATTACCTAAGACTTGTCCTTGAGGTCTGGTCACCCTATGTCATTGAAAACCTAGTGGGATTCATTCATGAACTTCCAGACCTCCATAAAGGTCTGTTGATTCATCGCCAAGGCAGTTTGCTGTTTGGTAATTAAATAACTCTTTGTAAGTGGCAATGAGCTACTTGTTAAGTGGTCTTCTCTATGGCAGGCACAAACGGAAGGTGAAAAAGTCTTTTTCCCCCCTCACACTACCCCAAAAAGGGATACTTTTATGCTAAATAAAATAAATTAGAAGCTCATAGGAATTTCAGAATGGGGTTTCAGCCTATTCAATGGCCGCTGCTGCAAAAATTCCCTTAACTGCTGTAAAGCACCAAAAAAATTGCAAGCTCTAGGCACTGATTAGGTGGGTTGGTTGCTTGGATTTTTTTTTTTTTTTTTTACAACATGGCTTTTCTTTCCGCTTTAAACAAGCAACTAGTTTAAAAAAAAAAAAAGTGCTGTGTGCTTATATATAAATAGCAAATTTTGGAACCGCCAGGCCCTGAGCGCAGCCCTCTTGCTGCTGCAGTGGGTAGGATGGGGCCACAATTTCACGCTGCTCTTTTACATGATTCCCTTTTCCATGCTGAGCAGATCTTGTTCCCTTTATTTGGGTAATATTCCCACTGCCGGGGAGGGAGCCAGCCTGGCCTTGGGACAAGGTGGCTTTGGAGCGGAGCAAGGTCCAGGGAGCACCCAGGGAAGAGCCACCGCATGCATGGACCATGACCAGGAGGAGGGTGCCAGGCGCGTCGCCCGCGACTCCAATGGGCCAGGCAATTTGTATAATCTGAGGGGAAAAAAATAAAATAAATAACTCTGCTGATGTCAGCTTGAAAAATCAGGATGCGCAAAGCTGTGGCATTCCCATGGGGAGAGAGCACTGCTGCATCTGCCACTGCGACCTCCCCACACTCCCGCCTTGCTCTAGCCCCCAAATTGGGGGAAGAGTTGGAAAAAAAGTGTGGCCTCCCCCAGTGCCCGCGTTTCAGCACAGGGTAACTGGAGCACCCGCACTTCCCAGCCCTGCGCCACCCTCTTCCCTCCTCCTGCTCGGCCTCCTGCCCCCCGTCCCCCCCCCGGCTCGCTCGTGGCAGATTTGGTGCTAGGCTTCAGCAGAAGAGAGTTGCATGGAACAAAGTTGTGGGAGGCACTGAAAGGGGGAGGCCGAGCAAGCCGGAGCTCGCGGGAAGGCTTTCCCAGGCCTCCCTGCGCAGTGAGCAGAGGCTGAGAGTCGGCCCCCTTTTCCAGCGTCAATATGTGGCCGGGCCCATTTTTAGTAGCTGCCTCCAGCAAGCAAAGAAATATTTTCCTTGCTGGCATGGAAATGAGGAAATTAGAAGTGTTTTTTTTTTTTGTTTGTTTTTTAAGTGTCTGCTTTTTTTTTTTTTCTTTTTAAAGAGGCACTTTAAAACAGAATGCCGAGGCTTCAGGAAAATGTGCGCGTCGGGGAAATGGGCTTATTCATAGCAAAAAAAGACAGAAATGGTACAAGCAGGCGAGCTGCCTTAGGCGGTCCCCCCCTGCTCGCTTTGGGCTCACTTTGGGACATTAGCATTAGCGCCCAGCATCCATTTGCTCCTGCGGCTTTCCAGGTGGGCACAGTTGAGTCCACGACCCACTCCCGCCATCCGGGTGCCCCTGGGTGGCCCTCGCTCCCTTGCCATCCCGGCTTGTTTTTTGCTTTTTTTTTAATATATACAATTAGGTTAATGGGTTCCCAAGTCTTAACATGCCCATGAAGGCTGGATTTACTGACTTGGCAGCGTGGGGCTGGTGCCTGTTCTGCATCAGCAGAGGGTTTTTCCCGTTTCTTGTTTTTTTTTTCTTTCACCTCCCCCTTGGTTTCATGCCTGGCCCTCGCTGCTTAGGTGCAGCTGGAAGAGTGGAGATGGCAAGAAGGGCTGAGAGAGCAAACTTCTGCTTTTTACTTTTTTTGCCATTTTTGTTAACAAATTCAAGACTTTTGGTATCTGCCCCACCACTGCCAACCACAGCCTCGTGGCAGTTCTGCTGCAATAAATACATAGTGCAAGCAAGGGCGTACATGGATATATAGCAAATTAAATGTGGCTTTCTTGGGAGTGCGGAGTGCATGGACCACATGGAACTTGCCATTGACCCGAAAACTCATGTTCCTTGCGGAAAAAGGCCTGGCAGCTCCACTCTTGAGTTGCTTGCATGGATTTACTCCTTGGTGGGAGCTGGAAGGCTTGGGAGGTATCACCGGCTGCATCCGGCAGCTCTCCCAGGGCCATGGCAGCCTCAGAAAGAGGTCGGTGGTTTTGAAGGCACTTTGGAAAGCAGATGGTGGGATTTTAGACTGGAGATAGGCTTTAAAGAAGTTGGGTGGACCCCAAGACCAGAGTTGGTTGAAATGGTCTTGAGATGGGACTTTAATGCATCTTCTTCTGAAAACCTTGGCTAGGATAAAGGCATTAGCGTGTGCATTGGAAGGGTTGTGAAGACTGTGGCCAAAATGTTAGTGTGCGGTCTCATGATTGCTTCCAAGGTCTTCAATTCCTCTTTTTTTCCCCCCTTTTAGATTCCCATGTTCTTCAGGAGCCGGGGGATCGGTCACACTGGTGTGTGGTGGCATACTGGGAAGAAAAGACACGCGTGGGTCGACTGTATTCTGTCCAAGAGCCCTCCCTGGATATCTTCTATGATCTACCTCAGGGGAACGGTTTCTGCCTCGGCCAGCTCAATTCGGACAACAAGAGCCAGCTGGTGCAGAAGGTGCGCAGCAAAATCGGATACGGTATCCAGCTCACCAAGGAAGTGGACGGCGTGTGGGTCTATAACCGCAGCAGTTACCCCATCTTCATCAAGTCGGCCACACTGGACAACCCCGACTCCAGGACATTGCTGGTTCACAAAGTGTTTCCAGGGTTTTCCATCAAGGCGTTCGACTACGAGAAGGCGTATAGCCTGCAGCGGCCGAACGACCATGAGTTCATGCAGCAACCATGGACGGGATTTACTGTTCAGATCAGCTTTGTGAAAGGCTGGGGCCAGTGCTACACGAGACAGTTCATCAGCAGTTGCCCGTGCTGGTTGGAGGTTATTTTTAATAACTGATGACTTGAGACAGTGGGCTCATGACATTTATACTACTTTGCTGCTATTATTTCCTTCTGAGTGCTTGCTTTTCATGCAAACTTTGTTGCTGTTGTTGTTGATGATGATGTTTTGTTTTGTTGTTTTTTTTTTCCTGTTTTGAGAAATAGCTTATGGAAAGATTTTTGCCTTGGCATTTTGATAAATCTTGTCTATTTTTTAAAAGCGTGAATGACCAATAACTCAGAAGGACGAGAGAGAAGGTGCGGGAAGGGCCGGGGCGGGTTGCATACGGTCGTTATCTCCTTGCTCTGGTGACCGAATACGCTCTGTGCACTTGAGAGTCACTTGCTGCTTGCTAAGGGCAGTGCGTCTCACCTGAAGCCAAGCCAAGACCCTCTCCCAGTGGGTGCCAGTCATGCAAAACCTTGCAAATCAGTTTTTTTTTTGCTCCTGCCTTTTGTTTTTTTTTTCTTGATTTAATGTTTTTTTGAAGCATCCAGCTCGTGGCGTTCATACCTTGCCATGATGCTGAGCTGCCCGTGCACCGCAGGAGCACTGGGAGAGATGACACTCATCCTTTCCCAGTTTTTTTTTTTTTTTTTTTTTTTGTCATGGATCAATAGGAGGGGAGGAAAAATAAAAAAGACGTTGGAGAAGACCATGCCCAGCCCATGCTTTGCAATTTGAGCTGAGATGCAAAGTGACAGAAAAGAAAAACAAACAAAAAAAAAACCCAACAAAACAAAACAAAGGAAAACAAATGGGGGGAAAAGTTGAAAAAAAAAAGTATTCATGCTCGTTGGTCTGTTGGAACCTGCTTAGATGAGGTTGTCCCAGTACGATCGTATCTCGAAATGCAGTTGTGCTTTCATTTCTTCTTGAATTCATACACAAGTATGATACTTTTACATTGTTCTTAGCTCAATGAGCATGTTTAGACCTTAACATAAGCTATTTTTCTAAATATAAAGGTTTAAATGAACAAGATAGCATTCTCATTGGACTTTAGCATCATAGTGCTTTGGAAATAAAACACACAAAAAAAGGACTCCTTAAAATAACTCTGAGATTTATTAAAGAAAAAATTGTATTTTATGTTATATATAAATATATTACTTGTAAATATAAAGACATTTTATAAGCATCATTATTTATGTATTGTGCAATGTGTATAAACGAGAAAAATAAGAAAGATGCACTTTGCTTTAATATAAATGCAAATAACATGCCAAATTAAAAAAAAAAAAGAACACGAGTGGTGTTTTTTTCTATGGGTGTTATCATCCAGATGAAAGTTTTTTTTCCTAAAGGACTTTATGTTCCATTAAAAAATAAAAATGTACACTTGATCCAAGGCTGTACAGAGTGGCTTTTTCAGTGGTTGAAGCAGATAGGAGACACTTGAGGCTGTTGTAAGGGGGATCTAGCAGAGATGAAGTATAGTAGAGACAGGGTCTAGCAGAGGTAAGATCTGTGGATGTGGTCTAGCAAAGACAGGGTCTAGTAGAGACAAGGTCTGGTGTGGATGGGATCTAGCAGGGATGGGATTTAGAAGAGATGAGGTCTAGTGGAGATTGGGTCTAGCAGAGCAGGCTGCAGTTGGGTGAGATACCGCTAGATGTGTTGTGCAGTCCCTTTTCAGTGTTGGCATCAAATATACCATTTATTTTTTTTTGCTTGTTATTGCCCATCTTTGACCTCCTTTGCTACTAAGTGGTGTCTCCTATTGCAATGGGATGAAGCTGCAGATGACAAGATGTGCTTAAAGTCACAAGGTTGAAGAGTCTCTCCCTCAATAGGAGGGGAAACCTCAGCATTTCTTTTCCTCTTGTTCCTTTTTTTTTTTTTTTCCTATGATCTCCCACACCAATAATGAGCCTCTGGTAATGAAGGTCTTGCTTTCTTCTCATACCCTTCTCACTCTGCCTTTAGGCTTTGGCTGGTCCAGTCTGTGCCACATCCCACTCTCATTCTGTCCTCTGCTGGCAAGAAGACAATCAATCAATCAGAACTGGTGCAACTCTTGCCCTTCATGGATGAGGACATTTCTTAAGAGGAAACTACTACAATCCTGGAGGCTTCAGACAGGCATGACATCCAGATGGGCTTGTATACTTCCTCTCTGCAAATGCCTCAACCTTGGAAATTCAACTTCTTCACTTCTGTCCATCATGTTTGATGACCGTAATGGTAGTTGAGGCTTTGCAAGCATTTGGACCAGGTTTGCTCCATGTTGTGCCCTTCGGTTCAGTGGAGAAGCATTGGATGGGATCAGCTGAGATACTAAGAATATTTGGTTTGTTTGCAACAGTCCGGGCCTTCAGTTGGATTCATGTCATCCAGCTCATGAGGCAGATCCAGAATGGCTTTTGGTCACGTGTGGAGCTAGAATTAGAGGTTTGGATATGAACCTTTTGTCTCATTTTTGAAGTGGGAATCAGCATCAAAAGCTGAGCGCCTCATGTCTGTACCCATCCTGTCTTCCTTGGAAAGTGCTAAAATGATGCCTGAGAAGACAGATGTTGGAGCAATTTCATCTACACTACAGTTTGGCTCATTTCCTTTTTGCTCGGTGCCAACAGACTTGAAATATTCAATAAGCACAGCACATCTTTTCTATGGTCCAGTGACCAAACTAGTGCTGATGGTTTGCATTAAAGGCTCAAAAACCAGCACTCCTGCCCAGGTCTCAGTCACCCACCCAGGGATCACGACATGAAAGGTCTTGCAGATGAAGGCTAAAACCTACTATTTTATTGCAAAACCAACCACTGACTCAACTGAGCTTTTGTAGTGCTTATCGCCTGGAATGGGGCAGCATCTTAGATTGGAAAGATCCCTCCAAGCCTCAGAGTTACTGGACTTGATGCCCACATTAGGGTTGCAGTTGGCCACAAGCTGGATTTTCCTCTGGAGTCATTGGAGGATAACGCATATCAGGCTCTCCCACTTTTTTCCCTCCTGAGGCTCCCTGCTGTACTAGCAACTAGACAAGAGTTGTCTGCGCAGGGAAGATGAGCTGGTGTTTTTGTCCCTGATTCGTTATGCCAAAGCATCACAGAGCCACATGGGCACACCAGAGAGCTGGCAAAGACTGGGTGTTTGACAGATGTTTTATGGATGTTTTCACTCTGTTAAGCAAGGTAGAGCATGTTCTGGTGGTTAAAACCTTGAAGCCTGGAGATTTTGCTCCTTGTCTCTGCTCATCTATCCATGAGATACAACCAAATCATTTAACCCTTCATTTTTTTCAGGGTTTCTTCTTGTGGTTATGAAGCTCTCCTGGGACCTTTCTGTTTTTCCTTGGAAAGAAAATGGTACAAAGGAGGATTAAAGTATTGTACTCCTAAGGTAATACCTACATGGCTGGGATAGGAAGTAGATAGAAGGTGAAAGCAGAGTTTGGAGGTTAAAGTGTGTGGGGGGAGAAATTCTCCTTGGTTGAGCTTGGACAATGCTGTCAACCCATGGTTTGGGCTCAGAAAAGCTGCAGCAAGGCACTGACCTGGTGTCAACCTGCCCTGCTCCTTCCAGCCCACTCCTGTTAGCTCCGTGCTCCCTCCCGGAAGCTGAGAGCCATTTGCAGTGCTCACTCCATGTGCGTCCCCCCGCTGCTGGCGGAAAGCCAGCCTAAAACACATACGCTTACATAAACTCCTCTCCAAGTGCTGGAGGCAATTTGTCAGAAATGCTGTTATGTGACTGCTCTTGATCTGGTCGAATTTGGATGATCCACTAATGCGCAGATTAACAAGGCAGAAACACATTCTTGGACTGCTCTGGAAGAGAGGAGCGGTGGGGAAGGATAGAACTGGTATCTTCCTGGATGAAAACACCTGTGCCCAGACTCCAGTGTGTTCCTGGCCAGCAGTCATGTCTTTTTTGCTCCGTGCCTGCTCCTTCCTGTAATGCCCAACTTTCAGCATGTCCCAAGGTTGGCTCCTTGGCTGGCCACTGCTCAATGAGAATAAGCCAGTCCATGCCACGACTTCCAGTGATGCCCATCTTGCACTTGATGGAGGGACCCACAGGCACCTGGTCTTCAGTGTAAGGAGCTTTGTTGGCCCCATTGCAGAAGGACCATTCATGGGCATTTTTCAATAAAGCCATGGTGGCCCAGGAAGCTCATGCATTGCCATGCTCTGTTTTCTCTGGAAACTGCTGGGTTTCCTGCCATTTCCTCCTTGGAAATCACCTTAAAACTCATTCCCTTAAGAGGCTCAGGCTCAAGCTGGCAGAAACAATTTCAAATCCTGATTTCCCAGGGGATGGCTGTATATGTCTCCCTGCTCCTTGCCTTCCATAAGCATTCCTCTGGAAAGCTGGGGTGTCTGAAATCAGCTTTCTACAGTTCACTGCAATCTTGCTTTGTACCAAGGCCCCAGAGTAATCAGTACTAAATCTTCTAATGATATACTGCAAGTCAGTAAATTACAGCACGGTTGGGTCTTTTCTTTCCAATGCGACTCTGCTGAGCAGCAATTGGAAAGTACAATAAAGAAGAGTCAAACTATGTAACTTTTTTGCTGATAAATCATATGTGAAATATGATCAAACTGTCAACTGCTGATAAAAGACTCTCTGCAATGGCTAGGGACAGAGGTAAAACTTCTCAAGAATATCAGAATAAGAAGTGGCTTACCATGGTGCAGAGATGTGATCCTGGTCTTATGTAGGTAACCTTGGTTCCCCATTCATCCCAACCTGTGTGGGGTCTCTTGATTTGCAAGTTCATTGCAAGGGTCATGAGGTTGTTTTTCCCATGCAACCATCAGGATAAAAGCGGTGACTCGGGGCTGGTCATTCAACAGCATTCAATTCAAAGAGCGAGGCCTTGGAAAAGTATTTGCTTTACACTAGTTGTATTTTGCTCTGAGTGATTAACCAACAGAAAGTTGTAGCCATGGAGCTTAACGCAGTCTAAAAACTGTAGCTCAAGGCAGGTCTGTGCACCTATGCATATCCTGCTTTGCAAGGACTTCTGGAGGTACCATGAAAAGACATGATATCATTGGGGATACCATATAAAAGGCCTTTCCAAGAGTCTCCATCCAAGAAATGACGTGTGGTGCTACACCAGATACAGCAGTGGGGAGTGCTGCCCTCGTCGCCTGCCCTCACCTGCTGTCACAGCAGAGCAAGTCATTGTGTGACTTTCTGGGCAGCTTGCAGGCAAAACAAAACAAAACCCAAAACATTTGAAGGGTTCAGGTGCTACTTGTGGTTGAAAGGGAAGTCACTGCTGCATCAAGTTTGCCAGTAAGGAATGGTGGCATCATCGCTGTTGGAAATCCCTGGGATGTTTGCCTCTTGGTCACACTGACTAGACTAGCATCACTGCCTGACAAATTACTCTTGGTCAGGAATCTGGCTTCTGGCTGTTGTTTATCTTTTTTTTTCACTCTAGTTTCCTAAAGCCAAGGAGCTCCAATGACTCCTCTTTTATGGCCACTGGGTTGCAACACAAATGAGAGAAAGAAAAAAAGAAAAAAAAAGCATCTCATATCTTCCAGGGAACTAATTATTAATTTTGCTGCAATGGCAATACTTAGGACTGGCATTACTACAGATGTATTTATATTCTCTGTCCTGAAGAAAATATGTAAGTTATTCTGAGACGTGCACGAGTAGAGCTGGGGCTGAGCTAGCGCACCATGAACCCCTGGGAGTTCATTGTGTGAGAGAAGAGGTGGATCCCTCAGCTGCTCCTTGCCCTTGGCCAAAGGCAACACGGATCTGAGGTTGCTTGAAAGCAGTAAAACTCATATTCCAGACCCAAAGGTTTATAGCACAGGGTGTCCTGCAAAAAAAGGACTAAGTCCTGGGTCTCATCACAGCTGGGTATCACAGCTACTGGCGCTTAGATCAGTTCAGAGCCAGTGTCCAGTGAAAAGTATGTTAATTTTTTTTTCTCCAATCAGCAAGGAAAACCCAGGTTGTGAGCTTGGAAAAGGAGGGAAACCCAAAAGATGACCATGGCAAGAGGAGTCTGGAGGAAGGAAAAACAGATCAGGGGATGAGTCACCTGCTAGAGCCTAAAGGAGAGAAGATGAGAGCAACTAGCCTTTTTGACTTGCATATTTTTGGTCCTGTGGCCAGCACAGTCAAGGTGGACATGAGAGTCAAGGAGGCCTGTGCCTGACCCAGGAGCTGCCGTCAACCAGTTTGTCTTGGTTCATCTGCACCATCTAAGGACTGGTCGGCAACCAAGCATCAGTGACAACAAAACCCTTCTGGAGATGCCCCAATGGCCCCAAATGACATCCTGGAAGCAGCATTTACTCATTCCCTGGGCTCCCCGGGCCAGCTCGCCCTGCTGAAACCAACCCCTTTTAGTGACAAGACCAAGCCGAGGGGAGTTGGAGGGAGGGCACTGCCTCCGCAAGCCAGGCCCCGCGGTGCACTGCGGCGAGCTATTAAGGGCTTAGTGACTCCACAGCCAGACAAAGGGGATTTCTTTAATCTTCCTGTTTGGAACATCTGGAGCCTGGACTTGTAAAACTTTCCTCATTACTTTAACCCTTCAGGCACTTCTTTAGGGACAGCGGGGCTATGTGAGCACGTAGATTGGCCCAGCTGGTCAGAGAAGACCTGTCCGCTCCTATTATCTAGAGCAAGCGTGGAAAAAAAGTCTTGTTTATCAAGTACTATCTTAAAACTCCTGGGGAATAGAGTACAGCAGTCAGACACAACAAGGCATGTCCATGCTGTCTTCTGTGGGTTTGAAGTTGTAATCCTTTTAAAACAAGCACCAAGTCCTTATTTTATCTCTTTGCTTGACTCCGAGCTGGGTTGATGGTGAGGCTAACTCAGGTCCTGCTAACGCTTGGGAATGGGGAGCTCCAACCTGCTGTTTCTTGGGAAGTCAGGTGATCAAATGATCAAAGCGGGCAGCAAGGACCATGTTCCTCTTGCCCTGCCAGAGTAACAAATGATATCCTAGAGTTTTAGCAGCTATCCTGTAAAAGTAAAGCTTATTGATACTGAAAACAGGTCTTTTTTTCTGGGGAGTGTCTCAAGTCTTGGCATCTTGGCTCCTGCCTTGGATTGATTTTTAATGCCGCCAACCCCAACGCTCCAAATCCGAAGCCTTTTAGCTTGCAGAGGTCATGATGAGTTCAGAAGGCAAGCTTCCCACCTGGGGCATAGTTTTGTTACAAGAAAGCAGATCTCCAGATAGGGACCTGTTTTGTTACAGGAAACCTGTCTCCAGATACAGACCTGCTTGTAGCTTGGGAAATGCTGGGAAAACTGAAGATAGGGGGATTTGGGTGTTTATAGCTCAGAAGCTTAAAATTCATTCGCCTCCTTCCAGGAGAGATGGGCAGGCTGGTAAAAACCCTCAGTTGAAGCAATGAGGGAGTATAGTGCTATGTGTGATAAGGCAGAATGCGAAGAATGTCTGAAGTGGGACTGGAAGTGGAGATGCTCAACAGGAGAGACTGGGAAACCACAGGGAGCAGCAGATTTCGGTCATACGTTTCTGCTCCAAAGATTTGTCTGCTTTTTTAAGCTCTGTGCTTCATTCTCAGCAAGGAAGCTCCATGCAACCACCTCTCCTGTGCCTGTCAGGAACTCGCAAGCCTCAGGGCTCCTCTGGAAGCCCAGGAAGCTGCATGGGCATCTCATCTTTGCTGGTAGCACAACTCTCTTGCCTCTCCAATTGCAGGAGAAATTTGAAGACATGAGCTAAGTGCATGCTGAAGGCTGAGAGACTGGAAGGCCTAGAGAAGACAAGATTACCATGAGACATCTTGACTTTTAAGTAATGCTTGGGTTGGTAGGGCTCTGTTGAACTCTGGAACTTCTGCTATTCATCTGTAATGAGGGCTTTCTGCTATGCCAGAGCTGCTTGTCCGGCCCCAGGCTGGATGTCCCCAAGGGTAAGGGAGCTTCTCTGTCAAACCCTGAAACCTCCCAAGGAGCCATTTCCACTTCAGTTTCCCCTTCAGTAAGCTCTTTGTAGCACAGAGAAGTCCACGAGTGCTTATCATGAGGGCTCGATGCATTGACCTCACCCAGGCCTCCCTCTCCTTCGCTGCCTCCCACTCTGCATGGCAAACCCAGTGTCAACTCCGCATTGACTCAGTCGCCAACACCAACCAGTGCATCCCAGATGATCCCTTTCTCCACCAACAGGAGATATTTATTTTAGAGGCTCCCAATTGCTTCTCCCCAGTCTATTTATACGCCCGTTGCCCAACGTGGCGCTGCAGATGAAAGTTGAGTGGCTTCCTGAAGGCTAACACGTCATGGGAAGGATATCTTCAGAAGATGCATTAGTGCGGCTGCCACCACCACTGCTGGCATTTGCAAAACCTCCATGCCAGGAGACTTCAAAGCAGCCGGGGCACCCTGGGCTCAGAGGCAGCAGGGAGGCGAGATGCCCTTCCAGTTCAGGCAAGCCTTGCAGTTCTCTCTCTCAAAAAAAACCACTTCTGCAATTGAAACTGTAATTATGTCATCGCTCTGAACATCTCCATCGACAAGTTTAGGCACGGGGAGGACCTAAGCGTATGAGACTGTTGCTGCGCATCTCCCAGGCTAATGGCTTACGTGCTTGCTGCAAAGATCAGGTCTGGCAAAACCCATCGTGTGCTCTGCTGTCCTCTGCAATGGGGCAAAGCTGCTGGTGGTTGGTGATGGGGTCTGTCCTGGACTACAATGAGCCACAGAGGACAGTGCTCATCTCCCTGTGGAGTAAGCAGGCCCCAAAGACACCGTGGGGCAGCAACAGGGCTCATGGTGGAGGTTGCAATGCCCTGCTCCATGCTGAGGAATGGTCCACAAGGCTTTTCTCTGGAAGGAAATGCAATGTTCAGAGTGTTGCTTTCCCCAGGAAGGTCTTCTGGGAGATCTTCCTCAGGTGTCTCTCTTTCCCCATGAGGATCAAAAGGCTCTCCTCAGTCCCATACTCTTCTCTGCTTGCTCCATGGAATGCAGGACTTGCATCTCTGCCTTCATTGCTCTCAGACATTTTGGAACTCACTAATTAATAACATTTCAAGTGCTGATGTTAATTAAAATTCCTTCAAACCACTCCCAGCTCACCCTCCTCTTGAAACTCCTCCTTGAAACCTCACTGGGGTTTGGGACCTTCCCAAACTCTTGTTCTCCACAGTGAGCTCCTCTGTGCTATGGGCCTCCCCAGTACAGAGCCAAGACACAGAGCTCTGCGCGCTAAGGCTTTTTCTTCATCACCACCGTATCATCATTTTGCCTGCCTTTGGGGTCTAAACTGGAGATACTCGGAGTGGATTTGGACAGCATTTCCCACACCCATTGTTCTTTCTTGGTGTCTGGAACACAGGGGCATGTGCTAGCAAAGGATATATAATGTTGTGTGAAAACAAATCCTCATCATCTCCTGCATTTGAGTGTACGTCTCTTTGAAAGATGACATTTTAGAAACTGAGCTCTGATCTGTTCTGCATGGACATTAAATATCCCAAATAAAATCTAAAAGCTCTAATTTTTCCCTTTTTTGGTGTTAATAAACTCTATTCTAGGTTTTTAGGCCATTGCATGTGCAGTGTACATGTCCTTTTGACATTGCATTAGCCTTCATGAAGAAGACCTCATCCCTGCAGAAAGACTGGTAATGTAGCTGAGTGAGAAAAGATGTTGAGACGTCATTACCATCTGAAATTCAGTCCAATCAAATATGAAAAATTACTGACTAATAGAAAATAAAGTTGGAAGGGATTGCTGAGGACCAGCGATTATTGGAGCTGATGTCCAGTTACCTGCCAGCTAACACTTCCCAGGGGTGACGAGTAGGTGTGCTAAAAGCAGCTAGTGCAATACCAAATCGCAATAGGACAATATGGAGCTTGTGGGATTTTTACAAAATGACAGTACCAGGAGTCGCGAATTCCTCCTGGGACAGTAATTTACCTGTGAGTTGTGCTCAGGGCAGAGGAGTGGGTATTAGGGCATTGCCTGTTGAAGAGGAAGAGTCTTTTGGCAGCCTCACACCTTGGTGAGTTGTCTCCAAGCCCCAACAATATCATCTTCTTTATTTTATTTTATTTTATTTTATTTTATTTTATTTTATTTTATTTTATTTTATTTTATTTTATTTTATTT
>JAUBNY010001030.1:933717-953868 GCA_032275445.1 Crypturellus soui
CGGGACGCCGGGCACCGCTCGCCCGCTCGGGTTACCGAGGGGTTTCCAAAACGCTCCCCGCCGCTTAAGGCGGCTCATTGAGAGCGCCAGGGGCTCCCGCGGCCTCGCCGGCCCGGGGGGACGCGCTCCCGGCGCGGCCGCGAGCGGGTGCTCCCAAAACCGGACGGTTTTCCACCTCGTGCACGTGTCGCCGTGGGTCTGATGGCCAGCGCAAACCTGGGAAAAATAAAAAGCACCCGCCGCCCCCTTCCCTCGCCTCGTGGCACCCAAATAGCAGAGGTTAGAGAGCAGCCGGGGGACATGAGCGGCTTTTATTTCACAGCGCATCGGCCCCGATGACGAAACTCCATCCGAAGCTCCGCGGGGACAGAATTACACATGTTTCCCAGTAGTCCTTGAATGGCTATCAAATGTGTCAGAGTTAGAAGCCAGGCGGCAGCGACTTTTTCCCTGGTCGCTCCCATTCCAGGAACTGCGTCTGCCCCGCGCATTCCCTAAATTTGCGAGCGGTCGAGGGGGGCATCGGTGTTAAAACCAGGGCATCCCTTTTTTTTTCGCTCAAGTTTCAACCCGCTCTTGGGTAATTTCAGAGGTGACACAGCCACGCGGGCGCCCAGGTTGCACAACTGTCACCGGCCGGGCCACGGGCAGCGCTGCGGAAGGCGGATCCTTATTCTTATAGCAGGAGGATGTTGGGAAAGTCAGTTTGCTGGAAGATGCTGTTCCCAGCAACGAGCAGAGCCTCTTGGGGCCGCTCGTGGTGACCGCAGAGCACCAGGAGCCCCGACGGTGCGGCCGGGGCGGCTGCAGGATGGAGGGGGCTGTGAAGAGCCGACACAGCCTCGGTCAGTGCTCATTTGGTTACCACTTTCCTTCGGATTTGGCCTCACAGGCAGCTGGGCTGGTTTGCTTTCTTTTTGTTGATAAAATGGTAAAAGAGGGAGCCAGAGTAAGGTGCACTGGGAATACTGCGAGAGGAGCCTCTTTTGTGGAGCCCCAGCGTTTCCATGCAGTTTGCTTCCAGCAAAAACATAAAATGTGCAACTTCTGAAAAAAAAAATCTTGTCCTCCCCCTCCGCCCCGTGTCACCTCCCTCCCTGTGAACTTTTTTTTTTGAACTTGGAAAAAAAAAATAAACAAAGCAAAACAGGGCCGGGTTCAGCTTCAGTTCAAGCCATAGATAGAGCCTGGCCCTGCGCTTATTTTATCCCAGCGGTTCCCATCGTTCCCGGCGGAGCGGCTCCGATGGAGTGCCCGGGCGCCCCACGTGCTGCTCAATGGGCATCTTCGGCCACGGAGCACCCCCGGTCACCGATACCTCTGTCTGTGGAGCATCCCCGAGTGTCTCCAACCACCACGCATCTCCACACAGACCTTCTGCCATCTCCGTATCTACACAACCATCTTCCAAATGTTCTCTCCCCGCTGGAAAAACAAGACTGTGTCTATCTTCAGGAAATCGGCTCAAACCCTTGTTTTCTACTACCCCATCTCCGGGGCAAGGTAGTCCTGCAAAAGCCTGGGGAAAAGGCGGTTTTCCACCTCCATAACCACAAACACTGACTTGGTTAGATCACCCCAGACCACTCTCCTCGCCTGTCTCCCCTCCGTGCAGCCCCACGCACTGTAGTCGGCTCCTTCACCCGGTAAATTCACCGCATTTCACCTGATTTCAGGACTTCTCAATGCTCCTCTCATCGTGCCGTGACCATTGCAGAAGGAGAGAGAAGAGGCTGCTTTTTTTCCATTTTTACATCATCCTACCATTAACCTTTCTGCATCCACGCTGCCTTGGGTAGGGGAGACACTGTGGCATCCGTGGAAATGTTCAAAGCAAGATGGGACTATTTTTCCCCCCAGGAGTTAGCCTCTAGGAATTAACTCCTGTGGTTTGGGACAGACAGAGAGCCAAACTAAACCACCGCTTTCAAGGAGTAAGTCTCTGCCTTGATAATCAACGATTGCAGCGAGGGCCCTGTGCGCTTGACACGTGCGTTACTGCTCGGATATCCTTGCAGTGCTGCTTGTTATTAAAGCCGTGACAGCGCCCAAGGCTCAAGAGCGTGTTTCTCCCCCTTGGAAAAAAAACACTCGTGGTGTCCAAAGGGCCTTTCCAGCCCCGTTTTGGCTTGGTTTGTGCTCTGGCACCACAGCGGCGGCCGGCGGGGAAGGCCGCTCGCTCGCTCGCTGTCACCGGTGCTAAAGAAAGTCACTAACGAGCGCGGCCGCGCGCAGGGTTTGGTTACAAGGGCAGCGCCGCGGCGCCGTCCCACCCGGCCCGCCGACGTCCTCGCTCCGCTTTTGCCAGAGCGGTAATCGTTCAAGCTGCGCCGCCGCGCGCCAACACGGCCGCAGCGCCGCCGCATCGAGGGGCGACTCGCTGGGTCGCTGAGCCGGGATTTATCCCTCTTATCCGCTTCGCGCGAGCGCTTGAAAACGCCGTTGTTGCTCCGCGTGGAAGCGGAGCTGCCGTCCCCGCTCCTGGTTTGCTGTGGTTTAGCAACACGGAGCGACCTGGCTGTGATTCACGGAGGTTTCTTTACTTGCTGCTCTCCGGGCTTTCCTGATGGGGACTCCCACAAACGTCCCTGCGTCGAGGAAGTCTCCAAACTGCAGCAGTGCCCGCTCACCCGCTGCAGAAAGTCTCATCTTTGCTACACACAGTTTTCTCATTAGAAAAATAAAACGAAATGCCTCCTGTGCTGGAAGAAATTGGTCCCGCTCGCTGCAAAACCCTCTCCTGCCCAGCTGATGCAGCAACAGAAGCTACAGGAACAGCCCAGGAGGGTGTAAAAGCACCGCAACAAAAGCCGCTCCTGGACGGGGCAGCTTCTCAGCAGCTAATGGGGGATAACCCAGGTCGGGTTGTTGTTTTACTGTGTTGTCACCCAAATAATGCCGAGAATAGTCCTTTCACCAGCTCCAGTGTGGGAGCAGATGCTTCCCCCATCCGGCTATGGGCAGAGCCGTGTTTGTATCGCGAACAGGGTTGGGAAACGGCACGGGAGGGCTAAAGGGGCCGTCACCCTCCTCGTCTCGCTCATCACCGAAGCACAAAGCCCGTCTGGAGATGGGTGGCATCCCCTGGGATTCACGGGCTAATTCCAGTGCAAATCTTGGTGTGGATGATGTGTGTTTCAGTTAGCTCAAAGCTATTTCTAACGGACTTCAGCTAGACAGAACAGGGTTTTCCAGAGGAGACTTCTTTGCAAAACCACACGCTGTTTTATTTTTTATGCTTTTGTTTTGAGGAAGTTGGCTTCCTGATGGATCATCCCGGCTGACTTGGGTTTGGATTGCCCAGACTTCTCTGCTCAGGACAGGGCTTCCCCTTTATCAGCTCTGTAGATAAGGAGATGAAATGCTGAGCGGGAATGCAGTGACAGGGCTGCCCAGGGTTACAGCACAAAGACGGATTTTACTGGAAAGATGAGAGCAAAATGTGTCTTTTATCATTTACTTGGGCCAGCTGCAGGGATCCAGGCTGGTGACATGGGTGCCATCAGAAATCCCAATCTGTTCCTGGAAATACAGCAAGCCCCACGGTCCAGCTGGAGAGATCAGAAGGGATCTGTTTCTCCTGCTTTTCCTGCTTTTCCTGTCGGGATGGCCATGGGTATGCGGTGGGGCCTGGATCAAGGCAAAAGATTAAAATGCAATAATCTGTGCAATGTTAAACTGATCTCCACTGCAGCCAAATGAACAAAATGTTACATCAGCGTAAACGATGGAGGAGAAGGGGCCAAGAGCCAGGCGCTACGTGTGCCAAGCTCACTGTGGCTCCCACACGATGGGAAGCAGCACTCGAGAGCCCGGCTCAGCACACCCGGCTCAACACAGCCTGGCTCAACACTGTCCTAGGACAGCACAACTCAATAAAAGCCCGGGTCAATGCAATTCAGCTCAACAAGAGCCCAGGTCAACACCACCCAGGTTAACAAGAGCCCAGCTCAGCACCATCTGGCTCATTTTGAGAGCCTGACTAAACGCCGTCCAGCTCAATGAGCGTCCAGCTCAACACTGTCTGGCTTAATGCAAGTCCATCTCAACGCTCTCATCTGGCTCAGTGTGAGTCTGGCTCAACACCATCTGTTTCATTGGCAGCCCAGCTCAGTGAGAGTCCGACCCTACGCCATTCAGATCAACAGAGCCTGGCTCAACACCATGCAGCTCAACGAGAGCCTGGCTCAGCGCCGTTCAGCTCGACAAGGGCTCAGCTCAGCACCATAGAGCTCAATAGGCACCTGGTTCAGCACCTTCCAGTTCAACAAGAGCCTGACTCGACACCATCCAGCTCAACAGGAGCCCCGTTCAGCACCTTCCAACTCAACAAGAGTTCGCTTGACACCATCCAGCTCAAGAAGAGCTTGTTGCAACAACATCCAGCTCAATAAGAGCCCAGCTCAGCATCATCCAGCTCAACAAGAGCCCAGCTCAGCATCATCCAGCTCAACAAGAGCCCAGGGCAATGAGTCCCCAGCTCAACGCGGCCCATGGGGCAGCACGTGGGCTATGGCCCCCCATCTCAGGCTAAGGCACGAGTGCCTCGTGGTGGCTCGCAGACCCCCTGCCTCCTGGGACTAATTTCTTTGTCACAGAACAATGTGCCTCCAGGCCGGGGCTGCTTTCGCCGGCACGCGAGCCTTTGAAGGCCGGGCTGCCCCGAGCCCGCTGCGAGCCGGGCAGGCAGATGAAAAGGCTCCCGCCGGCAGCTCGGCCCTCACAGTCGCTGCCCGATGACAGCGCAGGACGCAGGACCCAAAGTCTCGATACCCAAACGCGGCCTCTGCCCATGGGCACAAAACGGGGCCGTCCTGGCTGAAGGTTTCAGCCGGTTTCCGCCTGCATCTTGCAGGCTCTGCCTCGGCCGCTCCTCAGCTCCTGGTAAGCTACAGTATCGTCCAACTCTCCTGGTTGCATCCCCACGGCTGTCCCATTCCCAGGGACCACCTTCCATCACAAACATCTCCGGTTAGCTGAATACAACAAGGCAGGTGTGTTGGCTCTTCATCAGGTGCCAGGGTGGTAGTGGAGGGAAGGTCAGTCCATGACGAGTCCCGTGAGGGAAATGCTGGGGTGAAACGGCATTTTGCTGAATACGGTGGTCCGGGCACACGGGGTAGCTGCTTCACCCTGGGCATGTGTAGAAACAGGAACAAATGCCTCTGCCCGGGGTGGCAGAAGTAAGAAGCAAATAAGATGTCCAAACATCGCTTCTCGTATTTATTCTGTGATCAATGGCACATTTGCCACAATGGCACACAATGGCCACAATGGCCGGCTGTCATCTGCTCAGAAGAAACTAAAATGTATTAAAATTGACCAGTGTGGTGTTGCATGTACTAAACCGCAGACTTTACAACAGCAACCAAACTGTGCAACTTCCTCCCCAAACGAAGGCGCGATGCCTCCCCGAACCAACCAAGAAACCCCAACGCTGAGGTCTTTAGCTCTGCTTCCTACTGCCACCAAAGCCACCGGGAGACCCAACGGGGCTCCCCAGCATCCTGTTGGACCCTGAACCCCAATGTGGTAGTGATGCCCCTCCGTGGCACCAGCTGCCGAGTCCTCCCGCGGCCGGACAACCCAGCGGGGGGGCAGGATCCGGCCACCGGCTGCGGATCCAGCCGGACACGGCCCGTTCTTTTTCTGCATCTTCCTCTGTTCCCAGTCAAACAAACAAAAAACCTCTTCAGACCGCCAAAACTGATAGCTCATACCAACAAAGAGATGGTGAAATGTCAAGCTTTAAACATTTATTACTCAGATGATGCATTTTATAGCATACAGTGGGTCTGGATGTTCTATAAACAAGACTGAATTGCCACAAAGAGTTATTAGCTCCCTTGTTTTAACAGTCTCTGAAATGCTGAAAACAATGACTTTTTTCTCTAGTATGAATATCTAGTATTTATTCTCCCCAAAACCTTTTCCTTTTTTTTTTTGTTTTTCTTTTATTTTAAAGCGCTTAGTTTAACAAATATGATTAAATTAAAAATGTTGCTTTCTTCAAATGCAAATAAATACATTAAAAAAGAAAAAAAAGAACTGCTAGCATTAACTCTGTGCTCTGCAGGACACCACAGCTCCCTTGGCTAGTGACAGTGGACTTCTTTTAACCTTTAGTGTCATTCCTCCTCCTCAAAAAAATGCTAGAAGGATCACCAGGACTGGCTAATAGTGAACACTGAGAGGAGCAAAATTAGTGTAAAGCCATAAAATACCCAGTGAGGAAATAAAAATCATATTTAAGATTTTGCGAGACTTCCAAGTGAGGGATGTTGTAAAAATAAGCACAAAAATAAATCATAAGTTATTCTGACAAGCTCTCCTCCTAAGCCATCAATCATGCCAAGAATAGATACTAATTAACCTCCTTTGGGAGAAGAGGGGAACCAAGCACATTGCTTACTTTGTCATTTTCCCCCCATTTTCACTTCACCTCCATGCAAATGAGTCTTCTCCAACCCAGGGTGCAGGCCCTCATGGGGAAACAAGCGAGCCACTTTGTGGAAAGCTGAAAGCTTCGGTTAGGAACAGTTTTGCTCGGAACGGGTTCTGGCACTCGGCAGACCGCGGAGCTGCTCTTCGTCCAGGTGCTTCCATAGAGCAATTTGCTCGCTCACATCCAGCCCCAGGTTTGGCCTGACACGCATTTGGCCCAAGGAGGATATTCTCCTCCGGGCTGATTTAGCCTTAAGGGAACAACGTTGGGAGCCCCCCCAGGTAAATACACTGAGAAGCAAAGAGTGAATCTGGCTAATAACTCATGGGGAGACGGACACGGTGGCTTCGAGACTTCAAAAATCCACTTGACGCATCTTACAGAATTACACTGTTTGGCAGCCTTCTGTAAAGGATGCCCAAAAAAAATAAAATAAAATGAAATAATAAAAACAACAGAAGAAAGCACTCAATTTCTCTAGGTGCTCTCCCCAAGCATCATGACAGCAGCACCAAATCCCCAGATCGGCTCTACAGAGATAAGTGAGGTTCTCCCCACCCAACTGCACCAGAACATCTCTTCCCACACCGGCAGCGCCTTCCCCAGCGGGTGATACTGGCACCAGCGAGTCACTGGTGACGTTCTCCCTTCCAGACGCAACCTCCAGACGCAGCTGCTGGATTCTGAGGCCTGGAAGCAGAAACCTCAGACCAGAGGCGAGACCGGAGGGGAGTCACTTCTTCGCTTGTTTGCAATGCTGCGGCGGTTCATGACACTCTGTGCACGCTGGCTCGTCGCTCGTGGACTGAAAAGACATGGTTGGCAGCACAGACTTTCACAAAAGAATACATCTGGTCAACATTTAGATTCTTACATATTAATGGAGCAACTGAAGTTCTCCGTTATGAAGCAGTTAATGTCTGAATGAACTTGCGTTAATGAAATGGTGCCAATAACTCACAGACATTATAAAAGACAGAATTCACATCAGAAGAAGTTCTTAGATGCTGCCCAAAGATTGGGAGAAATGCCAGCAATGAGACATTATGGCCCAAATCGGGTCAGCTTGAATTACAGGACTGTATCTCAACGGCAACCTCTAGTAAAGGAAAAAAAAAGAATAACCCCCTCATGCTGAGCACTGGGGAAGCATTTAAGGAGAATTACTGCCATGAGGCCTGCAGTTTGACTCTGAATGACTCCTAACGCAGCGGTGGGTGAAAATTCAGGGTTTAGAAACAAAGCTTCCAGCTCTTCTCCGGGCTCCTTCTTTCTTTTTTCTCTCACTACATTCAGATATCAAACACAGGGGGAAGTAGAAGAGGGAAGATGCAGAATCCACAGTCCTGAATTGTTCCACAGATCAGGAAGAGAAGAACGGGCAACTGCCAGGGGATTTACTGTCCTAGATGTCTGCTGGTTGGCTCTCTGGTACCTGCCCACCAGAGTATGCCTGTAGTATGTGACTTTTCTCCTCTTTGAAAAGGAAAATGAAAATTGTTTTCAAGGCCTTCTCCCAAGGTCTGAAAAAGTAACAGCAGCTCAACAGATACAGTGACCTAATGAATATTTTGGACTGGCTGTGTCTCATTTCCATCAGGAAGGGCCAAAAGCAAAGGGTGCAATCCTGGTCCTTACAATACTGATGGGTTTTGCAGTTTTGATGAAGTTCAGCTTCCCAGAGATACCTTCTGTCAACCATCCTTGCTGTTTGTCAGCAGAACTAACAAACAGAGCTGCTTTAACACAAACTGTCATCTTCAACACGCTCACCTCCCGGGCAAGCCCGACTGAGGTTACAACCTACGTATCAGTCCTACCACAGACATCCAGCACGTTATTTTACTGCTTTCTTCATAGACATGAAAATGACATTTCTGTTCCCTGCAGTACTTTCTCTGGCTTCATGTATGGATTCGGAAAGGTATCAGCAGACAAGCAGATGAAGTTTACATAGTATTTAACCAAAAATACTGAATTGAACCACTTCTCCTCCTACAGTATTTTCTCTGTTGAAAATTTCTGCCCCTCAAATGGTGCCACGCGCTTCATGAAAGCTTCTTCCCCGTCACAGCCAGACCAGTATCTTCATATGGCATCCCAGTACATACAGAACACCAGAAAAAAAATGGAGGAAATTTCTCTTTTATAAGCTGGCACAAATACAACATCTTGCTTGGGGAAATGGGTTTGAGGTGAGGAGTTCAGATCTGCACTGTCTGGGGATGGGTTTCTGGCTTGGGTCTGTGTTTGGCCAACATCATACTCCTCTTCTGTGGAGGACCATTCTCGTCTTATTAAGTATATAGAATAATGACAAGAAAATGAAGAAGAATTGGAGTAGACCTCTCCAATCACACATGTACATGCTTCAAGCACTGACTCAAACACAGCCTGCCTTTGCAAATAGTTTGGTGTGTGTCTTGTAAACTCTGAAAGTACTAAGTGGCTTTCTAAACCTGCAGTGACACTGAAGCCAGGTGGGTCTCACACATGCATCTTCACTGCGCGACCTCCTTGTCTGATGGTTGCTCAGGCGGCAAGAGGAGATGGTGGGACTATGGTTTCCTTGGCTTGCCTTTCGCCGCACAGATCAAAAAAAAGGGAAACTGCCACCTCCTGTTAGACTTCATCAAAATAAGCACCAGAAGTGATTTAGTAAGTAAAAGCATCGATAAAGAAGCAAATAAGGAAATCACCACGTCCTGACATTTCCTGGTCACTCTTCAGGAAGTGAAGTCATGGCTTGGCCAACCCCTCTTGACCCACAGCGAGCTGCCGAAATGAGCAACTTCAAAGCATGCCTCCAACGCAGGGCCCGAGCGGATCTCCACTTCCAGAAATAAACCCAAGGGAGTCAACTGGACTTCGAAACTTGGTAGAGGTTAGTCTGAGTGCAAGTGATAAGTCCCGGGCTCTCATCCCTCCTGGAACGTATCGCTTGCCTTGTGCTAAACATGAGGAGCAAGTCCTGCAACCTGCTGAACACCCGTGTTTTCTGCCAATATTCCCAGGATTTTAAGGCATCAGCCCACTGCAGGCCTGGAGCAGTGTGAAGAGTTTGGAGGGCAGCTTCACTCTTGTTGGGCCAGAACAGAGATTTCACAACCCAGATGTGCAGAAGCTGCCACTTCTCTGCCCGATCTGCACACGCTTCAGGACTAGTGCTCATCTTCCCAGGCTCCTCGCGAGTTGCCACTGGCTCCTTTCTTAGCATCTACCCATGCCACGAGACTGCTTCCCTCCAGGACATGCTTTCGGGAAGACTGCTCCACATTTGAGCTGTTCCTGCACCACACAAGCCTAGAAACATCCGATAGGGAATTTAACTAGTTAAAAGCCAGGCTTGAAGACCTGTGTTTTTGGCTTTTCTTCTTGCCATGCACTCCTCTTCTCTTTACCATTTTCCGAAGAAGAACATCAAGTCTTCATTTCCTCCTTGTCTTCACACTATTTGGCCCAATTATAACAGGCCTGGTTTTAAATGTATAATTACAACCATGACAGTAATTACAATAAAGCACTCTTTTGACAGAAAGAAACAAACAAAAAAAATCTGAAAATAAATGGATTATAGTTTAGTGGATGAGGGATGCCGCAACTTTGACAGCAAGAGCAAACAGCCGCAGGGCTCCTGTGTTTCTTGGAGCTACCAGCTCGGAGCACATATTTTTCAATTACTCTAATGGGTTACTGGCAAGACAACTGTGGCTACGGTACTTCTATAGTGGCTTTTGGACTTCTTGAAAATTCTCCTTCCATTTTCACATCTTCATATAAAGCTCATTTCTGAGCTCACGCCATAGCATTACTGCTGCGTTTCCGAGTCGACCGCGTCTGTCCATCCCCAATAACAAAATAAAACGAAATAAAATGAAATAAAACGAAATGAAATGAAATAAAATAAAAGGAAATAAAACAAAATCAAATAAAATAACCACAAAAAAAGGAAAACCCAGTGCAAATACAAATCCGTCCTACTCTCAGATCGGTTTTGGAGGGGTGGAGAACAGAAGGAACGGAGGTGGGGACACCGAGGCGAAGACAAGACGAGGGCAGAAGGGATGATGAAAGCGCCGCTCACAAAGGCCGTCAGCTGCCGGCGTCTGGCGCGCTTTGTCCGCCCGGGACATCTGCCGCGCCGCGTCCCGCCGGCCGGCGAGGGCGACGGGCAGCCCGGCGCGCACACAATGCGAGGCCGGCGCTCCTCCTCGCCCAGCGGCTCCCGCGTGGCCTTTTCTCTGGGCGGACAATGCCCCGGCGGGACGCGCCGCCGCGGCCGCTCGAGCCACCGCTTCGGAAAAGAAACCTGGAGACAAAACCGCGGCGGGGAGGGGAAGAGGGGTGGCACTCGGCGGCTGAAAAGAAACATGCTGCTCCCTCCCCACCCCGCGACCGCATTTGTAAGCATGCTGGGGGGGTGTCTGCTTAGCTATGGAAATCGGAAAGGTCCCGGCTTCCCGCTCCGCTGCCGGCCTGCTGCCTCGTAAGGTGCGTGTCTGCTGCTCGGCCCCCCAGCCCCGGCCGCCCGCCCGCCCTCGCCGGCCGCCTCAGGCCGTCAGTTTTTGGATGGTCTTGTTGTAGTACTGCGTGATGGTGGGCGTCAGCGGGTTCCAGGTGTTGGCGTGCAGCTCGATGACCTCCAGCAGCAGCGAGCGCGTCAGCATGGACTCCGAGGGGCACAGCATCTTGTCGCGGGCGATGGCCAGCAGCTCCGTCATCATCTCGGGCAGCTGCTCCTCCAGCAGCCGCCCGGTGCTCTGCAGCTGCGGGGAGAGACGGGGTGAGAGCCGTGGGTCAGCGCACGATTCAACATTTTTGAGAGCTGTTTTTCCCCACAAACGGCCACTTTTTCCCCCATTAAAAAGCGCTGCGCCCCTCTTTGCAGCACGGCTGCCGTGCACGGAGGGTGAGGTTTCCAGAAGCGCTCGCACCGGCCCTCTCCCCGCTCCCGTAGGAGTGAATGGTTCAGCTCCCACTGACTTCAAAGGCGGCAGCGCTGGATGCTTTGGAAAAATCCCACCTAAACCCAGGCTATTGTCAAAACAAAGTGCAGGCTGTGATGTGGTAGCGCTGCCTCTTAGCCGGGCCTTCATTTGCTCGCTGATTCACGGCTGTCGGTGACTCCCAGTCATTAATCTGACTAAGCAGGGCTCTCCCGCATGCATAACAAATCCTGCCCTTTGCACAACGGCCAGGCCTGCATTTCTACCTGTCGCACCTCTTCCCCGAGGGAGGCCACGTATTTTTAAAGCAATTTGCTGCTCAGAGAGCTTCGTGGAGCAGGGTAAGATGTCTCTGAGATGTCTCCCCACAGAAGAGGGAAGTGCAGAGTGGGACAGCAGTGGGTCCACCAGCCTTCATGACCTGGGAGGTGTTAGGGATGTGAGGATAGATGCTCTAATCTTAAAAATGCAAAAGCTTCTTGCCAGCTTCCTGTCATTTTGCTCAATTTCTACCATTCAGGCTGCAATTTTGCCTCCTGCTTCTACCACGCTCTTTAACGGAAGCATCTACATCCTTATGGAAGATTTGGAAGCCAATCACTTTAAAAAGCAAAGCTAATGAACGTGAGCAATTGTCTCGGTGCTGTATTTCTATAACCAGTCCTCAGCACAGCTGCTACTGAGCACAACACACCCATCTGCGGGAGCTACTGTGCAGCAAAGGCAGGGAGACAGGGTGGCTGGTGTTCCAATACAGGTGTTTTTGTGCTTAAAAACCTGCAGGGGACATTTGAAGGAACCAGGATCCACACCAGTCACTCTAGGAGCCATGAGATTTGCTATGCAGGACACTTGCTCAGTATGGAGATATGAAATAGGATAATTCTAGCTGAATTTGAGGGGATCTGCAGTCCCCCCTCTCGTACTCCTTATCTGTACGAAGTCCTCCATAAACTCATAACCCCCTGTACATAACCTGCTTTGACTGTAGCTAACTGGTGATGGGATCCCAGCTACCAAATCTAGGTTGTGTCCATTTAAAAGAAGGGAAGAGAGAGGGACTATAAAGTTAACATTCCCATTTTAGATAAAAAGTAGGCAAAAGAGGCCACAGGAGTTTTGATAATCCCAAGGAACTCAAGCACTTGGTTTTACAGCTCATCTGCATAATCAGGTGATTTCTGGTGTTGCCACTTGCAATGGATCTAGAGGAGAAAAGTCATTTTCATTGTCACATTTTTCAAATAAACGCATGCTTCCCTACCTCCATGGAGCAGCAAAGGACAGCGTCTTCCTTCACGTCCTGAGATTGCAACAACTGCAAAAGGAGAAAGGACAGAGCTGGTGACTGGACTTGTGTGACCTTCTCCTCCTCCCTTACGGCCCTTCTTCATCTCTTCAGCTAGACTTTTGTCAGAATAATTTTATTCAGAAAAATGTTTTTCTCCCATGGTAGGCAATGAGAAAATGCTCTCATTTCACACAGACAACCACTAATATGCCCTCAGATGACAATATTCAAGCAGTACAGCCTAGGGAAGCAGCTGCATCAAAGTGAGCTTTGGGAGGTGACCCCACATTCCCGAACCTCTAATTCCTGGTGGAAACCTTCTTTTCACAGCCACAAACTACCTGACAGGAAAGTGCTACTTCCAATGCACTGCAATTAATACAGTTCTTTCCTGACTAATTATATTTGCTGTAAGTGCAATGGTTCCAGTGAAACTATTATATCTTAGGAGCGAATTTCATCTTGGAAGTCGCCCTGCATGCTGAAGGCACCAGCATGGATTTTCTCTGTCTTTTCCTCACAATTTCATCTCTCCAGTCCAAAGTCTCATTGCAGCAAAGCAGAATTCAGATCTTGTCATTTTATTAACCACATCTTAGCCCATTTCTCACTCATATAATGTGAGCACCAGTTCCAGGTCCTGCTCTGCTCTCTGTAGTCTCCTCCCAGAGCTGAGCTTGGATTCATCAGCGCATGGTTGTAGATATGAGCAACCTCAACAGAAACGCATGGCATGGGATGGCAAGAGAAGGCGCCTGCATCATTTCCAGGCAAGCTGATGCACCCTGTGCTGAAGAGCCACCTTTGTCAAGACTGCTAACGTGGGTTTCCACCGTGTTGAAAGACGCTGTGAGGGCTCAATCGCTCTATCTGCCAACGGCAAAGCCTACGGGGTAAGTATGTCTCACCCCACAAACTCCCCAAAATGAGTAAGAGCCCTAAGAACTGGCTCAAAAATAAGCATTATTTTCATAAACTATTCTTTGTATTCACTTTGTTTCACTGGTTTGTCATGCATATGATGATGCGCTTTCAAGCCTTTTGCTAAAACCACAAGAGATAAAGCGTAGCTGTGCTGGTTGTTTTTCCAGAAGATAAAAAAGGAGATTCTCACTTAATCAGCCAACACAGTGAGCTGGAACATTATGAAAAACACAGTATCATGAGACTGCTGATAAAAATCACAGGTGCTCGCAGCACTTGTGCACTAAACACATGAAGATGCAGCCGCTTCGATTCCCCATTTTAGACATCAGTTTAACCTTTGCACTCTCCTTTGCTGGACCTTTATAAAGTCAGTTCTCCATCACCCAGGTTAATGAGGACTTTAAGAATCTCAGTAATAGGAAAAGTATTTCCAAGCATGGGGGTCTGGAGTCTGAGGGCATCGAGGTAGAGAGAGGTTTTTAGAAGACCAGTATGACCAGAGTCAACTCGTACCTGCACTAGGCAGGTGAACATATACACTAAAAATGAAGAAAATTGACTTCATCAGTACCTGGACTTCAAGGAAAGTTAAGCTTTGGAAAGCTGACTGCACTAATTAAAATGTGGCCACATACTCCATGTAAATAAATTCAGTCTGAAGTCATACCTTTTAGGAAAAAACAGCTCTGATTCTCAACCTTATCATTTCTCTTTCCCACTCTCATGTTTTTCATCTTTCCTTTACCTTTCAAATAAATGCCTGTTTGCTTACAAAGTCCCCAACTCTTGGAAAAAAAAAAAGTTAGGGAATAAAAGGATTAAGGAATTATCATTGCCCGCAAAATTTTGGTTTCACTCATTTCTGTTCTTGACAAACAGCAGTTTGCCCATTTTGAAGACCACATTTATAGCATCTGGAATAGCAACCGGTCCATGGGTTTTATCTCACATTAGCCAAAGGTTCAGCCAGGGTTTTTCATGTGTGCAACAGTTTCCCCAAGTTTATCTTTCTGCAAGTTGCTTGGAAAATGTTAGTTAAGCCCAAGCCACATATTATGAGATAATTTCTCACAAACAGTTCACAGATTCTTTACCAAAAAAAACCATAAGATTATTTTCAATTCAACAAAAAAAAAATCTTAATTACGGATAAAAACAAGTAGCAGCTTAGAAAGCCACTCCTTGGATATTTAGCAGACTAACTTGTTAGCATGGGATGAAATAGGGCTGTAAGATAACAGAATATTCTCATATATTCTCAATTTTCTGATTCTTAAGTAAAGAAATTAATTGAAATTTAAAGCAAGAAATGTAGAATGAAGGAACATTAACAGTAAAATGACTGCAGCAAATGGTACTCTCCTGCCATCGGTCTATACCAAATACACTCAGTTTACAAACTGGAAGAAGACTTATAAAGTCAAAATAAAGGCAATGAGGAAGGACCTGGGCTATCTGGCTCACAGCTCTCTCTCTTCAGGTGACTCTGGGTCTATGCCTGTGAGGTTTGGGACACCCTTCCTGCCCCTTCTCGGGAAGGTGGTGGTGAGGATGAACACGTCAAAGGCCGTTTGCGATATGGGGCAGCCCAGGAGAACTGCCCTTGTGCTCCATGGGCACCTCAGGGCATGGAGAGATACCCGTCCTGCTGAGCCACAGCTGAGGCCGTGCGTGCGAGAGCTGGCTCAGGAGAAGACCATGACACGCTCTCCAAACCCTTGTCCGTGCACGGCACACAAGGGTCCAGATCTGCTGGAACCGAACAGAGTTCCATGCTCACGGATGGTTGCCAGCCATCTGCATCCTTGAAAGCAAAATGAATCACATCCAGGAGGGCTGGAGCTATATCTGCAGGATGCTTGAGGTGTCTCTAACGCTTCACCATGGTGTAGGCATGAGGTGTCTGTTGCTGCTACCCAGTACCAGGAGGCAAGGTAGTCCAGTTTGTTCTCTCCAGCACAGCACGGGCATGCACGACACTGGGGCAAGAGAAGGTCTCCCCTATGCAATGTGTTTCTGCAAGGCTGTCTTGGAGCCCTATACCAGAAACAACCCTATGGAAGGCTAGGAAAGAGGAAGGAGGGCTGGAAAAACTGCTGTTGAAGGCAGATAGAGAGAACAAGGATGGTGCTGGTCCTGCAATGAAACGGCAACATGGGGCCATTACCATTTCCTTGTCACACGGACATCGCCCTGCGTGCATTTTTCAAATGTTTTGTCCCCATTCACCCACCCTGCTGTGACCATGGGAGCTCTGCTGACATCTGCTCCTGCTCGAGGTCGGGAGCCTGGCATGAGCCATCAGGAAGTCATGGTCATGGGTGGTAGGAGTGGGTAGAGCACGTGGGGCTACAGCCAGTGCACCAGGGGACTGAGCTGCTGGGATGTCACTGCCAAGGTGGCCGAGCACTAAGCTGGGGTTGTATGACCAGTGTTGCATGTTTGCATGATGGTCCAGCAGCCACAGCCTTCGCGTGAAGGCTGAAGGAGACCCCCAGAGCCCCAGCTCACCGTGCCCACAGCTTCACGTGTCACAGATGGTCAAGTATTTTTCTCCAACAGCTTTGGGTTGAAAGCCTGAGAGCCGAACACAAGGACCGCTCTTTTCTCCCCTCTTCCAAAGCCCTGGTCCTCAGCTCTGTGGAGACCTCTCCCATGTTCACAGCAACGAGGGCAGCAGAGCCAGTCGGGGCTGAACGCACGTCACCAAGTGCGGAAACACCTCGTGGCTTGTGCAAACGAGTGCTCTCCAGCTAATGTGGAAATTGCAGTGTTGAACCATCGGCCCTCGTGTGATCAAAATCTGAGCCTGAACCAATGGCACTCATCGTTTGCAAGCTAATTTATATTTACTTAAAATATTTTAAAGTAAGCATGTTATACCCCTTAAATTAGCACTCCCACATCACAATTATTATTTATTTAACTATTTATAACTGCTCCTCCCTGCTGCGTTTATCTGCAGGAATTCCACCACGGAAATCAGGTCGTCTTTCTGCAGCAGGTTCCCACATCATTCGGAGCGGTGGGCGAAGGCGGACGCGGGAGCTGAAAAGCAGCGCGAGGCGGCCGACAGCCCAGGCGAGCCGAGACTCACACGCTTCTTGGTATAACCTGTAATCATCCCCTGGGGGCTCAGGCTGGCTGCGTGAACACTTCCCTTTGCTCTGGAGTCGATTCCCTGTATCTAGCGTGGAGTGAAAGGAGCAGTTCCTGCTGGAAAGCAGACAAAGAGTCTACTTGATTTCCTAAGAGCCCAGGCTGCGTGCCAGAATCTGCCTGGCTGGTCATATGATACCCAAGCCTTGTTGCGAAAGGGGCTCTCGCTTTTGTTTCTGGTGCTGGACTAACAGCTTTGTAGACTGGCAGGAGACATCGAGATCTCTGCAAGGGAGGGCTCCCTCTTCCAAATTTCCCTGTCCCTCTGATAGAAGAGGCACCTGGCAGCAAGATTCAGGGTCCTCTTTGGGCTCTAGGTGCTACATGCTTTCGTGGGCGTGCAAAAATACCACGGGGTCTGTTCCTGGAAATGCCCTGGGGAGGGTGACGGCGGGGATTCTCCAGGAGCTGCAATGCATTTTTTTCCCAGAGTTTATTAATCCTCTGGGCTCCAGAAGGAAGCAACCAACATCTTCCTAGTAGCCCCAGGCAAAACGCCCTCCTCCGACACTGGGGCAGTCAAGGAACCAAACCCTGAGTCATCCCCGGGAGAGCAGATGCCCTCACGACCTTTAAGCACCTCCAGCATCACTCCCAATGCTCTTTAGGTCCCAAACACCTACTTAGCAAATGCATGTTAAGCTCATGGGGCATCCTCTTACCAGAGGAATCCAAACCAAGGGAATTATTATCCAGCAAGGGGACCTGCTTTGGGAGCAAAATGGAGAGCTAAGAAGATGATGGGGTACCCATAACCATGTTTATCTGTGTTTCTATCTGCTTCTAGAGAGTTAAACTGGGACACCAAGGACACTGAACTGCTTGCTTGGGGATGCCAGCACCAAAAGCAGCGCTGAAGAACCTGACTTTCAGTCCCCTTGCTTATCGCTGCAGGTTTAATTGTCTTCTGTAGCTCCATTCTCCCTGGGAGATGCAGTGGGAGCAGTCAAACGCATACATTACCTTTCATGAGTGTGATGATATTATTCCTGTAAGGCACGGTACTAATTACTGTGTACGATACTGCTTGCAAAACGAAATAAGCAACGCTTGCCACAAACTAGCTCTTAGCATGCAGTATTTTTGGATACTTTGGGGATGACTCCAGTACAAGAGGACAGGAAAGGTTTCCACCTCCAGAAATGTTCACTCAGATAAGCCAAATCCTACCTACTCCTTCCAGGTGGCCACGAAAACATTGGGACTTCTGTTGGAATAGTTCTGCAGTGAAGGCCAAACAGTCTGCTCTCCTGAGTGCCCACACTTCAATCACAGGTTCTTTATCAAAGCGACAACCTGCTCGGACTCACGGACAACCTCTGGCATGAAGCTCCATCTGCGGAAACCTCCAGTGCTGTGGTAACTGCCCACCAGTGCACGTTTAACTCGTAAGTCAGTACAGTCCCTACTCTTACTCCCCTTGGGGAGTGTAGACCATTACTGCATAAGATCAAATGGATCCAAACATAACCCACTTGTATTAAGTCCCACTTGCCACTGGTGGAAAACGAGGCACCAACAAAAGACACCCAGCACTGGAGCTAAGAAAGTCAGGTGGCATAGTGAGTTAGATTTGTTTTTCTTAAGAAAAAGCACTTGGGAAGAGTGGACCTTTAGAAGCTCATAGTCATCCTGCCAAGTGGTATCTTCTCTGGTGTGACTTTCTGCACGAGGGCTGGATGGAGCTCACCCAGGACATGCAGCATGCGGCCTCCTAGGAAGCCTCCTTTTGGTGAGATCTGCATCAAGCTGGGTAACTGGTCCCAGAGCACACTTCAGAGTACCAGGCAGTGACCACATAGCTCAGGATGTCCACGCCAACCTCGAGAAGCACCAGCCTCAGGTCACCAACACGACTGACCTGTTGTGCTGTACAGACAAGATCCTCTGTGTCGTGGTGTGCTCTGAGCACCCTGTCCAGACAGCAGTGAGGTGGCAACTTACCCAGCTTAACCTTGAGATTTTGAGATGCAGATGGTGAGTTGAAGCTGACTTGGGAGTGGGCTCAATATATCATATCCACCTGTGGTATCTGCCTGTGAGTTTTCTAGACTCTATAGGTGACAGAGAAAGAGAAGCACTTCTAGGACACAGTCCACTGGGTTTGGTTTTGGTATGCACCCTGGGACGAGATTAACTGTGCTGTAACAGTGGGGACATAATGGCCCTCTACTCCACAAAGGTACTCCAGATATGCAGTACAGTTATAGATCTCTAAAAAGATATGAGATGAATTCCCAACCCTGCTTCAGATCATCAGAAAGACCCCAAATGGTCTCAATTCAGGTCCCTAAGGACAAGCTGGCAGTGTTAAATGCCATGGGAGCTCCAAGGGTTCCGCAGGAGGCTGAAAAACACAGGGGCTCTAAGAGACGTGCTATTCCAGAGCAGTAGAAGGAGACCACACAGGATATCAAAACATGTGAGCAACTAAAATGGCACTAGATGCTCCTGGGCAGTCAAATGAATTGAGTCTTGCATTAGCATCATTAACAGCATTGTACATGTCTTGATTAATTGTAATTGCTGTGCTAAAGCCTTTATTGTAGAAAGCATCTCTACTGAAAAACACATCTCAGCTAAAATGGCTATTGTATTGCTGAGATTTCAAAATTAAAGTACGTTCACTGAGTGACAAGGTTCACTACCACTTTGCTGGGCTTTGAAAACTCAACTTAACCAGGAGTCCAGCTGTGCTGACACACAGAACCACCAGAAATGGTTCTTTCTGCATTGTCTTCTAGTCACGCCTTCCAGTGATGTGCCTGGCAATGAAGTATTCAAGCTCACTGAAGATGCACAAAATGCCTCCATCCCACTCACTTTTTTACATCATCTCAGATAATATTTGGCTAAGAGTCTCTTCCTCCTGCCACCGAATGCATTGCTGTTTCTACAAGTGGCAGAGTGTTGTACTTGTAAGGTCAAAATCCACACTACATGAATTTGGCTGGGCTTTAGGTAAGATGGGTGAACAAGCCCTTGCACTGATCACTGTGGGTGATTCCCACAGCAATGCCAGCATAGGGACGTCCCTCTCCCCACATCTCAGCTGTGCTGGCCTCGTCTCAGGACACTTGGCTTATCCCAAGTCAAACTCTCTCCATCAGGAAGAGGCTACAGCGAGCGGCATGTGTGCAGCCATGTCCATAGGAGGCATTTCCTTGACATATTCAAGATGACTTGAAACAGTTAATTTGGTGGCACCTACTCCTTACTCCTTTTGCAGCAACGTGCTACTCTTAGCTGAGAAGGAGGCTTCTCCTATTACCCAACCAGGACACTCTGGGAGGATGGTAAGAAGAGATGAGTTTGTTTACCGCACTGAGTAAACCAAAAATGGTGGTTATCCTCGATTGCAGGCTCCTGAGGAACTCAAATGA
>JAUBNY010001030.1:953968-964187 GCA_032275445.1 Crypturellus soui
CAGCTAGAAACCTGGACCGCTGCATGTTTCTGTGGCAGTTCAGTCTGTGTCACCACACTCTTCCTGGTGAGAGCTCTCTGCTGAGTGGAGACCATTGCTTCTCCTGATCTTCTGCTGCTGGGAGAGTCTGGTGGAAAGAATTCTTTTCCACACCTGGGAGGAGACTCCCTGCACCTCCTACCTGCGCCAGCTCCTGATCACTCGTGCTCCCTGGGGGCAGCTTTTGAGATCCCGCCTGCCCTGCCGGCTCCGCCCCCGCTGAGTCAGAGCCGCCTCTGGGCCCGAGCTCAGCACTGCCAGCACGGGGGTCGCCTCCGGGGCAGCCTCTCGCGCTCTACGCTTGCTCGTTCGGCGGCTTTGGCCGCAGCGTCCGCTCCAGAGCCCTTCCCTTCAAGATCTCACAAAGACCTCACAAGGAATATGAGGTGAATTCCCATCCCTCCTTCACACCATCAGAAAGTCCCCAAATGGTCTTGAATCAGGTCCCTAAGGACAGGTACTTCAGCTACAGGAGCTCCGGGAGGTCTGCAGGAGGCTGAAAGACACAGGAGCTGTAAGAGAGGTGCTATTCCAGAGCAGTAGATGGAGACCACACGGGATATCAAAACATGTGGGCAACTAAAATGGCACTAGATGTCCCTGGGCAGGCAAATGAATTGAGCCTCGCATTAGCATCATTAACAGCATTGTACATGTCTTGATTAATTGTAATTGCTGTGCTAAACCCTTTATTGTAGAAAGCATCTCTACTGAAAAAACACATCATCTCATCTAAAATGGCTATTGTATTGCTGAGATTTCAAAATTAAAGTATGTTCACTGAGTGACAAGGTTCACTACCACTTTCCTGGGCTTTGAAAATTCAACTTAACTAGGAGTCTAGCTGTTCTGACATACAGAACCACCAGAAATGGTTCTTTCTGCATTTTCTTCTAGCCATGCCTTCCAGTGATGTGCCTGGCAATAAAGTATTCAAGCTCACTGAAGATGCACAAAAAGCCTCCATCCTACCCACTTTTTTACATCAACTCAGAGAATATTTGGGGTAAGAAGTAACATTAGAGCCCCTTCCTACTGCCACCAAATGCATTGCTGTTTCTAAAACTGGCAGAGTGTTGTCCTTGTAAAGACAAAACCCACACTACGTAAATTCAGCAGGGCTTTAGGTAAGATGAGTATATGAGCCCTTGCACTGATATAAAGGTGATTCCCACAGCAATGCCAGCATGGGGACGTCCCTCTCCCCACACCTCAGCTGTGCTGGCCTAGTCTTAGGACACTTGCTTATCCCAAGTCAAACTCTCTCTATCATCAGGAAGAGGCTATAGCGAGCGGCATGTGTGCAGCCATGTCCATAGGAGGTATTTTCCTTAACATATTCAAGATGACTTGAAATAGTTATTTTGGTGGCACCTATTCCTTTTGCAGCAACATGCTACTCTTAGCTGAGGAGGAGACTTCTGTTCTCCTATTACCCAACCAGGACACTCTGGGAGGATGGTAAGAAGAGATGAGTTTGTTTACTGCACCGAGTAAATCAAAAATGGTAGTTATCCTCCTTTTCAGGCTCCTGAGGAACTCAAATGAAAGGTATTTAGAAGTAAATTGAATTAAGGCCAGAGGAAAAAAAAATACTGTACCCAGTCATGGGAAACTCCTTCTATGCCTTTCTACTGCAGACAAGGAAAACCATAAAACATGACTCTCTCCCCCCAGATCTGGAAGAGCAAAAGAGATTCCTACTAGAATGGAAATAATTTAAAGGCAATTACTGGAGACAATGATGAAGAAAATCTGGTCACTCATCAAGGCAGACAGTGCAATCCGCCAGTAGCCTGGTGGTTCCCATTAAGTCTCCCAGGCAGAGGTGGAGGTTATCACCCGCATTGGTGGGACGGGAGTGGCTTTGGGAGAGGGACTGGAGCGCACGGCAAAGGCGCCGAGACACCCAGCCTGTGTGTGAGCGACAGAGCCACTCAGCTGGCAGACCTCATCCTGAAGACATAATAACCCTGGGAGTGGAGGATGTGATCTCACCCCACAGGAAAGAAAAAGCAGCGGGGCCATCACGCTTGATTGCAGAGGGCTCCACCCTTGCCAGCCGGACATTCTCCGCTTTCTTGGCTCTTCTAGGAGAGCATGGTGGCAGACGCAAATAGTTGTGTTTACATCCCATGAAAAGAGCTTGGGGAACTAACAATGCCTGGTATGCCTGGTAAGGTGCAAAAACAAAGCCATGCGAGAAGGAGGGACCATCCTGTGAGATGGTATCTAGCTCTGCTTCTTATCTGTCCTAATTACTTCCCCTGATGTCAGAGTGGGTCGCTGGGAGCCGACCGCGCTTGCCCAGCACAATTGGCACCCCTGCCCTCACTGGGGCCCAAATCCTGTTGCCACCACGATGATGCTTGGAGGTGCTGCACATCAGAGTAACTGCACCACAAGCTTAGACAGAAGAGGACAAACTCAAGGCTTCTGGGTCATCAACTAAATAAACAAACAGGAGCACATTTTTTTTCCTTGGAAACTCTCTTCTGGTACCAGAGCCCTCCCCTATTTAAAATATGCCACTGCAGTTGTAAAGCTCGCTGGTTGGACTTGTTCAAGTCCTGTAGCTTTCTAAGAATACATGTGCCTGAGTACATGTTCCTGAACCAAAACTGAGGAGCATGCAGTGAATTGAACTGTCATTAGCAAATTATTTACACAGCTCTACACAGCTATAAGGCACAGGTTCTCTGCCCTGGAGAGCTTGGTTTAAAAGTCGCCAGGGGACCTGTACTGGTAAAACTACACTGGCATCCCCTTCCCCATGGTGGATGTGCAGCTTGTCCTAACAAAAGAGCCCTTTTACCTTAAACCTGCCCTTTGAACAAACCAAACTGCACTGATTAAAGGCAATGTGGGAGAGTTTGTGCCAACATTGCTCCATGGGTTACACGTGCTTGGTGCAGCCTTTGCACAGGGCTAGCATGGGTCTGCTGTCAAAATCTGAAGCCTAGGTCAAGCCTAAATAAAGCAGTTGCAAAAAAAAAAAAAAAAAAAACCATAAAATAGGAGAGGGAGATAGATGCTGTGGGAGATAGGTGAGCTCTGAGTGCTAGTGGTGCTCCTGCTCTCCACCCAGCTCCCTCAGATCCATGTGGAACCCTCAGAGATGTCCGAGCTGCTGGGATCTACTCCTGCCAATGCAATCCAGAGCTCCAGGACACCTAGGCACCAGAGGAGGGAAGTTTCTGAACTGGAAGAGTTTTTGTCTGTGCTGAATAGGCCTCCTGTGAGCCAAGAAAGCCTTCCTGGGGGAATCTAACCACAGCAGCTACCAGCCATGTTCAGAGGTGTGGCTTGTGGTAGTAGCTCTGTCTCCGTAGATTACTATCAGCATTCAACATGAAGAAACAGCTCTAGCAGAGGACAGCCGTGTAATAACCATGCGTGTGTGGGGAGAGCAGCACCGTCTCCTCCCGTCTTTTCATCTGCCTGGCTGGGACTGCACGCTGCCTCTCCCTGTGCTTTCAAAGGCTCCTTTTGACCAGCTCTTGCAGGAGATGAGGATGAGACTGCAGGGATCTCAACAGCTTAGTGGGAAGTGTCAGAGTCGACGCTGAAGCTTGAAGATGGCCCTGCTGGGAGCTGGCTGGTGGCTCTCAAGTGGAGGAGGAGCAACAGCTGTGCTGCTCCCAGCTCCAGGCTACGTGAGGACAGGGCAATGATTGGAGGGGATGCAAAGAGGTTTGGGCAGACAGAGTGGGCAGAAGCTGCCTTGCTTGCTTGTTCATTCTGCAGCCCAACATGAGCCCTTGGTTCTTCTCTTTAGATCCTTATACGTTCATGCAATCTTCTGCCCCATGCCTGAAGGTCCAGGTCACTGTGTGGATACACATACCTTGCTCGCTCCAAGTCCCAGACTTTTCTCCCTGCTTTGCCAGTTCTTGCATCCTCTCCTTCTCCTGGACTCTAGTGCATTTTCCCACTTGTCTGGTCTCCTCACATTTCTCCCTTCTTCCTTCTCCCGTGTCCTCGACCCACAATCTGCTCCAGGGCTTGAGCCAAGCGCTGGACACAGGCGCAAAGTGGTCTCAGCACCGAAGTGTCTCATAGGGCACCTTTTGCTTCTTCCCCATGCAGAAAATTATACAGGACCGGAGATAAAAAACGCAGTTTTTTTGCACAAGCAGCTGGGGCAGCGGGACTGACAGAGACCAAGACGCTGTTTACCTCTCAAGGCACGAGGATTAAAAATGTGTTGCTTCCCTTCTTCTCCACAAATCTTCATACAGGGCTTATTTTCTCCCTGGTGAGTCCCGTCTCCAGCCACCAGTGCGACAGTGGCAGCGAGGTTGGGCCAAGCATCCTTACCCAGGCCAAAGAGCAGCCCGAGGTCAGAATCCAGCCTTGGCAGCCTCTTCACTTATATCATAAACAGAGGCAAACCCTGTCTCTTTCCCGACTACCTCATTACACTGTCAAAGACCCTCTTTTGACTCAAAAGGCTGATGCTTTGCAGAAAGGGAGAACAATTAAAAAAAAAAAAAGGAAGAAAAAAAATCTTGCACACTAAAAGATAGATACATTTTTCTTTTCCAAACAGCACTGCCCTCCCAGTTCCTCTGACTGCACTTGGAAAGGTTTTTTCTCCCTCTTCCTCTAAAGGAGACAGTGAAAAGGCAGTGCCCTCTTGAAGTTCAGATGTTAATTACCGTGCTAGAATATTTTTCTAAATTACACAGCATGGCCCCAGGAGATAACAGGCACTAGGAGAAGGGCGGGGAGTGGATACCAGTCTATGTGCTGCACCACAGACTCAGACGTAGGGGAAAGGCAATTAGATGGGAAGTATTTATCCTCCCTGCACCACCACTCCGAGGCTTTCAGTTAGCAGCATGTACCATTGGCAGGAAAGCGATGGGACCATGCCAGGATTTTCAAATGATGCTGAAAGGGGACTGGTTCTGTGAAGCAGAGCGGAGGCAGGAGCCGCTCCTGCTGGGGAATAGCTCTCCTGGCCTCCACCAGCCTGTCTGAGCTGCTCCCATTGCCTCTGCAGGGCTGATTCATCCCACCCCACGTTGTTAGCCACCAGGGTCATTAACAAGAACAGAAAAACAGCTATCTGGGGTGAGGGTAAAGGCCCACCCAGCCCAGTGTGCTGGTCCTGGCGCTGAGCAGTGCAGAGCATTGTGCCAAGGTGCTCTGCGGCCCCCTGCAGTGATAGCCCTCCACCTCCATCAACTGCTCCTGATCATTTCTGTGCCCCAGCAAACACTCTGCATGCCCAGACTCCCGAAGGAAGGAGTTTTGCAGTTTAATTTTACTCTCTATGCAGAACTACTTCCTTGTGTGTGCTTTGAGCCCAAGTGCTGAGGGTCTTGTTCCGTGCAGCTGAGGGCACAGAGAGATGGCCCATAACACAGAGAGGCCACTGTCACCTCTGCAAAGTCACAGAGACTATGGGGAGTCATGGGAAGATATCCCATGACTGGAAAAAGGAAAACGTTATCTTCAGAAGAGGCCGTGTGTATGATCTGGGGAACTACAGGCCTGTCAGCATTGCTTCAGGCCCCGGAACAAGCAATCAGAGAGCAAGTCCTCTTGAAATACCTTTCTGCGTATACATAGGTGGTGGTGACTGGGACGAGACAGTATTTACCCAGGATAAATCATGCCTAATCAACCCCATCACCTTCTACGGTAAAATGGATGTACTATCTTCTATGGTCTTGTGGATGAGAGAAGAGCAGTGGGTGTCATTTACCTTGACCTTACTGAGGCATTCAACACCCTCTCCCACAATATTCTTATATCCAAGTCAGGTAGCTGGTGGACAACGAGTTGGTTTAAAATACTATTTTGATGGTTGGGCTGTACTCCCACTTGAGTAACAGGACCAGTAACAAGAGAATCCAAAAGCTCCATTCTGGGACCTGTCCTGTTAAACATCCTCATCAGTGATATGGAGGTGAGTGCACTCTCACCAACTTCACAGATGACACCCAATCAGAGAGAACCAGCCAACATGCTTGAGGACAGGGCTGCCACCCACAGGAATGAGTCAAGAGGAATCTTAAAACAAACAAACAAACAAACAAACAAACAAACACACATGCATGGACAAAAGGCAAATCCTTCACATGAGAAAGAAGGTCCCCTTGCAACAGCCCAGGCTGAACACTGGTTGGGAAGTAGCTCTGCTGGAAAGGCCCAGGCAGTCCTAGGAGACACAAACTGGGTTTGACCTAGATATGTGTCCTGGCACCAAAGGCAGCTAGCAGCATCATGGACTGTCCAAACAGGAGCAAACCAGTGGGCTGGGGAAGTGATCATCCCTTTATTCTCAGTACTCATTAGACCCTATCTAGATATGGTGTCCAGTTGTGAGCCCTCTAGTATAAGAGCAGATTGATTAACTGGAGTGAATTCAGCAGAGGGCCATAGAAATGGCTGGGGGGATGGAGCACTGGCTCTTTGAAAAGGGGCTGAGGGAATGGGGCTTCTTTCACATAAAGAAGGTTTCAGGGTGAGCTAATAAGGAGTCTTTCCACACCTATGAGGAGGTTATGAAGGTGGAGTCTGGCAGTTCTCAGGGAGGCAATATGGAAGGACTAGAGGCAATGGGCAGAAACTGAATCAAGCAACATTCAGCCTGGGTATGAGGAAAATCTTTTTTATCATGAGGTGAAGTAGATTGCCCAGAGAAGGTGCATCATTTTCTTCCTTAGATGTTTTCAAGATCCAACCAGATCAAGCCCTGAGCAACCTAGGGTCTGACCCCATAGCATGCCCTGATTAGAGCAAGAGGTTGAACTAGAGACCTCCTTTCAAGTTGAATCATCCTCTGATCTTATCTTATGCTCATTCTTCTACTGAGAGAAGATAAATAGAGCTCTCCCTCTTCCCCTTCTTCACTCAGTGCTTAGAGGGTAGTAGAAAGGTGAAGGACTCTGAAATAGAGGCAAAAGTGAACTTTGCTGCCCCAAGAACAGGGCAAAGGGACTTCTGGGAGTGTCAGAAGAGCAGGTTCCCCAGTTCCTCCCTCTGGAGCAGCTTCCCGAGTGAACTATAGGAGTCTCTAGGAAGGCATGAGACTTGGAGGGGGCTGGGAATCCCTATCAGTAGTACGAGCTGACCCCTCATGGCAAAGACAGTTATGGGATGGGCCAGGTTTGGGGGTTCAGGGATGTCCAGTTCCCCACCTCTCCCCAGAGGGCAAGCAAAGCTCTGTCTACCCGTGGGCAGCATTGGAAGGATCACAGGGTGAAGTAGAGGCAGGAATAAGGGACAAGATAAGGTTAGGACAGGGGGAAGAGGGAGCTGGAGCCCACAGTGAGGCTGTGCCCTAGGCCCTTGTGGGGCCCCAACTGGCAAAGCATCTTGTCAGACTACAGTGACATCCCTGCCTGGCATCTCTTAAGCTTTAGCATCTACAAGCCATTTTTTCCACCTCCTCCCTCTACTGCCACAGGCAACTGCTCAGGTTCCCTGGATGCAAAGCCAGCTCTGACTGCTGGGTGATGTCATAAAAATATACATCCAAAGCAGCGCTTGACACTGGTCACCTTGGCTCAGACTGGTTCCTCCTGGCAAGGAAGGTACCAACCCAGGCCCATAGACACCTCCTGGATTGGCATTCAAACAATATCTGTTGAGGATGAGATTGAGACACAAGAGGAGCCAAACCTATTAAAACCACAGATTTGTCCCTAGTTTAGCAGGGCACAGCAGTGGCTCTAAGCTGGTGACAATCCTCCTTTCCCAGCAGACCTGAGACACTGCTGATCATCACCAAGATCTGTGCCAAGTGCCTCCTCTTCCATGGAGGCTATTTGCTAGCACTGGGGCAAAGAAGCAGGACAGGCAGCAAGCGGGCTGCCCTGCACCAACACCATTTATACAAGCACAACTCATGCAGTTGTAGACAGCACAAACCAAGCTTAGGGAAGAGCTAGGAAGGCCAGAAACAGTAATAGTCAGTGACTAATAGATGGCAAACAATACTATTTATTGTCTCTATTTCTGTAGTAGCAGTGAGATAACTGCTATAGGCACAGGGCACTGGAGTGCCCTGCTCCACTGATGGTTCATCTGACATTTGCTGGGCCTCAATCTTAACCTATTTTCTACTCCTCTACTTGCTGGCTCTACTGAAGGGCCACAAAGAAAGAAGACTCTTGTTTTCAGCTTTTTTTTTTTTTTTTTGAGGACATACAAACTGAAGTACGCAGGCCAAGGATGGACACTGATGCTGAAAAGTCAGCAGAGTTTTACAGCACAGTTGAACATGACCCTCAGCACTTGGTTATAGCACGGTGCCTTCAGAGATGACAAATTTGGTGTGGTTTTGTGAATTAAAGTGAGGGCACAGTCAAGTGTACATGACTAGGGCTAGGAGAACACAATGGGACATCCCTCTTGCTTAGGCCATCAAGCAAGGGAGTCAGGGCAGTTTCCTAAAAATGCTAAAAGCCTTTTCATTGAGCCAGATAATAAGCTCTGCAAGGACCACAGTGCAGGACAAGCTTGCCAATGGTGTGGACTGCAGTCCTATGCCAGGGAGTCGAGGCTGGAGCAGCTTCCTGGAACTGGGCAGCCAAGGGCCAGGCCCGCTGTGCTCAGACTGAAAGGCCACATGTCCCCAAGAGAAAACCTTTCCCAAGGAACAATATCCTTTTCCACGTCGCTGTGGATTCCCTGAAGTTTAGGGGGATGAATAGGAGGAAAGCTCTTTCTTTTTATTTAACTTTTTCTGCTTTGTTATTCTTTTCTCAAACTCCCCAGATTTGAAGGTTGCGATAGTCCTCTGGTTCTCATCCGCAAAGAGGATCTCTTCTCTGCTTTCAGTGCCCTCTTTGCCATAACTCCCAGTTCCTGCTAATAACAAGCTTGGGTTTGGATGTCCCATTTTCCTCATCCAACTTAAACTATATAGTTCTCCAAGCAGCAAATGTGTTTCAAATCAGTGTGTCACATAAATCCACTGTGCTGTGCAAGCCATTTTTAAGCAGGGTTGGCCCTCCTTTTCTTGGCAAACCACATCTTTGCCCCAAACCCCGCTTTTGACCCTCTTTACCTTTTTGTGAATACATCTCCCATCCTGTCTATATGCTGCTCATCCCAAGACCTTAGAACGGTTCTGAAAATTCAGTACTTTAAGCTTTGGCTTCCGGTTCCCCAGCAGGTGACTCTGTGGTCAGGCCCCTTCCCATGCCGGGTAGGGGCCACTTTTCTGCAAAGGGACATGGGTGTTCCCTTGGCTTTCAAAATGCTGCCCAAGCACCCAAGTGAAGCTACAATTCTGACCCAAGTTTCTTTTGCTATGAAGAGAAACCCAGTCCCATGTTTGACACCAGAGTGCAGCAGCCTCCCTGGTTCCCAAGGGATACGCCTCATCCCATCTGCGATGAATTCCCACTCAACTAACCAACAAACCTGAGTATTTACCACTCTGGCGTAGCCTGAAATGAACTTCTGTTTTGATTTTTCAGGCTGGCCACTGAACCACAAAACCAATCCATCCAGATCACTTTGCAAACAATAAATTACACTTGCCTTGCTGCCTGGCACCCCAGGCACATTCCTGGCGCCTGTTCCCACCTCACTTCACCTTTCCCAAGGTTGGCTCCCCTGCTGAGTCTGAGCAGGACAGATGGAGCTGACATGCAGCAAAACCCTGGGCTTACTTATCACCTTCCCTTGCACAGCCGCTTCCCCTGCTGCAAGGAAAGCCACCGTAGTGGTGACCTCCGAGTCCTCCCTACCGTGCACCGGGCTACCCAACACCAAGGGTTTCATTGGCATCTTGACTTCCTCCCCATGGCCCCTTCAAGCCCAGCCCAGCTCCAGCAGGGTTAATAAACCTTTCCAGGTGCAGGAGTGGAAAGGAACCTGGTGGAGGAAGCCTTGCTGGGGGGAGGGAAGAGACATTCCTGCCTCAGTCATCACGCAACTTTCCCCTTCCTCTTGCTCACTCCCTTGCTGACCTTTGGCCGAGTCTGCCAAAGCCATAAAGGAAAAAGGGGGGGGGGGGGGGGAACAAGCTGAAAGGACAGGCAGAGACAGAGATGTTATCTTGCCCCTAATAATGATTTATTGTCAAAGGATGGGTGGATGGAGTCAGAGCGCTAAGCGTGCACTTTTGTAGGCAGCAGAGAGGATTTGCAGAGGGACATCCAAGGAGGCAGAGACATGTGCTCACACACATGCTGAATAGCAGGAAGGAGGA
>JAUBNY010001030.1:964287-981041 GCA_032275445.1 Crypturellus soui
AGACAAGGAAAACCATAAAACATGACTCTCTCCCCCCAGATCTGGAAGAGCAAAAGAGATTCCTACTAGAATGGAAACCATTAAAAGGCAATTACTGTAGACAATGATGAAGAAAATCTGGTCACTCATCAAGGCAGACAGTGCCCTCCACCAGTAGCCTGGTGGTTCCCATTAAGCCCCCCAGGCAGGGGTGGAGGTTATCACCCGCGTCGGCGGGACGGGAGCCGCGGCGGCTCTGGGAGAGGGGCTGGAGCGCGCGGCGAAGGCGCCGAGCCACCCAGCCTGCGCGCGAGCGACAGAGCCACCCAGCCGGCAGACCTCATCCTGAAGACATAATAACCCTGGGAGCGGAGGATGTGATCTCACCCCACGGGGCCAGGGAAATACAAAACATGGAAAGAAAAAGCGGCGGGACCATCGCGCTTGATTGCGGAGGGCTCCACCCTTGCCCGCCGGACATTCTCCACTTCCCTGGCTCTTCCAGGAGAGCATGGTGGCAGACGCAAATAGTTGTGTTTACATCCCATGGAAAGGGCATGGGGAGCTAACAATGCCTGGTACGCCCGTCGAGGGGCAAAAACAAACGCGAGAAGGAGGGACCATCCTGTGAGATGGTATCTAGCTCCGCTTCTTATCTGCCCTAATTACTTCCCCTGCCGTCTGAGTGGGTCTCCGGCAGCCGACCGCGCTCGCCCAGCACGATGGGCACTGCTGTCCGCACGGGGGCCCGAATCCTGTCACCACCACGATGATGTGTGGAGGTGCTGCACATCAGAGCAGCTGTACCACAAGCTGAGACAGAAGAGGACAAACTCAGGGTTTCTGGGTCAGCAGCTAAACAAACAGGAGCGTGTTTTGTTCCCTGGAAACTCTCTTCTGGTACTAGAGCCCTCCCCTATTTAAAATATGCCATTGTGGTTGCAAAGCTCACTGGTTGGACTTGAACGAGTCCTGTGGCTTTCTAAGAATACGTGTGCCTGAGTGCATGTTCCTGAACCAAAACTGGGGAGCACGCAGTGAACTGAACTGTCATTAGCAAATTATTTACCCTGCTCTACACATCTATAAGTCACAGGCTCTCCGCCCTGGAAAGCTTGGTTTAAAGTCACTGGGGGACCTGTACTAGTAAAACTGCTCTGGCATCCCCTTCCCCATGGTGGAGGTGCAGCTTGTCCTAACAAAAGAGCCCTTTTACCTTAAATCTGCCCTTTGAACAAACCAAACTGCGCTGATTAAATGCAACACAGGAGAGTTTGTGTCAACACCAAGTTACGCGTGCATGGTGCAGCCTTTGCAGAGGACTAGCGTGGGTCTGCTGTTGAAATCTGAAGCCTGGGCCAAGCCTAAATAAAGCAACTACGAAAAAAGTAACAAAAAACAGGAGAGGGAGATAGATGCTGTGGGAGACGGGTGAGCTCTGAGTGCTGGTGATGCTCCTGCTCTGCATCCAGCTCCCCCAGATCCACGCGGAGCCCTCAGAGATGTCCGAGCTGCTGGGATCTATCCCTGCCAATGCAATCCAGAGCTCCAGGACATCTAGGCATCAGAGGAGGGAGGTTTCTGAACTGGGAGGGTTTTTGTCTGTGCTGAATAGGCCTCCTGTGAGCCAAGAAAGCCCTCCTGGGGGAATCTAACCACAGCAGCTACCAGCCATGTTCAGAGGTGTGGCTTGTGGTTCTAGCTCTGTCTCCGTAGATCACTATCAGCGTCCGACGTGAAGAAACAGCTCTGGCAGAGGACAGACGTGTAATAACCGTGCGTGTGTGGGGAGAGCAGCGCCGGCTCCTCCCGTCTTTTCATCTGCCTGGCTGGGACCGCACGCTGCCTCTCCCCGCGCTTTCAAAGGCTCCTTTTGACCAGTTCGTGCAGGAGACGAGCGTGAGGCTGCAGGGATCTCCGCAGCTCGGTGGGAAGTGTCAGAGCAGACGCTGATGTTTGAAGATGGCCCTGCTGGGAGCTGGCGGGTGGCTCTCCTGCGGAAGAGGAGCAACAGTCGTGCTGCTCCCAGCTCTGGGCCGCGTTCAGATGGGGCAGCGACCGGAGGGGACGCGGAGAGGTTTGGGCAGACGGAGCGGACAGAAGTTGCTTTGCTTGCTCGTTCATTCAACCACCACTAGCCGTTGGCTCTTCTCTTTACATCCTTATACGTTTGTGCAACCTTCTGCCCCTCGCCTGAAGGTCCAGGTCACTGTGTGGATACATGCACCTTGCTTGCTCCAAATACCAGCCTTTTCTCCCTGCTTTGCCAGCTTTTGCATCCTCCCCTTCTCCTCTAGTGCATTTGCCCACTTGTCTGGTCTTCTCATATTTCTCCCTTCTTCTTCCTTCTCCCGTGTCCCCAGCTCACAATCTGCTCTTTCTCTGTGCTTCCCTCGAGATCTCTTCCCTTCTGATCCACCCTCCGCGTAACCCACCCACACCCACATCCTGTGCCAAGCGCATTACCGCTTCCCTCTCACTTGTCTGCCAGCTCCTTCCTTTCCCCTGTGGAAGAATCTCCCCGTTGGTTCTCCAGGCCTCGCTGCCCGACCCGCTGGCACCAGCGGCACCGTCCGCAGTGCCCAAGGGCTTCCCTAGCTCCAGGGCCCGAGCCGAATGCTGGACACACGTGCAAAGTGGTCTCGGCACTGATGTATCTCATAGGGCACCTTTTGCCTCTTCCCCATGCAGGAAATCATACAGGACTGGAGACAAAAACGCTGTTTTTTCACACAAGCAACTGGGGTAGCAGGACTGGCAGAGACCAAGGCGCTGTTTACCTCTAGGCACAGGGATTAAAAACGTGTTGCTTCCCTTCTCCTCCATAAATCTTCATACGGGGCTTATTTTCTCCCCAGTGAGTCCTGTCTTCAGCCACCAGCACGGCAGCAGTGAGGCTGGGCCAAGCACCCTTACCCAGGCCAAAGAGCGGCCCGAGGTCAGAATTCGGCCTTGGCAGTCTCTTCACTTATATCACAAACAGAGGCAAAGCCTGTCTCTGTCCGGACTAGGAGTAGCATCTTAAAACCCCAGCACCTCATTACACTGTCAAAGACTCTCTTTTGATTCAAAAGGCTGATGCTTTGCAAAAAGGGAGTACGATTAAAAAAAAAAAGAAAAAAATCCTGCACACCAAAAGATACAATTTTCTTTTCCAAACAGCACCGCCCTCCCAGCTCCTCTGACTGCACTTGGAAAGGTTTTTCCTCCCTCTTCCTCTAAAGGAGACAGTGAAAAGGCAGGGCCTTCTTGAAGTTCAGACGTTAATTACCGTGCTAGAATATTTTTCTAAATTACACAGCATGGCCCCAGGAGATAACAGGCACTAGGAGAAGGGAGGGGAGTGGATACCAGTCTATGCGCTGCACCGCAGACTCAGACGTGGGGGAAAGGCAATTAGACGGGGAGTATTTATCCTCCCTGCACCACCACCCCGAGGCTTTCAGTTAGCAGCGTGTACCATCGGCAGGGAAGCGATGGGACCGTGCCAGGATTTTTAAACGATGCTGAAAGGGGCCCGGCTCTGCCAAGCAGAGCGGAGGCAGGAGCCGCTCCTGCCGGGGAGCAGCTCTCCTGGTCCCTGCCCGTCTGCCCAAGCTGCTCCCAGGGCCTCTGTGGGGCTGATTCACCCACTCCTGCTTCGTTAGTCGCCAGGGTCATTAGCAAGAACAGAAAAATGCCTATTTGGGGTGAGGACAAAGGTGGTCATGGGAAGATATCCCAAGACTGGAGAAAGGAAAATGTTATCTTTAGAAGAGGCCATGCATACGACCTGGGGAACTATAGGCCTGTCAGCACCACTTCAGGCCCTGGAACAATCAATCAGGGAGCAAGTCCTCTTGGAATACCTTTCTGTGCGTACATAGGTGGTGGTGACTGGGACGAGATGATATTTGTCCAGGGTAAATCATGCCGAATCAACCTGATCACCTTCTATGGTAAAATGGATGTACCACCTTCCATGGTCTTGTGGATGAGAGTAGAGCAGTGCGTCATTTACCTTGACTTTACTGAGGCATTCGACACCCTCTCCCACGATATTTTTCTATTCAAGTCGGGTAGCTGGTGGACAAAGAGTTGGTTTAAAAGACCATTTTGGTGGCTGGGCTGTACTCCCCTCTTTGAGTAACAGGTCCAGTAAAAAGAGAAGCCAAGGGCTCCATCCTGGAACCTGTCCTGTTAAACATCCTTATTGGTGATATGAAGGAGGTGGAGAGTGCACCAGTTTTGCAGATGACACCCAACCAGAGGGGACCAGTCAACATGCTTGAGGACAGGGCTGACACCCACAGCAATGAGTCAAGAGGAGTCTTAAAAAAAATCATGGACAAAAGGCAAGTCCTGCACCTGAGAAGGAAGGTCCCCTTGCAACAACCCAGGCTGAATGCTGGTTAAGGAGGAGCTCTGCTGGAGAGGCCCAGGCATCCCCAGCAGACACAAACTGGGCTTGACCTACACACGTGCCCTGGCACCAAAGGCAGCTAGCAGCACCGTGGACTGTCCAAACAGGAGCAAAGGCAGTGGGCTGGGGAAGTGATCATCCCTTCATTCTCAGGACTCATTAGACCTTGTCTAGTTATGGTGTCCAGTTGCAGGCCTTCTAGTATAAGAGCAGATTGATTAACTGGAATGAATTCAGCAGAGGGTCATAAAAACGGCTGGGGGGATGGAGCACTGGCTCTTTGAAAAGGGGCTGAGGGAATGGGGCTTGTTTCACATGGAGAAGAGAAGGTTTCAGGGTGACCTAATAGGTAGCCTTTCCTCATCTCTGAGGAGGTTAGAAAGATGAAGCCTGGCAGTCCTCAGGGGTCAGTATGGAAGGACTGGAGGCAATGGCATAAACTGAACCAAGCAACGTTCAGCCTGGGTACAAGGAAAACCTTTTTCATCATGAGGAGAGAGAAGCAGATTGTCCAGAACAGGGGCACCATTTCTTCCTTAGGTGTTTTCAAGACCCAAGCAGATCAAGCCCTGAGCAACCGAGGGTCTAACCCCGTAGCATATCCTGATTCGAGCCAGAGGTTGAACTTGGGACCTCCTGTGGTCCGTTTCAAGTTGAATCATCCTCTGGATCATATGTCTGCTCACTCTCCTACTGAGAGAAGACATAATGAAGCTCTCCTCTTTCCCCTTTTCCACTCAGTGTTTGGAGGGTAACGGAAAGGTGAAGGACTGTGCACTGGAGGCAAAAGTGAACTTTGCTGCCCCAATAACAGGGCAAAGGGACTTTGGTGGAGTGTCAGAACAGCAGTAGCTCCCAGTAGCTCCCTCTGGAGCACCTTCCCAACTGAACTATGGTAGTCTCTAGGAAGGTGTGATATTTGGACAGAGCTGGGAATCCCTGTCAGTGGTATGACCTGACCTCTCATGGCAGACAGCTATGGGATGGGTTCTGGGATGTCCAGCTCCCCAAAGCACAAGCAAGGCCCTGCCTACCCACAGGCAGCAGGGGAAGAATCACAGGGTGAAGCAGAGGCAGGAATAAGGGGCAAAATAGGGTTAGGACAGGGGGAAGAGGGAGCTAGAGCCCACAGTGAGGCTGTGCCCTAGCCCCTTGTGCGGTCCCAACTGGCAAAGCGTCTTGTTAGACTATGGTGACATCCCTGCCTGTCATCTCTTAAGCTTTAGCATTTGCAAGACGTTTTTTTTTCCACCTCCTCCCTCTACTGTCACAGGCAACTGCTGGATGCAAAGCCAGCTCTGACTGCTGGGTGACGTCATAAAAATACACAAATGCACCCAAAGCAGCGCTCGACACCAGCCACCTTGGCTCAGACTGGTTCCTCCTGGCAAGGAAGGTACCAACTGTGGCCCATACACAACTCTTGGATTGGCATTCAAGCAATTGAGATTGAGACACAAGAGGAGCCAAACCTGTTAAAGTCACAGATTTGTCCCCGTTTTAGCACAGCAGTGTCTTTAAGCTGGTGACAATCCTCCTTTCCCAGCAGACCTGAGACACTATTGACCATGACCAAAATCTGTGCCAAATGCCTCCAGACCTAATGTGCCTCTTCCATGGAGGTTATTTGCTAACGCTGGGGGAAAAGAAGGGGGACAGGCAGCAAGCAGGCTGCCCTACACCAACACCATTTATACAAGCACACCTCATGCAGTTGCAGACAGCACAAACCAAGCTTAGGGAAGAGCTAGGAAGGCCAGGGATAGCAATAGTCAATGACTAACAGAATGCAAATAATACTATTTATTGTCCCTATTTCTGTAGTAGCGGTAGGATAACTCCTATAGGCACAGGGCACTGGAGGGCCTCCTGCTCCACTGATGGTTCATCTGACATTTGCTGGGCCTCAGTCTTAGCCTATTTTCTACTCCTCTCCTTGCTGACCCTGCTGAAGGGCCACAAAGAAATAAAAAATATGGAAGAAATATGGGTGTGCACAAGCAACTGAAGACCCTTGGTTGCTCTCTCGTTTTCAGTTGTTTTTTGAGGACATGCAAACTGAAGTACGTAGGCCAAGGATGGACACTGATGCTGAAAAGCCAGAGGAGTTTTATAGCATGGCTGAGCATGTCCCTCAGCACTTGGTTATGGTACGGTGCCTTCAGAGCAGCAGGGATGTCAGCAAGTTAACTCCATTGCATTCTGGAGGGGACAGAAGGAGATTTAGAGGGACAGATTTGGTGTGGCTTTGTGAATTAAAGTGAGGCCACAGTCGAGCGTACATGACTTTAGGGCTAGGAGAACACAATGGGACATCCCTCTTGCTTAGGCCATTAAGCAAGAGAGCCGGGGCAATTTCCTAAAAATGCTAAAAGCCTCTTCACTGAGCCAGATAATAAGCTCTGCAAGGCCCACGGTGCGGTACGAGCCTGCCAGCGGTGTGGACTGCACTCCTGTGCCAGGGAGCCGAGGCTGGAGCAGCTTCCTGGAACTGGGCAGCCAAGGGCCAGGCCCGCTGCGCTCAGACTGAAAGGCCACATGTCCCCAAGGGAAAGCCTTTCCCAAGGAACAATGCCCTTTTCCACGTCGCTGTAGATTCCCTGAAGCTTAGAGGGATGAATAGGAGGAAAGCTCTTTTTATTTATATTTAACTTTTCTGCTTTGTTATTCTTTTCCCAAACTCCCCAGATTTGAGGGTTGCGATAGTCCTCTGGCTCTCATCTGCAACGAGGCGCTCTCCTCAACTTTCAGTGCCCTTCTTGCCGTAACTCCCAGCTCCTGGTAATAATAAGTTTGAGGTTGGGCGTCCCATTTTCCCTGTCCAACTTAAACTACAAAGTCCTCCAAGCAGCAAATGTGTTTCAAAACAGAGTGCCACATAAATCCACTGTGCTGTGCAAACCACTTTTAAGCAGGGCTGGCCCTGCTTTTCTTGGCAAACCACAGCTTTGCCCCAAACCCCATTTTTGACCCTCTCTACCTTTTTGTGAATACATCTTCCAGCCTGCCTATACGCTGTTCAACTCAAGACCTCAGAAGAGTTCTGAGAATTCAATACTTGGAGCCTTGGCTTCTCGTTCCCACAGCTGGGGACTCTGCACTCAGGCCCCTTCCCATGCCAGGTAGGGGCCACCTTTCTGCAAAGGGACATGGCTGTTCCCTTGGCTTCCGAAATGCTGCCCAGGCACCTGAGTGAAGCTACAATTCTGACCCAAGTTTCCTTTACAATAAGGAGAAACCCAGTCCTGCGTCCGACACCAGAGAGCAGCGGCCTCTCTGGTTCCCAAGGGATATGTCTCATTCTGTCTGCGATGAATTCCCACTTGACTAACCAACAAATCTGAGTATTTACCGCTCCGGCGTAGCCTGAAATGAACTTCTGTTTTGATTTTTTTCAGGCTGGCCACTGAACCACAAAACCAATCCATCCAGACCACTTTGCGAACAATAAATTACACCCGCCTCGCTGCTCGGCACCCCAGGCGTGTTCCTGGCGCCTGTCCCCACCTCGCTTCACCTTTCCCAAGGTTGGCTCCCCTGCTTAGTCCGAGCAGGACAGACGGAGCCGACACGCAGCAAAACCCTGGGCTTACTCATCCCCTTCCCTTGCACAGCCGCTTCCCCTGCTGCAAGGAAAGCCACCGCGGCGGTGACCTCCGAGTCCTCCTCTCCATGCGCTGGGTCCGCCCAGCATCAAGGGCTTCATTGGCATCTCTGCTTCCTCCCCACGGTCCCTTCGAGCCCAGCCCAGCCCCGGCAGTGGTAGGAGATGTTAATAAACCTTTCCAGGCGCAGGAGTGGAAAGGAGCCTGCTGGAGGAAGCCTTGCTGGGGGAAGGGAAGAGACATTCCTGCCTCAGTCATCATGCAACTTTCCCCTTCCTCTTGCTCACTCCCTTGCTGACCTTTGGCTGAGGCTGCCAAAGCCATAAAGGAAAAGGGAAAAAGGAAAAAAAAAAACAAACAACCAGAGACAGCGAAACTAAAAAGCAAGACAGGCTGAAAAGACAGGCAGAGACAGAGATGTTATCTTGCCCCTAATAATGATTTATTGCCAAAGGATGGGCGGATGGAAGCAGAGCGCTAAGCGTGTGCTTTTGTAGGCGGCAGAGAGGATTTGCAGAGGGACATCCAAGGAGGCAGAGACATGCGCACACACATGCTGATTAGCAGGAAGGAGGGAATAAAAGCCCCGTGATGAGAGTTGCTAAACTATGCAAACCTGTCCCGAGGCAAGCGGAGCAATTCCCGTGGCTGCCGGTCATTCCCAAGGCAGACAGGCCACAAAGTCCTGCCCCAGCAGGTGGCGGAGGAGATACCAGCTCAAGCCTTTCACAGAGCTCATCACAGTTTTTAAATACACGATTTGTGCCCAAATACACCCCAGGCAGCTCTGAAGATCTCAAGCACTGTTCTTCACATAATTTCTCAAGCATGCATCAAATGCATGCTAAAGATGACCTCAAGCTGCCTAGACCCCAAATATGAGTGTTATGTAGCTAAAATAAGCCATCCCCATTGTTTGTCTCAAGTTACAGTAGTGTTTCTTGTCTGGACGGGAATAGTCTAATGGCCAAAAGGGACAGTGCTGCTTCTCCCACCTCCTCCCCCTTCCCCTTGCTGTCCACTACTCTTGCATTGGTTTTGGTCTTCTGGTAAACCAGCGCAACTCACTGAAGAAGCAGAGCATTGACCCAGCAAGTTCCTCATCCCTACTGAGGCACAGAGCTGAATGAGCTCTCATCAGGCTGACAAGGGGCCAGGAGAGGGGCCAGGCCAGGAGACAAGGAGTGAAGGATGCTAAAGTGGGACCCTTTCAACACTGAGCAATTATAGTGTTTCCAGTGTCTCATGGAACATCTGCTGGGGCTGGACTACAAAAATAATCCCTGTCTTCTTGGGCACAGCAGAAAGAGCTCAAGGTCATCTCTAGACTATCCCAAGTTGCCAGGAGTTCTCAATATGGTGCATGAATTTATTTTGTATATAAAGAACCCACTACAGCTTGCACTATTTAGTTTTTCAAAATAAATCCTGTTTATTGCTATACTGCTGGCTCAGTTCTTGCAACCATTTTAGCATTTGCCACCTATCACTGCAGACAAATAGCTGGTCTCATTCACACGGATCAGGCCCTGGGAGACAGGATTAGCTGACTGTAGTAAATAACAGCATCAGTGCTAGAACCCAACCCAGAGCCACTGAACAGGAATAGTGTGAGTCAAGGTCACAATCCTGCAGAGCAGGACAGTCATGGATCAAACATCTCAGGACAGGACAGCTAGAAGGACTCGCCAACATCAATTAAGGTATAATCTTATTCTCTAAGAAAAGCACTTGAACAGAGCTGTCCTGCTGAGGAGCAGAGACGTTCTTTTAAGAAGCAATTTCATGCACAACTTACTTCTTGATGTAATTAGTTACTTCTTTCTAAAGTTACCTATAGCAAAAAAATATCACCAACACAAAATTAATCCACTGCTGTCCACATGTCCTTCTACATGTCTTCAGATTGCTATCCAGTCCCCACATCCTAGCACAATGGCAGGGAGAAATTGAATGTCACAGAGGGCAGACAGGAGCAGGCAGAGAAAAACTGTGGGAGAATCAGGTCTGGATTTTGTCACGACTTGGATGGGAAGTCAAGGGGAATTGGGACTTTATTAGGAGCCAAGATCTCCCCAGGGATGTGACACACACTGCTGTGGGTAGGGATTTTGGGGAAGTTTCACTATTCTTAGCTTCTTTCCTCTCCTGGATATTTGTGCCTAAACAAGATTCCCAGAGACTTTTCCACTGTTACAGTCACTGTCTGTAAACTCTACTTACAGTGAACACTGTGAGGACAAAATGTTTATGTGTTTGCATTCAGATAAAACTTTCCATGTGCGCAAAAAGTCATTACTGATAGTTCTTTCCCTTCTCCTCTCTTCTTTGCCCAAAGTCTAGAGCAGAGTTTATTTTGCAGCAAGCTATTTATGGCCCAATAGAAGCACTATTGACAATTTGAGATTCACAGCTCCATTCCTGGGTGACAAGACGGATTTTCTTAGAAAGTCTTCTTCAGTCAGCAGCAAAAGACAAAAACACCTCTAAGATCAGATAGTGAAGATTTCTCTCTTGTTCTTTTGAACATTAACACCTGAATTTCATTTTATATCTGTCTCCATCTAGTTTTCTACCACCAGCTTGGACCACGCTCACCATCATCAGGAGTTCAAGTTACTGAAATGCTCCCACTCCATTGTCAAGGTTGGGTCTCTATTGCACTAGGCTGGGAGAAATGTCACCTGGGATCTTTCCTCTGCTCTGTTCTCCAAGCCATTGCATTTCTTTGTTTCTCTCCTCCCTTCAGTCTGCTTTGTCTGTTCAGAATGTACATTCCTCTGGGCAGGAATCCTCTTTAATGAGGAATGGCACCATGTTCATGCCTAACAAAAGCTATCCCTCCTTTTCTTCCTGAACACATCTTTCTACTAGGAAATGCTTCTGGACATTCAGCTGCCTTGGACAGCTTAGTGAGTTGGCTTCATGTTCTCATAAGAACTATAATGCTCCCTTGTTGGGGACTTTTTTCCCCATGTTGGGATTTGCAAATCCATCCTGGAACAAAGGGGTCTTGGAACAAGTGTTTTTAGCCAGCAGAATCACAAGAGGCAGGACAAGCCAACTGCCTATACACAGATGCTCTTAGGGTGAGAAGCATTCATATCCCATAAAGCAAGTATCAAGAAACCATTACTGTAACTCAACAGCTTGGCCAACGGGTAGATAAGGAAAATCTTTGAAGACGTTACCTCCCTGAGGCAGGTATAAATGGGACAGACAAGGACTCGAAAGGGCTCTCCGGTGCTGCTCCTCATGGTGCTGAAGACTTCACAGAGGAAGGTGATGAAGCCCAGCCAGTGCTCCACATCCCGCTGCTGCAACTCTTCCCGCATGGTGAAATCCTTCTGCAAGAGGGGCAGAGACAACAGGTTTCATCAGCAAAACTGCATTGCCACAGGAGAGGCAACAGCCTCAACGGCTGTCTAGAGAGAGAATTAAGAAGAAATTGAAACTCAGGGTGGGGAGAGGGACTGACTCTTTAGTAAGAAGTGGGGAGATTACTCAACACAGAGTGGCTGAAATTTCAACACTGCAAAGCCACCATAAAGTAGGTACTGTAGAAATAACATCAACCTCTGCAATAACTGTCATGACCTGATATAGATACAGATTCCCCAGTGTCCTGCCTCCTCTGAGAGGCTTGAGGGCCCTTTTCTGCATACAAAAATAAAATTGAAGAAAGCCAGCAACAAGCAGGTCAAATGCAAGATGAACACAAAGGATGCAAGTGGCCCATCTGGGCTTGGTGGACATCACCTCAGCCCGCCCACGTCCTTCACGCCTTTATCCATGTGGAGCTTCCTAATAGCCCCAGCTGCTCTCCCTGGCAGTCTCATAAGATTATAACAGGAGACTGACTCCCTGCCCAACCCAAAGATGATCAGGGGAGTACAGATTTGGCACTAAAAGGTCACCTTGCTCCTGAACTGCATGGTTGTCTTAACCAATGATTACGAGAATGATGCAGTCTATGGAACATCAGGATGAAAAGAGATGGTTGCTTCCCCATCAATCTTCCAATCAGAGGGGAAAACAAAAAAGCTGTTAGTTCATCCCAAAGCATGATATAAAAACAATCTGTATGGGGAAGACCAAATGAAACACAGAAAAGCAAGTAAGAAATCTTCTAGAGGGCAAAATCTGTGATCATGGTGACACACAGGAGCGTGTGCGGTGCAGAGCTCAGAGCACTCCTCCAACATCACAGGAGCTTCTAGCGAGACATATCACATGGCCTTGCTTGTCTGTCTCTATAGTGACCTCTCCTTGTTGTTAAAAATCAGTAGATATTATGTAGGGGAAAATTGGAGAACAAGACAAGTTTATGCTCAACAGTGTGTTCCCAATGTGGGTTGCACAACCTGTTAGATCCACCAACTAAATAAATTATCCGGTATCTTTTTCACCTCAGTTTATTCCTGCTGTCTGAGACAAAGACATTGCTGCTCCCAGTGCCCCAACCTGCAGCTGCACTCTGCAGACTCAGACACATATAAAGCCACCACACCAAGCACTGGGCTCATGCCTGGATGACACATGGGAGCTGCTTCTTTGAAACAAATGTCGGTAAAGCCGCTACTAAAGAAGGTGAGGCCAAAGCTCAATGATAATTTTCATAACAATTGCATACACAGAAGATCTGAAAAAGAAGTTATTTATGTTTCACTACAAAAGGGAAAAAAAAGTATTTGCATATGCAGGAAAAAGACTTGTAAAATAACTGAGCCACTTATTAACCAAACAGGGATGACTAATTCCTCCCTACACCAAATTCTATAAGGCAGTTGCCCAACTGTATCTGTGAAGCTTAAATCAACCTGCAGCCAAATCCTGCTTTCCCATTTTCTGGGGGAGGCTGCAGAGCTCTTCCTTTCCTTATTGAACCATTCCTGGGGTCGCGATGGAGGAGAGTGAGCTGTGCACTCAGGCTATCACCCCAGGGTGACCAAGTGAGCTGTTCTGCACTTGCTACTCAAGTTCTAATAAGAAAAAACAAACAAACAAACAAACAAACAAACAAAACACATAATAAAAAACCCACAAAAAATAGAGAAGTGTCTTTTTTTTTTTTTTTTTAAACACTCAGGGCTTTCACGCTCTCAGCCCCGCGACACCCATCCCTGTAGCTTCTGCAGTTGAGCCTGGCACCTGCCGCAGCCTCACGCCATCCTCCTCTCCACCTCTGGTACTGAAGGCTCCCATACAAACCCCAGCTTCCTGCCTGGAAACTCTCACTGACTCACTGCTCTTTCCTGCAGGGGACCACATCAATCCATCCCAAAAGCTGTTTAACATTTTGGGATTGCCGGAGCACGCTGGGAAATTCTTTGCTGCTCAAGATAACCACATAACTCTGGTACTATGAGGTACACAGACAAGCCAAAAACAGCGCTGTGCAAGCAGGGAAGGAAGAAAAAAGTGTATATATACATATCCCATGTGGATTTGCTTGGAGAGATTCAGGGGGTCAACACAAGTTACATTCTGTGTTTCCAAACTTCCTTAAGGAGGCAGTCCTCCTAGCATCCCTAAAAGCTATCAAAAAACAGCCGGTCTGGGATACCTTGCAGTTCGAACACAAGATTTATGTTTTGATCCTGTCCAGCGAGATGGATTTGTTGCCAGTTCAAACACTTTGCAGAGAAAATACACCTTGCCTTATTTACTGCTGGCAGAGCACAGCCATCTGCAGTAAGTGATTCATGGTCGATTACTGGAAAACTAAAGGGAAAGAATAAAAAACACTGCAGGAAACTCTTCCTTTACATTTTCCTCCAACATATTGCCTTCCAACATATTGCTCTGCTTCAGTCTAGCAAACAAAATCCTCTGAAATGTGTCAGAGAAAAATACCTGCCCTGCTCAGAGATTAAACCTGCCTGTTGCTGGTTCAGGAACCAAAGCATCTGCAACCACTGGCCAAGTGCTTGGAACAGGAGAAAAAGCTTTTCTTTGATAGCAGATGAGGCATCTCTGGCATATGTGATCAGGGAGACCAAATTATGAGAGTCTTAGGAGAGCTATCCTTGATGGGGTAACATTGGCAGGGCAACAGGCTAGGAGACCTGGAGACTAGATGCCAGGGCATCACACCCTGCTACCAACAAATCCTTTCTTGGCTATGTAAGAAACAAACAAACAAACAAAGTCAGCCAAGATGTACTGCAACAAGACATCCCAGCTCTGGGAACCCAAATTCTTGGGACCTTCCCTGGTCCTGGACTGAACCCACTGCCCCAAGGCTTTTGCCAAACGTCCTTCCGAGGATTATCTCAGGGTAGCAATGGCCACCACCACTGGGGAGGAGAAACCTGTCCCAAATTCCCTGAGTGCTAATTCACTTGAGGGCATTTATTTGTAGCAAATTATTTACTTGGCTCCATCCATGGAGGAATGGCTTTCAGCTCTCCGGATCATGAATGAAAAGCAAGAGAGATTTCAAAAGGCTGAAGCACACAAAGAAACAAGATGTCATGATTGCTGCCCTGCCTAATGAACTTGATTTGCTCTGTAAATACCTCACAGAGTTATATAAAAATAACCTGTGGATTGGCTTGCCCCATGCTTAGATTGTGATGTCAGTGCAGTAGGCAAATTATCTTTCATCAGTTTGACTGTATTTTTAAACGCCAACCTTATTACTAATTTGGGGGGGAGGGGCTAGCCTGTAGATAATCTGAGCAGGTAGGAAGGTTTGACCTCACTTCACTGCCTGGTTTGGGAGAAGAGTTCATTAGAAAACCACACAACAAGCGGTAGGAATGCTGACAGAATCTTCAGGGAGGTCTCAGGCAGGAGATGACTGGGGCACAAACCACAAAGTAGGATGCCAAGCACTTTGTCACGCAGGGCTACAGCATATGAATGTTCAAGGGGCTGAAAAGTAGAAGCAGAGACACCAAGAGGTCACCTTGGTTCATGCTCTGGAAGAGAGCACCTCATGCCTGTGTTAGGGGTGGTCCCATGGTATGGGTAAAGCCTGGACACAGCTCAGCCCTCCTTTTGGCATCTTGAGTTTAATCCTAAGCTTAGCAAAGTCTTTCTGAGCTCAAGCAATGGGAGTAGAAAATGCCACTGTCTCAGGGCTCTCCAGTCTCACATCCCTGTCAAACTCCTCATCTCCCAATGTAGATGCAACTCACATAACACTCCTTGGCCCAGGCATGAGGTTTCTTAAATACCACAATCAAACTATAAGAGCTGAAGACTATCTACTCCACATGAGAAGAAAGAAAATCCTTCTTTTCCTACAACATTTTTGTCAGACAGACTCAAGCAAGAAGAGAAGTTATATTGCATTTTGACCATAGGATCCAAGCCTTTGTTCCAGCTCAGACAGCTGTGGCTGAAATTCATCCCCTGGGAGTTGGCCATTCTCTTTTAAGACAGCTCCCAAATTACTCTACCCCAGATCCAGGCCCACCAACTCAAGGCTGACAGTGTCAGCAGCAAGTTTGAGGGCAAAAGTTTACAACGGGACAAAAATGAGCCTAATTTAAGCACCACCACCATGCAATTTATTTTTGGGCACCTCCTCGAAGGCAGTTGATTAGCAGAGACATGCAGACTGGAGCCAACTGCAGCTGCTGCACCTACCTGAACAGATGTTACCCAGGTACCTCATCAGCTCTTATCCCCTCCCCCTCAGGACTCCCTGCCTGGCTCTAAACTTGGGAATCAATAGCAATCACCCACCCGATGCAGGTGTCTGAAGGCTTGAGTCTGCAATGCCTCTGAGGTCCCTGGGGGCTTCAGAGGCACTAGCGATTGTTTATTAATTCAGTCAAGTTGTACAACACCAGGACGGGAACAGAATAGTGGCTTTGCAAATACAGATGCACTGCTGTTAATCTGGCAGTTGCTCGTGATGTTGGAGCACTGTCCACAGGTGCTCCAAGATAACTGAGAGGATGAAGCAGCACAGTTAGGACAGCAAGAATGGCAAACTTCCTTTAGCAGTTGTTCTGGTGCAAAGACCTGCTTTAATGCCCCTCCAAATTGATGGTCTGCATGGAGTAAGCAGAGCAGGGGCAGTCCCAAGGAAGTCACACTGTCTCCTTATTACCTCTTTTTTTCTTTTCTCTTTAAGAGAAAAAAAAAAAAGATGAATTCAGATGTGGTCACATCCTAAAAGAGCAACACATCCAAAGGATCAGTGGAGTTCACCAGCAGAAAAACCTCATTTTGACCAGAGCAAAGCATTTCCTCTAGTAGATCAGAGGCATGCACTAAATGATTGCAGGACTATTCCTTCAAATAACATTCAAGTAGGGTAATGGGCAGAGCACAGACACTCTGCAAATAGACAGTTAGTCACTAAGAACAGCCAAGGACATTTTTGGTGCTGTCAGATTGCTTCATCAGAGGGCTATTTGCCCACACTTCCTCCAATGAAAACTGTCACCTGGGCCACTTCCCTGTTGTTCATATTTTTCCTATCACCCTTCCATCCAAGTACTCTTCTGGGTTAATGCAGGAATCAGACACAAACGAGGGCATTGGCCTTTGTCTTATCTGGCAAACAAGAAGGTGCCACCATCACTTAAAGCCCCTTTTCTCCCACAAGTACATGTTTTATGAAGCAGGTCATGGGCTCTATACATACACATAGCAAAGAGACAGCACCTTCCCAAGCCAGATCTCCCAGTCAGAGCACAGGAGGGACACAGACAAAGACAAGGAAGATTCAAGCAAGATTTCAAAGCCCTAGGGATGGCTGTCAAAGGCATGGGAGCCCAGGTAGTGTTCTCCTCGATCCTAACAAC
>JAUBNY010001030.1:981141-1010878 GCA_032275445.1 Crypturellus soui
AACAGGCTGGGAGATCTGGCGACTGGATGCCAGGGCTTTGCACCCTGCTAACAACAGATCCTTCCTTGGTTGAGTAAGAAAAAAAAAATATCAAGATAGACTGCAACAAGATGTCCCAGCTCTGGGAACCCAAAGTACTGGGATCTTTCCTAGACCTGGACTGAACTCACTGTCCCAAGGCTTTTGCCAAATGCCCTGGTAAGGATTATCTTGGGGGTAGCAATGGCCACCCACCACCAGGGAGGAAAAACCTGCCCCCAATTCCATGAGTGCTAATTTACTTGAGTGCATTTATTTGTAGCAAATTATTTACTTGACTCCATCCATCGCCAGAGAAAGCATGCGTAGTATTTTAGTGACATGTCATGTCTGAACAACTTTATTTAATGCAGCAGCATGCATCCACCCAGTGTCCCAGAGGACTTTCCGCTGCTAAATAATAAATAATACCCGAGCTGGAAATCTTGGCGGGGCAGGCTGCAGAAAGCATTCCGCTGGCAGATCCGAGCTGAGAGCCATCTCCAGGAGCAGATGCAGCACAGGAAGACTGCTCCAGGCTGCATTAATACTGCTCTCACACTGCTGCTCCGGGTGAGAACAGGGAGAGTCTTGCTGCAAACACCATCAGCAGCATTAGCAGGGCAGCCTCCACATCTGGTTACACACCTGGGCTCTACTCTTGTCTCGCGGGCTGCGTAACACTCACTACACCTTGCGCATGGTGCCCTGGTGTCTTTTAAAGGGAGGTGACACCAATGTCCCTGTCAAAGCAGGAAAAGCATCATACAGGTATTACAAGGAACAACCCCTATAGATCCAAACCTCAACAAAAGGTGAGCTTGCAGCACCTCCCTTCAAAGCATCCCAGAGACCTTGACTTCTGCCCCACCTAAGGCATTACTGGGGATGGCTCCAAAGCAGATAGGAGGGAAGCAGCATGCGGAGCTGTGTGGTTAAGCTTGGCCTTAAGGCAGCAGGATTCACTAGCAGGACTGCACACAGATGGGTGAACCAAGAGAAACATCACCTTCCCTTGGGTGCCCACGTTGCAGACGCTTCCTTCCGAGCAGCCTGACAAGACTGTTGCTGTAATCAACAGTGATCTAGTTGACTTGGTCAACGGAGTTAAGGATGTGATTCATCTGGCCAAGCGTAGGCTGGGTGAGTCGAGATGGATTTGCACCCTTGCCTCTTCTAACAGCACTGGCTGCCTCCGCATTGACTACAGTAGTAGACAAGGATGGACTGCAGACACCAACAGTTACCTGGAGGAATCTCACCCAAGAAGAGAAGAACGGCACCGGACTAGGATTTCAAAAACCATGAATGACTCGTGGATTGCAGTACAAAACAACGGTATTGCTGTTATTTAGACTATAAGAACACTTCCAGCAAGACTGGTGACCCAAAGGACTGGGCACAAAAAGAGGTGCAGGGCAACCCAGTTGTTTCCTCTAGAAGCTCACAACCAAAATAAAACCAAGAGATGGGAGAGGTGAAGAGCTTCAAAGAGCTCTCCTCACCTATCTAAGAGCACCAAGAGCTAGCTTTGCTATCTCAGCATCAACACTGCATGCCAGTGACAGTCCAGAGAACCAAATCCCTGCCCCAATTCCCCTGCATCTGATAAAAATCACATCTGGGAGGCTCCTGACCCCGCAGCTTATGAGCCACGCTGGAGGAATGGCCTTCAGCTCTCCAGACCATGAGTGCAAAGCAGGAGAGAAGATTTCAAAAGGCTGAAGTACACAAAGAAACAAGATGTCATGGCTGCTGCCCTGCCCAGTGAACTTTATTTGCTCTGGAAATGCCTCACGCAGTTACATAAAAATAACCTGTGGATTGGCTTGCCCCATGCTTAGGTTGTGATGTCAGTGCAGCAGGCAAATTATCTTTCATCAGTTTGACTGTATTTTTAAACACCAACCTTATTACTAATTTGGGGGTGCCTTCGCCTGTAGATAATGTGAGCATGTTTATTGGATGACCTGCCTCCAGTGCTTGTAGCTTGAAATAAGGAGTATTTATACCAGGTAGGAAGGTTTGACCTCACTTCACTGCCTGGTTCGGGAGAAGAGTTCATTAGAAAACCATGCAACAAGTGATGGGGATGCTGACAGGATCTTCTGGGAGGTCTCAGGCAGGAGATGACTGGGGCACAGAACAGAAAGTAGGATGTCAAACACTTTATCATGCAGAGTCATAGCATATGGATGTTCAAGGGACTGAAGAGTAGAAGCAGAGACATCAAGAGGTCACACTGGCTCATGCTCTGGAAGAGAGCACTTCATGCCTGTGTAAGGGGGGGTCCACACTCCCACGATAGAGATGAAGCCCTCCAGGTTAGCCCTCCTTCTGGCATCCTCAGTTTAATCATTTCTAAGCTTGGCAAAGTCTTTTTGAGCTCAAGCAATGGGAACAGAAAACACTACTGTCCCAGGGCTCTCCAGTCTCACATCCCTGTCAAACTCCTCATCTCCCAGTGTAGATGCACCTCATGTAACACCCCTTGGCCCAGGCATGAGGACTTTTAAATACCAGGATCAATCTATAAATGCTGAGGACTATCTGCTCCACAGGACAAGAAAGAAAATCCTTTCTCTTTTCCTACACCATTTTTGTCAGGCAGACTCAAGCAAGAAGAGAAGCTACATTGCACTTTGACCACAGGATCTAAGCCTTTGCTCCAGCTCAGACAGCTGTGCCTGAAATTCATCCCCTGGGAGTCGGTCACTCTTTTTAAGACAGCTCCCAAATTACCCTACCGCAGATCTGGGCCCACCAACTCATGGCTGACAGTGTCAGCAGCAAGTTAGAGGGCAAAAGTTTACAATGGGATAAAAATGAGGCTAATTTAAGCACCACCACCTTCTGATGGAGGAGAAAAATAACACATTTGAGCTTGTTGCTCTGTAAATACAGGGCTCTTCTGGCAGCTCTGCTGTTTACTCAGTCATTGTCAAGGAGGCAGGAATTACTGAGTCAGAAATACTCTGCAAAATATATATATAATGCTTAGATATCACAGAGATAGGCACTGCATAAAGAGCTGAGAGAGGCTGTGCTAATTCCTTGATCTTACTGGCAAGTGCTACAAAAAGTTAGAGCCTTAAATGGCTCTTTGGAAAGGGCCTGTGATATATAAAGCAGATTCAGAGGGAGCTGCTTGGTACCAGCTGGGACACCACAGACCTGTGTTGTTCTTCTTTCCCCCCAACTGCACTTGCACACAGGCCTTGTGGAGCTTCTGCTCATGGAAGCACCCTCTATCTGCTTGCTCACAAAAACCTCCCCAAAATAACTATAATTAATGATACTGTGTACTTAATGTCACTGTCTTATTCTCTGGGACTTGGATTCTTTTTTTCTTTAGAGTTGCCACAGAGTTTATCGACAGATCCAGGTAACATAGAGCACTAGAAGCTGTTGGTATCTTTACCTACCTCCTAATCTACTCTCCCTAACATAAATCAAGGCAAATGATGCCCTCACACTGGGGGTGCCCTTGTCATGGCAGGGATGAATTTTCACGTTTTGCCTCATTCAAAGGGTTTACTTATTCTCAAGCCAAATGCAATTGCTGCCTACATAACTGTAGCCACAAATCACTCAAGTTGCGGAACAGCTGAGGTTGGCAGAGACCTTTGGAGATTGTCTGGTCCAAACAAACTCCAACAGGTTGCCCAGGACCATGTCCAGTTGGGTTTTGAATATCTCCAAGGTTGGAATACATATTTAAAAACACTTAGGATTGTTATATGTAGTCATCTCATGAGTACTGCTTTAATTTCTGAGTCTGATAGCTCTGCTTTGAGGACAGTCTATCACCCAAGTTGACAGTTTCCACTGAAATGCCATATTCCACATGGACATAAATCTTAAAGCTCTCTTGCTATACTAAACTTCTGGGTAACTCTGGATATGGCGCTAAGTAGAATTAGAGCCTCAGGTTTCTTGTTGCTTTGAAATATCCCTCAAAACTTTCACACACCTGCCAGGAGGAAAGGAGGAGGAAGAGGGAGGTGCCACTGACTTGGCTAGGTAAGGACTGCTCTTACAACCTCTCCACCCTCACCGTCTGCCCTCACCAATTGAGGAAGCCAGACAGGTAAGTAAGGGTCATGACATCATTTTGCTTAAGAGCGGGAGGGTTCACCAGGTGGAACCAGCTGTCCGTCCTTGTGCCTCCGGCTCCAAAAGTGGGGTCTTTCTCTCCAAAGAGGACCAGGCTCTCTGCCCAAATCTCCGTTGACACCCCAGCTGGAGGGCCACCACGTTCCCTGTAGCCTGATGACAGCACTCCAGGTTCCTCCTAGTGACCATCTCCGCACGAGAGACGGCTCTAACCTACCAGGGAAGCGCAGCTCCCTTTGGCATGCTGCTTTTCAGCTTCTAAGCCAAGAGCAGGACTAGGCATTATGGAGCATGAGGACACCTCTGGGAAGCAGAGTTTTATTTCCAGCTTCATGTGGGTTCCTATCACCTCTGTACCCTGATTTCCCAGCTGGCAAATGGGAACAATTTACTCATCTTCCTTTGCAAAGTGCTTGGGGTGTGCGACTGAGACATGCAAATCACAATTACTATTACTCCAACAAAGGCGCTATTGACATTTAAAAGAGATAAGCCTTTTAAATTACAGAAGACACTCTGTACGCAGCCTTGCAAAGGTCTGGGCTTCACCCAGCCTCAAGGCATTTCCCTCCCACAGATTTTCACCACCATTTCCTCTAAGCTCCATCCACAGACACCAGTCTAACCTGGCTCTTCTTGGAGCACTTCAACCACTTGAGCAAGAGCAGAAAATCCAATCAATTGTCTTTAAGGTGGACCTGGCTTCATCATCTTCCGGATCAGCCCTGCTTTCCGCACTAAGCTCTTCCCAGATGTTTAACAGAGGTCTTCCAGGTGTGCCGCATGGTCAGGATGAGGGTACAGGTCCTCCCCTGACCTGCAGCCACCATCACACAGCCAGCTACTATCCATCAGTGCTCAACCAAAAGAAAACCTGTAGAATCAGTCTACAACATCACCATCAAGGTCTGCCCCTGTCGGACAGAAACAACCCACAAGAAAGGTTTCCTCGTCTGTTCTTACCAAGGAAGTCGTGCTTCTTCCTTGCTAAAGGATTCAGGCAGGAAATTACAATCAATTCCTGAATCTTAATATTGATGGGAAATGATGCCAGGCAAACTGTTTAGGACTAGAAACACCCATGCATTTTGAATTCCTCATTTCTGGATGCCTGCTTGAAGGTAGCTGATTATCGAGACATGCAGATTGGAACCAACTGCAGTTGCTGCTAACTCACCTACCTGAACTCACCTACTCCCAACAGCTCTCATCTCTCCATGACCCCCTGTCTGGCTCTAAATTTGGGGATCAATAGCAATCACCCACCTGATATGGGTGTTTGAAGGCTTGAGTTTGGAATACCTCTGAGGGCCTTGGGGGCACTGGCAGTTAATTGTTAATTCAGTCAAGTTCTACAACACCAGAACAGGAACAGAATAGTGGCTTTGCAAATACAGAGGCACTGCTGTTAATCTGGCAGTTGCTAGTGATGTTGGAGCACTGTCTGCAGGTGCTCTGAGACAGCTGTGACGATGAAGCAGCAGAGACACAGCAGGGACAGCAGGAATAGCAACCTCCCTTAGCAGCCGTTCTGATGCAGAGACCTGCTTTAATCACCCCTCTGAAGAGATGGTCTGCACAGAGTAAGCAGAGCAGGGGAAGTCCCAAGGAAATCACGCTGTCTTTTTGAGAGAAAACGAAAATAAAGATGAATTCAGAGGTGGTCACATCCTAGAAGGGCAGTACATCGCAAGCATCAGTGGGGTTCACCAGCAGAAAACCTTATTTTGACCAGAACAGAGCATCACCTCTAATAAGTCAGAGGCATACTACTCCTTCAAATAGCATTCAAGCAGGGTAACAGGCAGAGCACAGACACTCCGCAATAGACAGTTAGTCACTAAGAGCAGCCAGGGACACTTTTGGTGCTGTCAGATTGGTTCATCAGAGAGCTATTTGCCCACACTTCCTCCAACAAAAACTCTGTCACCTGGCTCACTTCCTTCTTATTCATTTTTTTCTGTCATCCTTCCATCCAAGCACCCTTCTGGGTTAATGCAGGAATCAGACACACACAAGGGCACCAGCCTTTGCCTTAGCTGGCGAACAACAAGGTGTCATCATTGCTTAGAGTCCCTTTTCTCCCACTATATGTGTTAATGAAGCAGATCACAGGCTCTGTACAAACACATACAGCAAAGAGACAGCACCTTCCCAAGCCAGACTTCCCAGTCGGAGCACAGGAGGGATGCAGATAGACACAAGGAACAATCACATTTGCATCTAAGCCATTGTCACCTTCTTTGCCACCCTCAAAGAGGAACCTGCACAAGATCTTCCCAGACCACACATACTTCCTAAACAACACAATACATGGAGGATATTAGGTTGGTATCTTCAAGAGATCCATAGATTTCCTCAGGAAAGGGCCTGGCAAGGAGACAGGGGCCACCCAGCACCTCAGGGTGCAGAGAGGACCATGGGGTGGAAACCAGGAAAGGGACATCAAGAGGGACAGAGCAAGGAGAACAGAATGGCAGTGGCCAAGGTGCAAATAAGCATAAAGGTTGGTGTGTTCACACAAGAACAAAACCCAAAGGACACAGAGAAGACAAAAAGAGAAAACACTAAAGGAGCAGGGACAGAGAAAGCTGGAACAGAGAGGCAGGGGAAAGCATCACCTCAGCTTCACAGCAAAGAGCTGCCCACAAGTAAAGATACCATCTCTGGGTGAACCCTGCTGCATGCAGGACTTTATGGTCTTGCTCAACGAGTGGGATCATCTCCAGCAGGCACCTGCTTTCCCCATCATTTCCTGCACCTGCGAGAAACAGCTGGGGTTATCGGACACCTGGCTGCTCCTCAGAGCTGCTGCGACTGATACCGATTGCGTTTGATCTATCAAAATCCCCTCACAAAGCCATTTGGTCCCCTGTCTGCTTTTGAACCGAGACATTACCAGGAACAGAGCAAAACAAAGCAGTGGTGCTGCTCCACCCCGGAGACAGACACTTTGCAGCGGCAGGTGCAGTGACTCCAGGAACACTTGGGCAGCAGAAATGTTGTCGTGAGGGTGAGGTATGATTAGATCTTTCTAAGGAAAGCCTTGGTAAAGCCAGGCAACGCAATTTGTTTCCCGCTCTGTTTCCCAGCTGGAGGTGCCCGGACGCACAGACGGGCAGGCACCACCAGGGACCAGCTGGGTTTTGCGACCGACCTGAGAACTTATTTTAAGCTTCACACATGCAACGTGTCCTCTTTACGAGGCGGAGGTGCCGCGGAGTCTACGGGGACGGCCAAGTTTGCAAAGGGAGATGTAAGGGCAAGGAAAGCCGAGGAGGGGGCAGCTGCGGGGGGTGGCAGCGGCCCCTGCGCTGCTACGATGTCTTTGAGGCACCGCGGGCTGAGATCCACGGCTCGCATGTAAAAGGAAACAGTGGCCAGCAAAACATTAGCCTGCTTGTGCAAATGGGGGAAATAAGGCAGGGAAAAGAGGCTAATCCAGCTGGCTATCAGAGGTTTTCTCTGCCCAAGCGCTCCCAATTTACAGCAGCCCTGGGAAGCGCGTTTGCAGCGAAGTAATGCTTGCCGCATTATGCTGGTGGCCCTTGCAGTGAAGGACAGGCAGGGAAAAAAGAAAAAAAAACAAATGCCTTTTCTTCTGCCCATTTTGTTCCTCCGAATGCATTTGTTACAAATGTGCTCCCTACCCTGCTCGTGCCAAGATGCAGAAGTTGCAATTTAGCCCCTAAAGCTGCTGTGCTGGACCGAGGTCAAACCTTGGGGAGGCCACATGCACCAAACTCCCACCAAAGTCCCTCTTCTCCAGCCCTGCACCGTGTAGGACGGCCAGACCACGTCTGTCTCATCCTCCTGGTGAGCAAAGACTCCCAAACCGAACGAGGGGCTCCAGCCTGCTCAGAGCTCTCTGCGTCGCCCCTTTTGGGATGGAAAACGGGCATAACTCTTGGGCTCGGAGTGGTTTTGCCTTCTCCCTCCTCCTGCTCCCAGCGAGGACAAGGCGGCAGTGAGGATGAGCTGCCGTGGGCTGCCTCATCAAGCAGCTCTGCTTCCTTCGTGCCGGGCCAGACCCGTTGGGGAAGCATCATCCCAGCAAGGAAACAAGCATCCAGTTCTTGTCTTGGCAGGTGCCCTCATCTGAGCTCTGATCGCCCCTTGGTGGGCTTGTAGCTGAAGATGGACACAACGGCGACTCTGATGGTATCCATGGGGGAGTGGACCAAGAGGAACGAAGTATATGCAGCTCGGGAAAGCTGATGGGGAGATGAGGAGCACAGAAACCATCCCGTGCCCCTTCCATGACAAGCAACATCTCACATGTTTGCTCCGGGTGAAGAGGATTTGGAAGCTTCTTCTATGTTTTCAGGATTTCACATTTCGTTCAGGATGTTTTGAACAAGGAAGAACATGGCAGTCACTTACTGTCGTCGGTGGGAGACCATCAGCGTGCCTCTTCACAGCTGCCTGCAGCCAAAGTGCGATGCTCCATCTCTGCCTCTCCACAATCCTCGTCCCTGGGCCCCTGCAGCATGGGGTGCTATGGCCAGAGATGCTGATTTTCGCCTTCAGGAGACCACAAAAGGCTCCCTGGATTCGGCAGTGACATGGAGATGGAGAAAACGAGGCGGATGGGAGGGCATGGATTTCTCTGCTTCTTGGGTTGCTGGCGGGTGAACGACAGCGCGGGGCGCGAGGGATGGGGAATCCCACAGCTTACGTTACGTCTTGTAGGACTTCCAGCTCGTGCACGCATCAGAAACCTGAACCGCCCTTGTGGCTTCATCGTTTTGCAGTTATCAACTCAGAAACTGCCCCGGTAAACCTCTAAGCAGCGATCACCCGGCCAGTCTTTAGACTAGTCTCCTATCTAGAGATCCTCATGGCACCTGGAGTTGCTCTGGTCCCGCACTTGAATGTCGCTGAGCAAACCCCAAGCATCCCACTGAGCGTCTTATTAAACTGCTGCATACCAGTTATGGGAATATTAAGGAGATTTAGGAGGAGCACAGCTTATTCTTACAAGGAATGCAAACATTGAAATGTTCTGCTTTGTAAGCCTGATACGTTTTCCTTTCCTGTGCACAGCGCCTGCTTAGACGGGGAGCCACTCCATGCGGTTTTGCTCTTCTCTCCTCTGTGCAGTTTCGTTTCCTGGTTCTCCGGTCCTGGAGGCGATCGAGGGTTGCCAGCCCTGCCAGCGAGCGTTTTTCTGAATGCTCCTCCCACCTCCTCTTCATTAAAAAAAGTAATAAGATACAGAGCAGTAATAATAAAAGAGAAATGGAAGTGGAGCGACTTATTGCGGGGAGGGGAAAAGGAAGCACATGCAAAGCTAATTAGCCTGATTTCAGCCTGTCTGTGCAGAGGAAGAGCGCGGAAGCGATCCCATTAACGGCAGCGCGCTGCACCCATTGATTAAACCGCAGGATGTGCCCGATGCGGCGGCGTTATCAAGGCACAGTCTCTTTTCCTCTGCTCCCTCTGGAATCTCCTGGCTCCTCGGGACTCGGATGCCGCACGTCCTGGTTCGCCGGCCGAGCACAGCACGGATAAATGGAATGCTCCTGCTGTTCCTTCCCTCCAGCTCCTCTGTTTCTGGGACTCTTCCTACTAGGGCCGCTCTCTGCTGTGATTTTGCTGTCATTTGTTTAAATGTAAAAAGGATGAGATGGCGCAAAACGGTATCTGCCGTGTGCAGGGCCCTGCGAGGCCGCCCGGCCCTGGGCATCCCTGCACCACAAGCACCACCTAGAGGGCTGCGAGGCCCTGGGTTCCCGGTGGCACGTGCTCAGCCTTCCCGGGAAGGGAAGGGAGCTGCTGGCCAGGGAGGACGGCAGGAAGGCCAATTGAGATAGCGGGGCGAGGAAGGGGCCTCAAAGGGTCCTGTTCACGAGGAGGAGAGTTCATGAGCTGCCTCCCCGGCTTTGAAGAGCTGTCGCATCGCGTTGCTCCATCGTGGAAGGTCCCTGTTGCAGCATCGCAGGTGATGGCTGCTTGGGACTCTGCGACCTCCTTCGAGTGGTCTTATTTTGGGAGAGCAATTCCAGGTGTTGTCCTCCTTCCGTACTGCCAAGGAAGAGACCCAGATCTCTGCAGGAACAGCAATTCCCGCACACTAGGTGAAGTGCCATTCGCTGGAGAAGATGGAGCCCACCGCCCAGACCAAACTGGGAACTACGTTGGAGGTGCTGGCAAGCAGCTTGCTCATTACCCGCACACCAAGGAGTGTCTGAAGAAGCTGCCCAGCCGAGCCCAGCGTGGACAAAACATCCCACATCCCCAGAAACAAACAGCCTTCTCCAGCATCCCTTGCTGAGCCCAATGGGGGCTCTCGCTCTGCACCCGTGGTTCACAAGGGCTTTGGTGACCTCCAAGGGGCTCCTCGACGCTCCTGGCTCGGCCAGACAGCTGACCCTGCTCGGCACGGGCCCCCCTGCTCCAAAACGCTCTCCTGGCCTGGGGGATTTTGCAGCCCACCAGGCCGCCTGCAGCCTCTGCACGAGAGAAGGGAGCCCCGCGGCAGGATCGGAGCCTCTCCAGAGGCACGCGGCCCTGCGCAATGCACGCCGAGAGATCCTCACGGATTTCTTCTTCGGCCCACGGGATGGGGAAGGAGGACCCGGCTCCCGAGCAGTTTAGTTGCTGCCTGCACTTGCTACAGCCCTGCGCAAGCAGCCGGACAGGGAAGGGCCACCCCAGGCAGCGGTGAGCTCTGGTGCTGTTGGGGCGGCTGCCGCGGTGCCGCGGGCCGGACCGCGTGCAGTCCGCGGTCTCCACCTAGAGCCCGGCCCCCGCGCCGCGGTCGCCCGCGCTCCTCTCCATCGGGTTCGGATGGCCTTTGCGGCGAGGGAAAGCCGAGCAATCCTGCTCGTGGAAACGGGGCATCTCCGCTCATGGAAATGGGGTGTCTCTGCTGCTGAGGACCTGGCGATGAGCAGCTCTTGCGACAGGGGCAGAGCTGGGAAGCCCACGGAGCGTCAGCGCTGGAGACTGCGGCACGGCCACGGTGGCACCTTCCCGGCTCTCCAGCGCTAATCGATGCGCGAGGCTGCTCCTCGGCCCGGCGGGCGGCCAGCACCGCTTTGCCTGGCACGCATTCCTCCCCGCTGGAATCCGGCTCCCTGTAGACACTTGGATAGGTTACGTTTGGCCCCCGGTGACTGTGCAAAATATACTAAACACCCTCTGATGGAATTGCGACACGTCTCCAAAGGCGCCGTTGGAGGTGGCGAGTGTTTTGGGGCCAGCAAGATGGAGCAAGTCTCCTTCCTGCTCTTCTTTTTCCCACGCTTTTCATCGGGGCGGATGTGCACGGCTCGGGATGAGCCATCCCTTTCCTTGCGGTTGCTTCAAGGGACTTTGGGACTGTGGCAAATCCAAGGGTTTGGAATTCTTTTTTCCCTTGCACGTTACATATCTTCCAGCTTTTTCCTAGACAAATGTGTTACCGTTGTGTCTGCTGTGAGTGAACTGGACAAATCTGTAATTAAATCCAATCGAAAACAGCAATGGAGAGATGTCTCTCAGATTTTGCAGCCAGTGCTGGACTTTGCTTACAGGTTAGATCCTTCCCAGTATCCTGCTTGGAACTGCATATGGATTTTCCCATCTCCACTTCTGTCAAACCACAAACCACTCCTTGCTGAAGACCCAGACCACTTCCCCTCCAGATCATAATAATGTTAAGGGGGGAAAAAAAAGTAACCCTGTGCGCTACTTACAGGTCCCATCTACCATAGCATCCACTTACTTTACCATTTCTGGTGTATTTATCCCTACAAACCCTATACCCCAGAGAAGTGCTCCTATCACCAAGAGACTAAGTTGCTTGCCCAAACAAACAGGAACTCTGTGGGAAAGGAGGGATTTCAACTCATTCTTCCCAAACCTAGGTGCTCAGCAGAGGTCCACGATTCTCCTTGCACCTTGATCTACAGCAAGGCATTGATTAATTCTTCAGTACCTAATGCCATGTTTATACCCGAAGAAGGGATTCTGTCTCAGTCTCCTTGTGGCTGATGGAAATTACCATCCCCATTCCCAATTTCCAGGAAGGGAAATGATGGAGCAGAAAAGAGAGCACTTACCAAGATTCAGATGATGATTCTGGGTGGAGTTATGCTCTGTGTTATCACCAATATGATGAATATGTAATATCACTAATACAATGAAAGAGAGGGGAAAGCCAAAGGAGCCCAAGTCAGTTGGCTCCTCTCACTATTCCACGTGACAGATGCCAGTTTTGGGAATCAGTGCCATGGAAGGGAATGAGTAAGGACACACTGGGTTGCCTTTGCCACCAGGGAGAAGGCTGAACCTCCTTGGACCTCAGGAGCCCACATAACTACCACGGGCTGAAGTGGGATTAATGTGACCTGAAGTCTTTGGGATGGGCTGGAAGAGCAGCACCCACCTCCCAGCTCCTCCTCACACATCCTGCCCTTCCCATCTCGTGGAGCTCCTCGCTCCACACACCTTCTCACCATGACTTGTTGACATTTGCTGGGAGACATTTGAGAAATATCCAGTATATCTCACTTTAAAAAAATGCAAAAAAAACCCTAAACCCACCTATCTTCAGCAAACGCCTGCTAAGAGACAGCCTTAGTGCAAATCATGGATCAACTGACAGGATTTGGGGCTATGCAATAGAAATAGCCCTTTCGGACCCTGGCACCGATGTCTTTCCAAATGCAGGGGAATGTCAGATTTTGACTCTGCCCGGATTCAGGCAAGAGCCCTGAAACAGGCGGGCTTGGTCTGTGCATATAGATGCGCCCTATTATTTTTTTTTGTTGTTTGTTTAAAAAACGGTATCGCGCTTCTGTTTGATGTGTTGTTGGGAACGGTTGCTAAGGGGAGCGGTGTAGGTTACAGCCCCAGTGATGCCCACTCTAAGAATACACTTTGCTATGCATAGTTCAGATGCAGACACATCTTGGCTATAAAGAGCACGGAGGTTTCAACAGAGGAATAATCCAACTTATGTTACACACGGCGGGTTTGTGACACATCGCTTAAAAACACTCCTCCGCCCCCTCAAAAAACCCAACCGACCACCACAAGCAGTGTTTAAGGCTGAAATTAAAACTATGACAAGCAAAACTCTCTTGCAGGAGACTTCCTTTTGATTTTTGAATCAAAAGGGTATTAATAGAGGGGCAGAGAAACCATATGCATGTGTGCCAAGCCCTCAAACATTCCCTGGGCCCAGTTCGGATGTGTCCCTCCTGGAGATTCACGCTAGGATCAACCTAAGGCTCTGGACCTGCCTGTCCAGGCTCACAACCTCCACTGATGTGAATGTGAACGGGTTGTAGCTGACTCCTCTGGCCTGGACTCAACGTAGTGGAGGAAAAGGCACCTTTACCATGGAAAAAGCAGCTCACTAGCCTGTTTAAACTTAGCAACGGTGCTTCTGCTAAGAGAGGAAGACATCTGAACCTGGCAGGGTATTTCTTCTGAGTAATAACGCAATGAAAGGACAGCCTGGGCTCTTTTTCCTACGTCTCAGTGCTTGCCCTGTGCATGTTAGATGCTAGAAATATCCCTTTCACAGAGGAATCCCCTGTTCTCTGCACATGCAACCATCGGCTGGGAGCTAAAGATCACTCCACGTGCCACTGGTGGTGGTATTCAGGACCTCTGTGCTAAGGAAACGCATTTTCTGTGTGCATCCAAGGAAATGGTGACTATTTGTTAGGAGAGATGGCCTGGGGGGAAAGGGCAGCATCGCCCTTTCTCACCACGGAAGAATCCCAGGATGGCTGAGGCTGGAAGGGCCCTCTAGAGATCCCCCAGTCCACCCAGAGCAGGGGCACAGGATCCATCCAGGCAGGTTGAAAGATCTCCAGAGCAGGAGCCTCCACAGCCTCTCTGAGCAGCTTTTTCCAGTGGGATTAAAGGCTGGAAGGACTGAAGGCAATGGGCATCGTTTGCCCTGGCAGCGCGAGGACCCGTCCACCCACGTGCGCCGCTCGACGGCTGCAGATACAGACATCGCAGGCTGCAAAACCCTCAGTTTTCTGCAGCGAGCAGCTATCTGGCTGCGGGGCCCGTGGGGCTCTGAGGGACACGCACACGACGCGGCTTCGCCTGCAGCACGGAGCCCGAGATCCGCGCGGGTCACGTCTGGGTGCCGCGGGTCAGGCTGGGCCCCGGGATCGCGCGGAGCAGCCGGAGAGCAGGGCACAAACAAGCGTCCCTGTGAGCTCCTGCAAAACAGCAACATCTGCCGGCAACATATGGGGGTCCGGGGCGGGGGGAGAGCGGCGGTGAGCGGCTAGACCCGGGTTGCAGCGCTCTGGCCATGAGCGGATCAGGGGAGAGGGCATCTTTATCCCTATTTATCACACCCCGGCATGGTAATTCCCAAGCTCGCCCGTGTCCAGCTAGCAGAGCTCCTTAGGTTTTGGGAGGCGATTAGTCTGAAAGGTGCTAGAGAGACACAAATCCAGCTCTCCGCTTTATGTGAGTTTTTAATTAAAGGGAATTTATCGCAAAATGGCTGCAAAGCATCTGCAAATGCCTGGCTGCAAGGGAGCCTTGGGCAGGAGCTGGGCAATGTTTTCAGGCGGATGCTGCCTGTGCCCTTGTTCCACGTGGAGACATCAGGACAGCTGCGATGAGTCTTTTGCACTTTACAAGCTGGTTCCTTTCCAGCTGGGGCTATCGAGTCCCACTGTGTTGCAAAAACTGCAGTCTTAGGGCCGACCAAAATATTTCATAAATTTGCGTGAATCCGTCCAATTATCCCGGCTAGAAAAATACGCAGGGTGTGTGGCAAAAGTCAAAATACTTGACTATCAGATATGAAATGATAAATTATTTAATTTCAGATAACACTACACTTTTGCCCTGTACTAATCTGCGACCTTTTGCCATGTCAAGATATTTTTTTAAAAGACAAGATTTTGGGGGTTGAACAAATAACCATGCATTTTTCTGTGCTCTTGCAAAGCCGTTATCTGCGTGGTCTGTTCTCTCTCTACAGATGATTTCCTTCACGCTTTCCAAAACAGGCATCATGTTCCCTGCCTGTGCACGGAGCTCAGGGAGACCTATTACACATTTCTGAAGAGCACTATAGGTTTCTCCGGAGAAATGAAGTGTTTTTCTCCCTGTGCTCATGCTGCCACTATTTTCCACAGCGACTGCAACAAACCTGATGTGTCCGTTTACACTCTGATGGAGCTGGATGCTAGCAAACACAGCCATAAGTTGTCTCATCCTCCATAATCACTTCTGAAATAAAGTGAGCAGAAGAAAATCGCTGCTGGCTACAAGTGACTACCAGATCTGTGCGGTGTCTGGGAGTGCTCAAGGCTTCTGCGTGGGAAAACTGCATCGCTGAGAGAAGCTGCAGGGAGAGGGTCTGGACTGAATGCCCACAGGGCTCCAATGGCCGACCACTTCCAAAGTGATGAGGAAAGTAAAAACGGAGCAGAGAGTTTGTGAGCTTACCTTGATTTACATTCAATATTGATTTTCAGCTTTGAACCTTGTTGGAAATGCTGTTTCTACCAATACATGCTATTCACACACACACATCACAGAGGTTCACTTGATTTGTCATTCGCGGCAACCCCAAACCAAGGGTCTCTTCTGTTTTTCTCTGTCTCTGCCCAGAACAAACTGGGCCACAGCTAGCCTGAGTTTTCTAGAGCTGTAAAAGATACTCTGCAGGGACAAACAAGTTACAGGGAGAATTCATTCCAGTTTGGTAATGTTGTCTTTAGAAAAAACAGAAACGTGAAAGAGTTTCCTCTCCTGCCAGCCATGTCTTCACTCAGCTCTGGTACAGATACTGGGCTATTCCCTGCAGACCTATTTTTTAAAATCTATCTCTTCAGCAAAACGATTCCTGCACCGGGGCGATTATGTGACTTATTCAAAGTTCCCGCCGTGGTCAAGCCGTCCAAGCCCTGCAATCTATATACAGAGTGTGCTCTGTAAAAACCTCTAATCCTAGGAGACAGAAAATAACATGACATTAAAAAATATTAATACGTAAAAAATGACAAGTGTATTAGCCAAACGGCTGTGTGGTGCCTAGCCATTAAATTAAACTTAATAACCCCTCCATTGTGGTCATAGGAAATAAAAGAGATGGATGGCTTCCTCGAGCTCCTGTGGATCACGGAGTTCCCTTTCCTGAGACATTCTGCTGTCGGAGGAGACAGGGCGAGTCTTGCCAGGCTCTGCAAGGAGACACCGCTGGGAGATGTCCCACCAGCACCCACTGAAATCCAGGGAATGACTGCTCTTCATGGGAGCTCACTAGCTAATACCGGGAACCCTAATGTCAGCTATCTCCTTGTTCCTCTCCCAGGGCTCTCCTCGCAGCAGGAGGCTTTCTGTGCCTGTCTGCTCCTCCTGGTGCTGTGCTGGGTCCGCATGGTCACTGCAGAACCTGCCTGCAGGCAGCTGGTGCTGGCTCCGGCTGCCTCTGGCAGCTCTTGCTCCCATGGGACACAAGCTCCTGAGCCCTGCAGGTGAAGGCAGGACTCCTTGTGACTGCAGGGGTAACAGTTTTGGTGCAGAGGAGCAGTGGGACTGGGAAGGACAGGGATGGGTAGAAGGGAGGCTAATGCTGCTCTCTGCAGGTCAGCTCTCTGGTAGCGCTTTGAAGGGCAGCACAGCTCTCTGCTGACCTAGACTAACAGGATCTGAAGAATCCAGACATCTGTGAAAGCCTCATCCCAAGGCTCTGCTCGTGTCTCAGGGGCTTGGCCCCACAGGACTGTCTAGTTTGCACTTCTGCCAACAGTAGAAAGCCCAAATCCAAGCCACTTTGTATGGAACTGTTCAGTTTTCACTTTACAGCCCAAAGCAGGAATGCGGATCTCACAGAGAGGGATCCGCCTGTCCCAGGTCCTCACAACTGTGTGTGTGAAAGAAGGGTGCTCACAGGCCAGGCCTGGGACTAATCCACTGGTGCTGTCCTAGTTCCTGAGCAGAGGACCAACTCTTTGGGGGTAAAATCCATGCCGAGAACAGCATGCCTTGGCTGGATTCTTTCTTGTACCAAATCCTTTTCCTTAAAAATAGCTTTCTTCCCCTTAAAAGGAGACAATGGCTTAATTTAAACCCAATGAGAGGGGGCAGACCAGCATGGTGACTTGCCTGCGCGCTCTCTTCCAAGCTGCTTTGCAAGAGATTTGGGAGCAGACCAAAACGCTGCCAGGCGGCCGCGGCGCGGGGCTGTGCGCATGCCTGCTCCGAGGCAAGGATGAGGTCACGCCATTTAGGCGTCGTTTCACAGAATCACACAATTCCACGGAATCCGGTGAGCAGTGTCTCAGCAGCTCTGATGGCCTGAGCAATGACATCCCCCAGCCCGCTCCTCCTACGCTGTGCCAGCCCACGTGCTTGAGCTGCTGTGATAGGAGCCAGACAGGGGAACTAATCCAGCTGGAGAAGAACTTCTCACTCCTCTTTTCCCCCTCCTCCCCCTTTTTCTTTCATTCTGCTCAGTTATTTTTTTTAGCTGGATCAGTTCTGATTCACGTCACGAAAGCCTTGGTCAGACCCAGGCAAAGACAGTAGGGTAGCAGCGGAAGAACCAATAGGGACAGACAGGAGCAGCCTAACAGGGCTGATAGAAGAAGTTCTGCTGTCCGAAAGTCAGACCACGACTTCAGCACAGCCCACAGGCCAAAGATCTGAATCATTCTGGAGGAAGAGGACCCCACTCCAGGTCTTCCTGCAGTAGGTATTCCTCCCTGGACTGCACCCTGGACAACTTTGCATCTCGTTAGACTTTGCTTCCAGCCGATTTCAGAGTCCATCTCTCTGTGATCCTGTGTATTGGGGAGGCACTGTGCAGAACTGCCTGCCTTCTTTCTGGCTTGCTTCTGCGGAACCAAAGCGTAAACCTCGTGGACTGCAAGACGTGGAGCATTGAGTAATGGAATTTCCCTGCCGCCGGACTTGTAGTTTTCCTCCATCTGTTAGTACCATCAGGAAGCGGGATTGGAGACTCCTCACACCGCTGATCCGGCAGGTTACCCCCCTTGCATGTTTACTGTGTTACCACAAAAGACATTTATAACGCGAAGGACAACAGCTGAGGGCTGCATGCAGCACACACGTGCTTCTTCTCACCACTGCTGAGGCCAAGTTCTTCCCTGCTGTAATTTCCTGTCTCCAGAGACACGGTGTATGCGAGATCAGCAAGTCCCTGAGGTCTTCCTGAGCGCAAGATGAACCACAGCAAAACAAACTAGTAAACACCTAGCGCTGTTTTGCCCTTCACATTGCATCTTTCTGTGCATATCTCAGGAGGCTCCGTGTGAGCTCAGTCTCTCAGAAGTGCCTGGGGTATCAGCTCCTTCAGGAATTAGCTCTTTCAAATTGAGACAGAGAGAAGAAAAGACTATCCAAGGGCAAAGACGGATCACTTAAGATCCCTGGATGTGGTACATATCCAAAGCTACCAGACTACTGGCTACTTACCACCTTCCCTCTTATTTCCACAAGAATGTCCATTGCAGGAAACACCTTCCTTAAAGTATGTGTTTCTAGGCCATGTTTCCATTTGCCATTTTTTTGGGAAAAAAAAAATCTAGTTATTTCCAGTGAGTGCTGCTATTCTGGATGCTTCTAGGAGGACAGAGACCTCAAGCAGTGCCACAGCCATGTTAGAATCATAGAATCATTGTGGTTAGAAAAGACTTTGGTCAAGTCCAACTGCAAACCCGTCACCACCATATCTGCTAAACCATGTCCCATGCATTGGCAGCAGAGGCAGGACACCAGGGACATCTGTCCCTTCTGACTGGTAGCTGCACTAAGCTATCGTTTACTAAATGGAAGGAGGGATTGTCCCCACAGAGAAAGGTCTATGTTGGCAAGAGAGCTTGTTCTCTCCCATGCCTATAAATGAGTGACAGCTCTAAACACAACACAGGAGATACCCAATGAGCAGGAATAAGCAGGAAGCTCATTCCACCACTGCATCCATAGCAAGATCAGAAGCACGGGTCACCACCATGTGCTGTTTGCCCAGAGGATGCCTCCACCTGCACAGTGCACTCACCTCCAGGCACAACCTGGAAAATGAGCAACCACAGTGATGAGCTCTAGCAAGAGCAACAGATACTCCAAAATCAGAGCATTTTGGGACACCGAACATGTGCACAAAACACAGACACAGGTGAAATGAGAGCTGCTTTATGCATGTGCTGCAGATGACTTTTGTGTGTGAGGGCGCAGCAACATGAGTATAGAATAAAATAAAAGGCCAGTGAACAGCTCTTGGGCAATAGGACTTCAATCTTGCTCCTTGGAGGGACCAAGGGACCTCCTTGTCACAACAGCACCCAAATCCCATTTCCCTGGGAATGATTTTCCCTTTCCCTTGAAAGCAACACGAGGCAGATAGATAGTTCCAGGACGGGTGACATTCACATCCAACTCCCAGACCGCCAGGTCTCGTGTTAGCCCAACTTGCAAGCTCGCAATGCCCCCAGGGACCTTGTGTCAACCAAAGTGTCCCCAACCTCTGCACGAGACGCATGCACAACAGAACAGGACAGCATAGGGAGGACCCTGCCCCACGCAGCAGGAACTGCCCAAATGTTCGGATCATCTCTTATCATGCTCTTACAGCTTCCCCATCCAAAATCAGCAGGCAATGTCCTAAAAAAAAATATGGATCAGCCTCTACTTGAAGAAGCAAATGAATTGCACCACCACCACCCAGTGTCTCCTGCACAACCCAACAGGCTATTTCATCCACCATGGGTTTGAGGATGGCCTTGTATAGCTAACAGTACGCTGAAGCAGACATGGTATTAGCAGCTTTAGTTTCTACCAGCCTTAACCAGGTTTGGACAGATGATTTCAGGTTGAAAAACAAAGGAACCATCAGTCCCGTAAGTCTGCACACAAAACTGATGAGCTGAGTTTAAGGACACAAATTCAAGGTTTCAGCTCAAGGTTTCTACTCCACATCTCTTGTCCCCAGAAAAAGTGGAGGTGTATGTGCCACTCGCTGCTCTGGAAGGAGTCTCACACCAAGACATGACCAGAGGAACTGGGCACCCTGCGCCACCAGGAAATGTGGCAGGTAAGTGAAGGAGGCAGAGGTAGCAGAACCATGAGACCCTTTCCCAAAAACAAACCAAGCCACACAGCAGCAGTACTGTAACCCTGCGCCCCTAGCAGACTGCTGCAACAGCAGGACAGCCCTAGCTCCCCACCATGCACCATTAGCATGGGCTAGTTACCAGAACTGCTGTTTTTTTTTTTCTCCTGCCTTTGCTGTCTCTGATGGTTTTAGAGCAGGACAACCAACTGGCGCCGCATATACCAATAAACAAGTCACCCAGAATAATCAGCAAATACACAAACCAGGACCGTCTGGGCTGCAAGTGCAACTGGTACAGCTGCAAGCCACGTGAGACGACTCCAGCAACTGGAAACCAGGAGGGAGACATTTGGCCCGGCCACGCAGCCAACAGCTTACGCTGGGACTGCAGCTTAATTTGATATCTCCAGTGTTGAGAGGTGTGGGAAAACAGCACGAGAGATGGGCCTTAGCTGAGGAGAGCGGGAAGGACCCTCCACCGTAAGTGCCACATTCTCCTCCTTTAATGCTGTAGAGATGTTGTTATAGGGGACCTGCGCTGGTTTGAGACAACAGATTTTTACATAGAGCTCAACAAATGCAAAGAAACAGTAACTGGGTGATGCCTACAATGTCCCACTGGCTACGGCAAGCACAAAAAATGTGCATAAAAAAGGCTGTAGAAACACTTTTGTTCTCCTCTAACTGGGCACAAGTGGAATTTGGTCAAAGCTCAGCCCTTACAATTTATGGTAAGAAGATACTGGATGCAGCTGCAGGTATCTAATTAGCTAAAGATCTCATTACCTGCAACATGTTGAGGAGCAGGCTCCGGAATTTGGTTCCTTCCACCATGAAGAGGGCCATTTTGTCACAGAGCTTGGCAGCCGTGGAAGCAAAGCTGCGGTCCGTCACTGCTTTCTGATAGATGGTCTTGACAATCTCGCCCAGCATCTCCTCAGAGTTGGTGGAGTTCTGGGCCTCCTCCATGAAGGTGGTGAGCTTGGAGTCAACATCGCTGCTGTTGTTCCTCATGCTGTTGAGGATTTCAATTAATTTGTCCATTTTGTTCTTTTGGGGATTGGTGGTTTCCACTGTGACTTCGTCCTGGTCCGTGAAAAGGGAAAGACAAGGCGTCTGTTACACAAGGAAAAAACAAGACAGATCAGCCCCTGTTCTTCAAGAAGCAACAAAAGGGGAAGGGAAATTGGGGAGACATATAAACAGGCAGAAAAATCAAGGCATCTTCAAGGCACAACGGTTGCATATATAAAGAGTAAATCCACATATATTCAAAGGCATGCATTTCCAACATGCAGTCTCATAAGCTGAGGTTATTTTGGCTCACTGGAAATGCCCGCACAAATGCACTTTCCAGTCTGAAAACAGCATCTTTCTGAGTGCCACAGGGGGCAAATGGAGATTTTATCTCAGAATTCCTTAGAAATCTGAGGCTGAAGATTGTTTCCAGAAAGGATTTCTCCTCCGTCACTTGCATGCAATACTTTTGTTATTGTTGGGTAGCTGGAAGGAAGGGGGAAAGATAAGGGCATTTCAATTCATTATCTAGATAAATGGATATCAGCTTTAAGTAACTGACTCCAAATATTCAGCAAAGACTAAGCTTGGCATTTAGCTCTTTAATTACTGAGAGACAAGTTGCCTTTTTTAGACCTCTTTGGAAGGCAGACGAGCTCTGCAGATTGGGATTTGGGCAGCTGGGATCAGCAACTGGGGGCGAGTGTCTGTGTGAGGGTTGCCCATGCACTGGCCCTCTGAGAAGGTCTGCTGTAGGTGTTAGGGAGGGCTTCACCGCCTCCTTGAGCAGCCCAGCCTGATGGCAGCCTCAAGCAAGGAGGCACATGCAGGCGAGCCTCAGCCGCACATCAATAAAAGGCCTCGTGGAGAAGCACTGAGGCATTTGAAGGCAAGTGTTGACCCTGGGAGACTGGAAGAGAAGCTGGGTGTGCTCATGGGAAGCTCCCTGCAAACCCAGCCCTCCCTTCGTGTGGAAAACATGCAGACTCATGAAAAGAAGAAATGCAAAGGTCCTCTAAGGTGTAGTACCTTTTCTTTTAGTCTCCTCCGCAGCCTGTCTTTGGAAGACTGAAGCAAATTGATCTTGGGCCTTTCCCCAATGCGCTCGTGAATACTGTCTTTCCGCTTGGTTTCCGAGTCCTGGATGTACTGCTGAGACTGCTTCTCCCCAGTCTCCGGGCCCCGGTGGGTCTCTAAAGGAATATGCACTGTGCAGATGGAGGTGTCCTCGATTTTCAAATTTTCAGTCTCTTTGGCATTTCTGTGCGTTTCTTTGTCGTTGGGCGAGTGCTTCTGGTTGTGGTGCCATCTCCGGTTCTGGCTGTAGCCGTGGTGGCCCGTCCGGCCTGAGCAGTGAGGGGCCTGGCCTCCCTGGTAGAGCTTCTGGTGTTCCCGGTTGTGTTTGGTGCCACCTTGCTGATGATCCATGTGCTGCTGAGATTTGTTTCCTCCAGGAAGTCTCTGCTGTCGCCTGAAAAAGACCAAGACAGATGTTAATCAGTGTCGATCCCTTACCTTTTTGCTGCTTGCATCTGTAGCAGAGGAGCAATGAAAATGAGGAAGACCTTCACTGAGAGGGTAAACAGAGGCACCATTAATCACATTTACTCTCAAAGAAAAGCCTCATTCACATAGCGCCAGTAGCATCAGAGCTCTGATACTCTACAGCAAAGACTGATTACAACCAGGTCATTTTGGAGGCAACACTAAAGGAAAAAAAGTGCAGACATGAAGCAGAAAATACAATTTTTCTCCCTGCTAGTGCCCAGCTGAGCCATGTGAGATGGAAATGACTTTAAAAATAATACCCGGTGATTTCAATGAACTATCCCAGCAGCCCAGTCTTATACCAACTTGTACGTTTCCAAACCCTACTGAGCACCTACATCAAATGCAGCCTTGATGAACAGAAGGAACCCAACCCCAGACCTCAGTTACATGAGACTTGAAAAATCACATGTTTTTGTAGGCCCCCTGAGGTGTTGGTGGCAACCAGTGCTAAACCAATCCATCCCATTGAGTCAACACATCTTTTGTCTCCCCAAGCAGCCCTTGGGGAGGCAGATGCTGTGGTCCCCCCACCACAGCAGGAGGGACAACTCCCTGCATCCAACATGTCATAACATCTGACTCATGCCTCTACATCTCTCTTCAAAAACAGGCCTGTTTCAGCTGAGATTTTCAGGAGTAGTTAGATAATGTTACTTAAGTCCCTAGGAAAAGCTCTCCCTTGTTTTGGTGTTAGATGAAGCTTTGACCCCAAGACGAGGAAGCCTGGGCTAATCCCGTCTCATCAATGGGAAGCCAGGCAGAGAAGAAATATCAGAATATTTTTTTTCTGAAAGTAGTGGCAAACCTATCTTATAGTTCCGGGGACTAGCACCTCTGTTGTACCCCCAGCATGTGCTGCTGTTAATTAACTGCTCAGTTTGCAACGCGGTTTTAAAAGTGCACCAGGAATTTCTGAAAGAGAAAAAAAAAATTGCAAGAGTAGAGGTGCCTCCACCAAATGTTCCCCATTACACTTTCTCTCTGAAGAACACACGGACAGTAGCTCGCTGATATTCTTACAAAATAAGCTCCGTTTCTAAGAACCCTTCTCCCCACACGTCCCCATTTCTGGAAATCTCCTGGAGCCCTGTTTGCACAACAGAGCTTGCCAAATGTGAATGGCTCCCAGCAAGAGCCAGGGAAGGAAGGGCTGATGCTGTGTGAAATACAAATGCTGTGGCCACAATTCCCTCCCTCCTTATGTGGTTGCAGATCTCAATGGTTCACTCCCTAGGGAAAGAGTGAGGAAGGCACAGTCTGGATGGTCTGAAGAAGACCACCATTCCCATGTCATTCACCATTACCACATCTGCAGAGGGAAGGGACACACAAGACACTGAGGACTTGTTTTGGCAACCTACTTGCAGCGGCTACCTCTGCTGCATGTATACGTTCTTGCCCTTAAATCACATATAGGCAACTGTCTTGGACATCTCTCCCACCGACAGAGCAGGCAGCCAGCATGGGTAGCTTTGCATAGGAGATAGAGCATGAATATGGCTCTGAGGGGATAATATAGAAATTCAGCAGGCCCAGAGGAGCAATTGCCCACAAATGTTTTTCTCAAGAGGATGCAAAGACACTCAGAAGGGGCAAGCAAACCCACCCGTGCTGGCTCCGAGACCCTTGCTGCAGGCAGTAGCCTAGATTGCAGGTCCCCTAAAAAATGACAGGCGATGGGGAAAGCTTTGGCAGCATCTTTGCTTTTGCTTCCCAAAGCTTGCATTTGCTCTGGAAATTTATCTGGCGTGGCAGGTTCCTCAGGAGCAGATGCTGTTACACTAAACTGCAGGAAAAAAAAATTGAAGAGAAAGGAAAGTTTCCTCTTGTTTCTTTCTACAGGAAGCTGGAGCTGGAGGAAATTCCTGACAGCAGATGCAGCCAGAGAGTGTCTTGTATCCTCCAACTGATTTGGTCATTTCTGATTTCCAAATGGGCTGTCAAGATTATCAATGTCTGCAGCACACACACACATGCACAAGAATAACGAAGGAAGTTTAAAGGTCTCCTCCTTGCAGGAGGCCAAGACTTGGGGCATGGGAGGGTCTGCCTGGCTTTGCACTCCTTCGAAGTGGGGTCACAATGAGACAGTCAAGAAGATACAAGCAGAGTGTTGTGTTTGGCGGACGTGACATGGTGTTTGCCTCCTGCGGCGTCAACAAGATAGGTTTCTGGGCATGCAAACAGTCTTTCTCTCCCAGTACATTTCCCCGATCAAACTGCCTTTGAGTACGGCTTTTCTGGAGGGACAGGGCAGATCTGCAGATCCTCTAACAACGAGACTCTCCCAGCATCTGCCTGCTCCACCTGGGACCGCTCTGGGTTAGCAGCCCGCCCAGCAACAGCTCCCTGCTGCCTCCTGCCTTTTCAACACTTGTTCTGAGAGCCTGCTGGATACTTGAGTGTTCAGCTCCTTACAAAGCCCTGTGGAGCTGCGTGGAGACACACAAGGGAATCTGCAGACTCAGCAAAGTCAGAGACAAACAGGCGGATGCGCAAGAAGTAGAGTCACAGAGCAGCATAGCAGCAACCGTATGACTCTTGTGTTGCTACCAGTTTTGTAGCCGCTATAAACCTGGTCTCATCCCTTAATCCAAATTCCCATGTCTGTCTGGATAAATGGCATGGGGTATTTTAAACATTTCACATCATAGCAATTAATTTTATTTTCCTAGCAGAGATCTGCAGGGCTGCGCTCAGCGTGGTTGGATGAAGGAAGGGGTCATTCACAAATACCTTTCAACGGTCAGCGGCTAAATGGCCTCCAACCTTGCCTGCCAAACCCATCTGCCCATCAAATCTGTATTCTTTGGCATCCACATGAGTTAAAACCTACTTTCAGAGGCCAACTGGCTCCTAACCATAGAGACCGAGAGTTTATGCTTGGCCAGCATAGGAAGAACAGACTTGTTCTTGGTGGCAGTGTTTGTGTTTAGTTTCAGACCATCAAATTGGTTTTTTTTTTTTTTTTTTTTGCAAGCTGAATGGCAGAGGGAAGAGAGAGAGAGAGAGAGAGAGAGAAAAGGAGACAGGGGAAGCTTTTCTGTTTGCAGGAACTCACAAGCATTTTATGAGCACAGATTCTCCACATCATAAATTTTCCTGGCATTTCTTTGTTTCCTCTCAGTAATGCAATCACACAAACTGCTCCATAAATGCAGAAAGAGCAAAATTCTCCCGAAGATTGTCAAAATAAAAGTTAGTTGAAACCCTTATCTAGCCTTAAGTCATCCTGTGCTTAAACTTGAAAGAGTTCGGCTGCTCCAACGTTGCGTGTGCTCGCTGAGGTTTTGCTCATCTCTGGTCTTGACCATCTAAGCTTGACTGCTCAGTTTCTCTTTCAGATGTGGGTTCTTACCTCATATAATTTTGCTGCATTTCATCTGCAAGTATTGCACGGGGGAAGATATAACAGCTACACATGACACGATTTCGAGTTAAGAAGGGGGAAGGCAAAATGTGTTGCTGCATTTAGACAGAACCGTAAAGCCGCATGGCATCAGGGATGGTTCTTCTTCCTAAAACCAGGCCCAGGTATCTGGAAACCACAGAAATGACCCAGCCTGTTCCCACTAGCATAAATTGCTCGAAGGGTCATTTTTTTTAAAGACCCAACAATATTATAAAACAAATATTTTCCGCTTAAGGACTATGAAAGAGATGTAATGTTAAAGCACCTAAGCGAAAGTGGACTACTAAATATTCCTCAGTTTGGGGCTTTTCCAATAAAACAGGGACAGGAAAAGACCTCTACTCTTGGACAGCAGAGTTGAAATAACAAGCAGCTGAACAGGTGCCAACGCAAACTGAAGCTCAGTCAGTGCTCTAGGATGGAAAACACCAAGAGTTAAATAATTGGGAAAACAAGCAAACAAACAAAGGCACAATAAAAAAAAAAGGCAAAAGAAGGAAAATGGCAAACAGTGATGTCCATGACTTATCAGCAGGCACGGGTGTGGAAGATAATCCAGCACTCTGGCAAAGCCTCATTTTACGCTGTCGTCTTCCCAACACCCTGGAGAAGCGAATGAAGCTCTACTTTATAGAAGAAAAGCCAACAGAGAGAGAATGGGGCCCGTATTTTAAACCTCTTTAGATGTTTGCCTGTACAGCTCTCACTGCAGATTACACTGACAGAAATAATCTCATGTTTGCTCAAGGACAGGTGTGCAGACACGGACATGATGGCTCAGTTGACTCAGGATAACTCCCTTAGCTTAACCTGGTGCCGTGGGAAGCTGAAGTCACTTCCAAAACCAGGATCTTAGGTTTGCAATGCCAAAGGCCAAAATAGCTTATGCTATTAAAGATCCGGGCCTGAGTTATGCAGGGTCTCACAAAACCATCTCAGAGAGGGCAAAATTCCCTCCCCTAAGTGCCCAAGCTCCTGGCAGATACTTCTCCTCCCCTTTTGGTCATCACTTCTTAGCGCGAGGACACAGTGCCTTGCAGCAGTATGTGTCAGGTTGGCTGCTGACCCCATCTGCTCTCCCATGCCAACCACTTGTGTCCAGCCCCATTGAACCCATTCCTATCCGGTGACCCATGCAGGGCTGCATACTCCATGGGAAGCAGCACTGGGAGACTAAGGATGTGGAGGCTCGCTTCAAGGACAGTAGTACGGGATGCCTCGTTAGTAGATAACCAACCTCAAGGACGGCAGTGCAGGTGTTCTTCAGCAAACAAGGAGTAAAAGCAATGGTGCGGCTGCTGCGGGACCGAGAAGCTGATTGGATAGTCTCAGCATAAGCCTTTAAACTATTGGTTTATTCGGTAACTGTGCTACACATGCTTGTAGGCAATGCGGTATTGTATCCGGGGCAGTGTGGTATATAAGCTTTATCTGATGCTCAATAAAGTGTCTTTGGTTCATTATACCAGAGGCCCTGCTCTCAATACTCCACATAAGGAGGCTTTGGCAAGGGACAAGTGAGAGGCAGGAGGTGGCACATAGCTCACCATCACTGCACTTCTGTCAGAAATAACAGACGTTTCCACCCATGATCTGAAGACTTTTGGGATCCACGGGTTCTCCTGAAGGGCCTGCAGAAGGTAAAGCAGAAAATCAACCCTAACCCTTGCTGTGTTTCCAAGCCTCCAGCAGCAGAGTTCAGGGAAAGAACCTACACTAATATCTTCCTTTCTTCTTCACAATAAGCTCATGTGTGTGCTGAGCACACACATCTAAAATCTCCATGGTTTATGGCACCATGGAAAAGAAATCAGTGAGTGCGGCTAGACTTCTTCAGCTATGTGGAGATGGCATCTGGAGAGCACAGTGGTCTCTTACCTGCTCCATTTGATGTTGAATAACTGTTTCCGCTTCAAGGATCAAACTCTGGTTCAGCTCAAGCTATCGACAAAATTCTCACTGACTTCAACAGTACCAGAAATTTGGCCATCAGTCAATGTGGAAACTAAAGAGACATTCAGAGCTACAAAGAAACTGCAGAAGTGCTGAAAAACAAAGGGGAGGCAGCCAGGGTGGCCAAGTTGGAAATAGGAGGGTATCATTTGTGCTATCACTTCTCCACTGTTTTTTTTTTTAATTAACAAAATGAGATACCTTTCAACAGACAAATGTCTGCTCTGGTGGAGGAGTCTATGCAAACAAATCTAAGACTCCAGTTGTCCCTGTGATTACCAGCTGACATGCTCAGAAATATGGGATTCCTGCAAGTTCTACTACGTGGTTTGCTCCCAAAGAAAGGGGCTGGAAAGCACAAGGCTGGGGAAAATAACTTCAGAAACGTGCACAGTTGCCATCTAAAACCCAGTTGCTCCATCCCGTCAGCCCTGCTCATTCACCTGTAGCTAGACAAGTCCCCTGCCATCTCGCACCATTTGTCTGGTATGTTGAAAGCCTGAGGACAATACGGGCTTGCATTCTCCTGGCACTCACATGGCAATTTGGTTAGGTAATTCCTGTAAATATGGAGGGTTCAGTAGCTCCCATCCCGGACAGCACCTGGAAAATCCAGCCCATGATGTGGAGTAGCCCATGCACTTCAGGACAGGCTGCTCTGGGCATCCCCAGCAGCGCTGGGTGATTTGCATCTGGAAAAACTGCCCCAATGTCCGCATTTGCCTCAATCTGAGGTAACCCTCCTGTGGGACATGCCAGGCTCCTCGCAGGGAGGGATGATGTTTGTTTTTGTCCTGCTTTCACGCAGTGCTGATGGCTCGAGGCATGGCCACGACCACGCAGGGTTAACAGCAAAGAGCTGCTCACAGCCACTTTGGCAAGAGGTTGAGACTTAGCACTGGTGCCATGCCCAAGGTCTAACCTTCTGCTTCCTGTTAATCTTTCTGGTGCTTGAATGAAAACGCTCCTTGCCACGTTTTGCTTGCCGGCTCTCCTGTGCCTACGGGACAAATTCTACAATGTGTGGGTCTCCAGAAAAAATCTGGAGACGTGTCCAACAGGAGAGAGGACCACAGAGCACGCAGAAAGTTGGTCTTTGCCTCTTCTGCTGCACAAGCTCCACATTGTCTTTGCCCCAGGGGCAGGCCCAGGAATACAATGCTAAATCTCGAGAACGTCTCCTGACCAGCTTTGCTATTAATATGCCTGCCTGATTTCGAAGGGGAGGACTCTGGAGCGGACGCTCGTCCCGGAGTACCTTGTCTAGAGGCGAACAACTGCGGCCAAAGCCACCGAACGAGAAAGCGTAGAGAGTGAGAGGCTGCTCCGGCGGCGACCCCCGTGCGGGCAGTGCTGAGCTCCGGGCCGGAGGCGGCTCTGACTCAGCGAGGGCAGAGCTGGCAGGGCAGGCGGGAATTCAAAAGCTGCCCACCAGGGAGCAGGAGCGACTGGAGCATGGGGCGGCAGTTGGGGCAGGGACTCTCCTCCCAGGTGTGGTCGCTACTTGGCAGAGAGCCTCCACCAGGAAGAGTGTGGTGACACAGACTGAACCGCCACAGAAACATGCGGTCCAGGTTTCTAGCTGTGGGGAATGTCTGAGCCTCTCCATGTTACCG
>JAUBNY010001030.1:1019805-1038124 GCA_032275445.1 Crypturellus soui
ATTCATTTAACTTTAAAAGACAAAAAGGCAGGAAGGAGCAAAGCCCTCTTAAATATCCTCCTGTTCAATCTGATTTTTCTGGGTCCAACCTTGGGGAATTAAGTGTTTCAGCCAGCATGAAATGCGCAGGATGCCCATCTTTCGCACAGGCCTTGGGCGCAGGGCACAGCACCTCACTGTCCCCTCTGCGCTCAGCTCTGCACATCCCTCTCCGTGTTCTCTCTCCCCGGGCCGAGCTTCACCCTGCACCAGGACACCCGCCGTCCCTGGCAGCACTGGCGAGTAAGCGGTAGTCTTGGACCTCACCATTATCCCGACCCAGGGCGCACAGATACACAGGATTAAAGCCCAAATGCCTGGGAGTGCATGGCATTTTAGCACACGCCCAGGTATTGGCAGAATTGGTGTTCTGGGCGGTCTCCTCTCCCCTCCACCGTTTCCTTCTGTCCATGAGAGGCATGGATGACTGTGCTCCTTGCTTATCCCTCAGTGATTGAGGCATCATCTTTGCACACCCCGGGGCTCCCGGGTGTCTGCACTGCAAAACCCTGGACTTTGAAGAGAAATTAGCTGCTTGCTAATTACTTTGCCTGCCCAAGATGCTTCCAGGAGCTCAGGCTTAGGGTGGAGCTTGACAATAATTTCTTGCAGCTTTGGAGTCGGGTTAGGGAAGCCACCACTGCTTCTGCTCATCTCCAGCCTTGTATTCAACCGTCTGCAAGGCAGTGTGGTGAGCCACGCTGGGCAACTTGTCTGAACTGACACAGTTGAGACGCCTGAGGAACGTGCTGGCCCGAACTGGAAGGCCTGAAGGACTCCAGCTAAGGCCTAGATGGAATTTTACAGCATCTGAAATTAGTCCTGAAGATCTACCCTGAGGGGTGGTAGGGAATTTTGCTATTATTTCTATGAGGAAAAAAAGCCTGAATTTCCATTCTAAAGGCCTAACGTCTCCCAGGTGTCTTGGTTTTTCACTACGCCTGCTTCCACCGAAGGCACTCGGATCTTTTGCATACCTGTATGATGCTATTTCAGTGTCGTGTCAATATGGAGAACGTTGCAGCCCAGCCAAGGCTGCTTTCTGTCTTTGCTGTGACTGAGAATGGGAAACATTCAAATAAGCTTGATGGTTCCACACAATTTAATAAAAAACCTCAAAATGCTACAGAAAGCATCAACCACCAACTCCAAGCATGAAGAACACAGGACTTCTATGTGTTTTTCCTTTGACTTCCTCTCTCAAACTGGTTTCACTTGGCTCCAGCTTCATTTTTGTTTGCATTTTTCTCTGATGAAAGGGGAACAAGATGTGATGTTCACTTCTGAAAACAAAAATGAAATTATTCACACTTCTTTTATGCCTTTTTGTCACTAAGGTTAAAGACTATCCCAGTCACTGGAACCAGCCTAAGCATCCAAAAGGATGTAGTGTTTTGGAAGGGCAGAAAATCCACCTGCCAGAAAGGTGGTGATCAAGTTCTAGAACTGCCACTGAGCATTGCAGATGTGACGTGCATTTTACATCTTACATGTATACATCATTGCATACATGCAACTAGCTCCAGAGGACAAGAACAGCCAACAGAAAGGATGGCATGAGGAGGAAAACCTCATTTCTCCTTCATGCCTTTCTGCCGTGTCTCTTCACACCTTTGAGTCCCAGCATGACTCCCTTCGCAGTGATGGATGGTCTACTTTTGAGACCAGTAAATGGAGCAAAGGACACATGGGCTGCAGGCTGGAGAGCACAGAGGCTGAACGGGACTGCACGAAGGCCACTGGAGCAGCCTCAGCAAAACTGTCCTCTGCGGCAGTCGGATGAAACTCCTCACATGCTGAAATGTTTGGCCGGACGGGCTGCCTGAGTCAGCTCTTTTCTTGTAAGCTTCATGGAAACGAATCTTCAGAAGGAATTTAAGTGGCTGTTTTGCAACACCAGCTTGGGAAAGACATCCCAAGTACAGATGGCATGCGAGATAGCTCCAAAACAGCTCTTTTAAATGCTTTGCTGGGTCTCCCACAAATCATCAGGGATGTCCAGATGGAAGCCCTTGTTGCACAGACCAAGACACGAGCTAGGAAGACACCTCCACCCCCCGGCCTTCAAGGCAGATTGCCCGGACTGGTGGAGAAATCACTGTAGTGATTTCATGCAGAAATTGCTTCAAAATGATTTTCTTCATAAATTACATTACTTGGAACTCTGAAATTACATGAAAACCATAAAAGAGCACAGTGACATGCAACTATATCCATTTTAGCTGAAACAGTTCAAATCTGAAGTATGTAAACACTGTATGCAATGTTTCCCAAAAATCTGCTCAGTGCAAATACACGTGGATCCTGGACTACTGGTAAGAATGCGGGTTGAATGAATATAGACTCATCTTTTACTCCATTGCAATAAAAGAGCTTATATCTCAGACTCTAGGCTCCTTCCTTTAAAAATACACCAAGACTGATCGGTTCATCCCAAGATCAGATAATCCTCCAACAGATATAATAAAATGTAAACCCACGCCAAGATGCACAGACTCCCAGACACGGTCCCGCTTCCCTCCATGGTCCTGTCCCTCCTAAATAGTATGTATAAAAACCCCACCTGCTGCCACTGCGTTCAGCTGTTTTCATCTAGACCTCTGTGACTCTTTGACCCGAAGCAAGGAGACATCCTTGTTTTTTCCATATCCTATTTATACCAGTGCTTTCTAGTGAACAAATAAATGTCTTTCCCCTAGAAGCTCAAGCAAGATTTGACAAGGTCTCCTAGCAGCTGTGCGGACACATGAGCCGACCCGAAGTCCATGGAAAGCAATCACTTCCAATGCAGGGATCTAGTGAGACACCAACCCACAGAGCGTAGATGCTTTTGGACTTTGGACCCTCATGGTGGATACTAGGGATGGGCAGTGAGTGATTTTCCCCTCCTTTGCCCAAACTGCCTTCCTTGCCCCAGGTTCAGCAGCAACCCCATGGCGCTGGTCAAGCTTCAAAAAAGAAAGTGTGAGGAGAGCAAAGGCAGATTTCTGAAGAAATCCTGAGCCACACTGCTGCAACTAGCCCCTTGGCATCTTCCCAATCAATCTAGGGACTGTCTTTCCCACAGATGGTCCCTTGGAGACAGACTGGAGACTTTTGTAGGAATAAATGGAATCAAAACAGTTAACAAATATCCAAAAATAGAGCGTAGTTAACTTCATTTTATTTATTTATTTTTTAACATGGAGGTGAAAAATCCCTGAGTGATTTACGTGACAGTAGAGATATTAGCTGCATATACTAGATGCAATATTTTTAATACTAATATTTTGGGCTGAGACAAGAGTGGGAATGGAAAGTATTTCTAGTGCTTTGACTTCTTTATTTTGCAAACATCAGTTGCTAACTGGGGTCAGACAGAAATATTGTTTCTGCAACAAGAGCCCAAACAACTTGCGCTGGCAGCCTCTTCACGCAGCACCGTGCCAGGAGGCACTGCAGAGATCCTGCACATTCCCGGGTCTCCAAGGCCAAAGTCCCCACTCCAGCTTGCAAGGAGAAAGACGGAGGTATAAATGCTCTCCTAAACTCTCCTAAAGAACACGGAAGCTGATCTGCAGAGCGTTTGGAGCAGGATGCAAATACCTGTAGCAGATCTTCCAGAATCCTAGAGGCTGACATGAAGATCCCTGCATTGATAAAAGCCATTTCACTATGCAAGGCCTTGTCCATCTCGCCATTAGGTGGAATAGCTTGGAGAAGGCATCACTTCTGTTAATTCAATGGCAATCCTTGGCTCTCTTCTCCGGAACATAACATGAACCAGGGTCTCCACAACCTCCAGGCCCAGACTTACATTCTGGGGCTTAGTCCGTGTTGAGCTTAGCCCAAGGGTACCAAGGAGGATGACAATCCATGATCCCAAATGTTTTTTCTCTCCCTCACCTTCTTCCAGCCCTACTTGAAGGAAAGGCACAGAGGCAGCCTGAGAACAGCTTTGATTTAGGGCTTATCCTGGTTGGGATACAAAATCATCAAATAATCTTTGACAGCAACCCAGGGACAAAAAACCCTTGACAATAATCACAAAAGATTTCCTGTGAGAAGGTCTAACCTGCTTCTGGGAATGTCCTGCACTGGTTTCTCTCTGTGGAGAAGCATTTTCCGTCCTTCCTGCGGCAGCTTGTTACAGGTTACAAACCTATCTCTGAGGTTTTATGTAAACCACATCCTCTTATACTACTGTAAATTCACATTGCACTGAGCTGTGCACCTTCTCGAGGAATGACCACAAGACTGAACCCAGATGAACGTCTGAGCTGAGAAAAGGGGGGAGATGAAGCCACCAGAAAATGGTTCCTGAGTCAGTAGCTGCCGCACGTTTATATTAAAGGATTAAAAGCAGGAGAAAGAAAATAAGGGCTTATTCACTCCGCCAACAATGCCTGCCATGAACTTGCATTGCAAAACAACACGTAGATGGAGAAATCCACTTTCAGGGTTGAGGAGCTGTGCCGGAAACACTCCACCAAAGAGAAAACCATTTCAATAACAGATCAGTTTCCTAGAGGAGAGGAACCTGCTGCTATATTTCCTTCCCTCAATTCTGACAGGCCGAAACAGTAGCACGTAGACGTTTATATTTTGCACTACGTGACGCTAAAACGGCAGCCTTTCAGCATGGCCCCATGGACGAGGGCATCAGTGCCCGGGGCAGGAAGGCCGAGGCGCTGGGTCAGCGCGAGCTCTGAGCTGGGGGCTCTGTGCAGCCACCACCACCTCACTCCGTTTTGCCCCAGTCTCTGTGTACCTAAACCCATGCGTCCAACAAGCATGCCAAGGTCTGTGAACAAGAACCAGACGCTCATTATTTCCTCTCAGACTGCAAAAAAAAGCCCCGTGGCCTACCCAGAAGCACAGCGGTCACGTCACTTTTGGGGACAGAGCTCTTTGTTGCTCCACGCTAAGCGGGTTCTCCTGGTAGACACATATCAATGAATCTCTCTTGGCAGCGCGAGGACATCTAGGTCTCCTGGTTGAGATGGCATACATCTGCCTGAGCACACCATGACTTTGTTGTTTAAGAATAAATACACCATGACTTCAGCTAACAAAGCAATGCTGAGAGACCTGAACTGCCCGAGAGACACCCTGGGTGATGGAAAGACCCAGCCCAGGCATTCCCGAGCTCTTCTGTCAATAATCTCTTTCAAAACAGCAAAACTTGTTTTAAATGCTGACTTCTACTTCACAAAGTCCAACTCAATTAAACTGAATAGCAAATGTAAGTGCTCAGTGTGTTACTCCACAGTCCTGAAGATTGGACCCCAGTCCTCTGCTGGCCCAGCAGCACCAGAACATTGAAGAGCTGGGTCTCGTGATGCCAAAAGCAGGAGGAGAAGCAACAAAGGGGATCCAGCTGCTCCTTTGGTCTTACTGACCCCCTTGGGGAGATACCTACTTACTGTCTCATCTCCTGATGCTTTCCCTGCCATCAGCAAAGCGAGAGAGGTTTCTCAGGAGGTCAGCTACGACGCAGCCTCCTCTTGGGGGCTGCTGCTTGGCTCTTCGGGATGCTCTGCACCACGAGGCCCTGGCAGGACTCCAACATGCAGCTGAATTAACGCAGCTAATCGTGAGTTATAAATTGCTGCCCGCTGCTGAAGCATGCTGGCGCGCACACCCGCCACTCACGGCGGGCATCAGATAAGGCACGTTGGGGCAGACCTCAGCGACGCCGGCTCCGCTTAATGCACTCGGAATCAAAAACCAGCTCGGAGCGCGCACGCCGGCAATTAACACGGCCCAACTCATGTGCAGTAATTCATTAGGCCACAGTAACGCAATCAGTTAGCTGGGTCCTTCTAGGAGCAAGCCAACAAGAGTGGTATTGCACCCGGGGGAGCTGCACTTGAGCAAATTAATTTAGTGCAATAACTTCAGCAACGTTGCGGACAATCCAAATGAGAGAAGCAATGAGCCCGCTCTAAATTGCCTGTAAGTAACACTTGGGCTGATATAATATTCATCAGCGGCCGCCAAGGCAGCTCTGCCAGGCCACGGAAGCAGCCTCCGCATGGCCTGCGCTTCCCGAGATCCATGAGCTGCCTCCTTGGCGCTGTCTTAAGCATGAACACTTAATCCTCAGGTAATCTCATGCTGCAGGAGAAACGCTGCAAGAAGCAGCTCTTCATTTTGTCCGCCGGGATACCCTGCTCCGGCCAGCACGGCTTGCCCCGTGCACGGCATTCGCTTCCGAAATGTGGCTTTGACGCGATTGCTGCTGCAAACGTGGCCCGTCCTGCCCCGGTGGCTCGATGTTTCTAAGCCTTATGCAGCAACTGTTATTCTAACAGCATCTTTGCAGCCAGCCACTTTCAGCTGCTTAGAAGGTTTTTTCTGTAGTTATTTCCACCTTTATACTAGCGAGATGCTAATACTGTCTTGATTGTCTCCATTGTCTCCATTACAGCAGGCAAGTACTCGAATAAAGACTTCATAGTTAACCTTAAAAAAATTTGAATCAAAATGTTGCTAAGAAAAAGGCTTTTTAGTTCCTTCCCTTCCTCCCTTTCCTTTTGTTTCAATACCATTCCCTGAGTTCATTAAAAAAGTGCTACCAAACACTGTATTTGAGGTTCGTTTTCACAAGCACGCTGCTCATCCAAAAACCTGCATTTTGTTCCAGCTATGAAGAGAAATTCTGCACTGAAATAACGTCTTGATATTGTTGCTTTCTTTAATAAACATCCTCTCTGCTCACTGCAAACCTCAATAAAGGGCTCCGAAAGAACAAAAGACATTTCTGTATTGTTTTAAGTTCTCTTCCTTTCTGAAAACCTCAATTAAAATGGCGAAAAAGCAAACGTGTCGGCACTACACGCTTTAATTATGAACTCATTTCTATTCACTCTCGCAGCGGGAGAGATTTGCCCTCTTGACCTTTGCGCATGGGTTTCTGAGGCTTTTCCAAAATTTCACAGCATTAAAAATGACATGTTAATGTCAGCTGTAAAACACGTTCACCTTCACATTCACCCAAAATAACTTGCAATCTGAAAATCTATGGTGAGTGACATTCCTATTACTATTTTTGTTTGTGAAATGAGCACTAGTGCTGGGCCATGAATAGAATGGTATGGGAGCAGCTCTTGAAATAGTGCAACTTTAAAGACAGCAGGAAAATTGCAGGAATATGGGCCCTTCACGTCAGCTTACTGCAGAGTTTTGAAATAAATGTCTTGCGTGGCACACTCACACGAGATGTTCAGATGTATTCTTACCAATCTGATTAATCTTTCCAACACAAAAACTACTCGCCTTTGAGAGGACATGTGTCCCTGTAGCCCTAGCCTTGTCATTTGCCAATATGATGCTTGCTGAAACACGTTTCCTTTTGATGAAGTCTATCTGAGAAAACACTTAGTGAGACAAAATGCTAAAATAACCCAGCAACATATGCACTTTTCAGGGGAGAGGACAGATAAGGATGGTAAGCAAAGGGAAAAAATATTATTTTTTAAGTAAGAGATTTCAAGAAATAGTGGATAAGAGGATGATGTATGTGAACTCAGAGCATAGGGAAAGCACACAGCAGATTCTCACATAAAATGAAATAATAATGTCTTTAAAACACAATCTATAAAATGGTTTTAAAATTCACGTACAGGACTAAAAGCCACTTCAGTTTACAGTCCATTCCTAATTCTTCCATGATTTCAAGTGCAAATGACAAAGATACCTAAAGGTATATGTTTATTTCTATTAATATTTAGGACCCACTCCAGGGGAATATGCATGCATCCCCAACACAGCTTCCTAGAGCTGGGCTTCCTACACCAAACAGAGCAATTCACAAATCCTGTCTGATCCCATGGGTTTGGAGGGCCTCACATGCTTTGTGCCGAAAATGGTCACTCTAATGCATGTCCTGAAATGCCACCAAGTTCCAGACTCTGTACTCAGTCATCTCCTGCTTTGCGACTTGGTGAACTCGGTATCCGCCCTTCAAGATCCCAGCAGCCACAATCCAGGAGGAAAGGTCCCGGCACACTGAGCTCACCACCAGGCACAGCAGTCACACCAGCTCTCCTCAGCTGCTCTCCTTCCATTTCCACGTTTAGGAAAATACAGTTAGCAACTAAGACACTGCTCAGGAAGAAGGGGGTCTGCATCCTGGTCCCTCAGCATGAAGAAACTCAACCTCATATCTTAAAGCAGTGGCGCCAGCAGTTTGCTCTATCGTCAGCACCCATTTACAAAGAACTAGGCACGCAAAAGCCACTACACTTCATCCAGGTTGCTGAAAAGCTCCCAAGTTGCATCAGCTTCTGCTCACGAGCTGGCCTGGCTGGTAGACCGAGGTGGAGGAGGACAGCTGATGGTGTAAGGAGGACTTGTTCTTGCCCGTGAAGCCAAACAAGCCAGAATGGAGAAGGGTGAGTGAGAGCAGGGAGGCTGTGATGTAAATGTAGGAGTGGAATTTAATCATCCATGGGCACCTTCTATGTACAGATACATTTTTTTTCAGGCCACAGAAATAAAATATGGCAGGCAGGCTCTGAAGGGGAGACCGCTGTTTCCAAAGTAGAGTGAAGGAGCTCTCTGTGACCATGAAAACGCCTTGGTAGAATATGTTGCACATCAGGTTTCAGGTGGCTGAGAAGTGACTTCTCCTGGAGACATGATGCCCAATCTGAAGTCTTCGTTATTTTTAAAGAGAGCACAGACCCAAATCCCTGCCGCGATGTTTCCTCCTGCGTGAGGTGTTTGGAGTCCTCCCAAACTTCTTTGCTTTTCAGACTTCCTAGGATCTGGTCAAGATGGGAAGATGAAATAAAGCAAGGAAACTTATTCCTGCAAGATTCCTGGCTCCAAGAGTCCGGCCAGACTTATTTTTTATAATTAGGGGCTCGAAGATCTCTCGGCGTGAGGCTCTTCAGAGTTCTCTGGGCATCTGCAAACACAACCTGCAGAAAATCCCTCCTCTCGGTGCGTTGCTGTAGGGATGCTAACAAAACTCAGTCGTGCACAAGACCCGTACCAGAGTACCTCAGGTCCTGTACATATGAGTATGGAACACCTGCTTCCCAAACACCATTCACACATTGGGAACTAGAGGCACAGAAGAGGGAACTCACACAGCTTCTCCCGTAGGATGCGTTAAAATTGCCTAACTTTAGGTATCTGCAATATCAGTGACCAAGTGTGAGGCATCTGAACTCCTATTATAACCAGTGCCTGCCCAATCCGAGTGGGCAGTGGAGGCTGCAGAGGGACTCACCTGGCCAAAGTAATTCTTCATGATGACATGAACCATCCTGTGGACTCTGACTGACTCCGCACCAAATCCCACTGACTAAAATGAGAACTTAGGCACCCAGTTCGTAGACAGTCTTCTTGACTATAGACACATGTGGTGCGATACAGCTGTGTGCATTACTGAGGGCTGTCTCTGGCATCCTGCCCTACCTGGTCTCCACCCCATCTTGCTGCACTTTTCATGACCAAGATGCTGTCAGGCCATAAGTGGGTACCAAACAAGTACTGAGTTTTCAGGAACTCAGCTGTCCCTCCCCCTCAGACACACACAGTGCAAAAACCTCTCCTAGATGTTTTACTGGAACAATTACTTTGACTTTCTATGAAGTAACATCATAAAAAACCTGAGCTTATCCAGCAGGCCACTGTTTTTCTATTGAGGTTTCATAACAGTGAAATGTTTTGCCAGCAGCACATTAAGTTTTTGGTCAACTGCAGAGATGGAGAAAAACAACCTGTGAAATCAGCCTGATGCCCTAAAGGCCACTGGCAGCCTGGCACTTCCAGTTAAATTTAGTCTGCAGCACAGGAGTCACTGCAGTCACCAAGATTACAAAAAAAAATCGGAGGAGCCCCGTGTTGCAAAGTTCTTATGTAAAGACAAAGCTGCTCTCAGCAGAGAGGTGGCAATTCTGCGGCTGGGAAACGCACCCTCTCCTGCCACTGACTCTTGGCATTAAAGAAAGGGGAACAATGAGAGGAAAGGATTAAATTTGCTTAGATGAATAACTTTTAACCCCTTCTGTACCACCCTATTAGTTAACTGCAGAGTGAAGCAGATACGAAGGATGGTGGTGGCCACACTGTTCCAAAGTCCCGTTCGTACAGGAATATCCCGTTGAACTCTCAAAGGGTTTTCTCTCCTCTTGGCACCAGCCTTGGGTCAGTTAGAGCCCAAGCTCACAGAGCGCTCTCGCATCACACAAAAGACCAAATTCTGTTGGCTGTTAGCGTCAGGAAGGGAGCTAGAAACCCGGCATCTCCTTCCGTGGTGGGTTTTGTCAGCAGGCTCCCAGCCCCACCATCTGCTTTGATAGGTGACTCACAGCTGGGCGCATTTGCGCTGACCTCTTCGTTACATAAGGGCTTAGTCCTGATCAACATGGCACAAACGCAGCAGCTGGGCGGAAACCCCCTCTCACCCCATCTCTGGGTCGCAGACTGAGACACAGGTGACAGTCAAAACAACCGCCTGATAAATGCTAAACGCCAGCTGCTGCACCTTGCTGTTATTGGTGTTTTCAACAGGCCACTTGGTAGTAGCAAACTCCAAGCACGTGGCTTTGGGGACAGTGCTGGGACATGCAAGCAGCTTTCAAGAAGAGACAGTCCGGATTTGATGCTGGATATAAACTCGGTTGAACTTAGCTCTGGGGAGCCAAAGGGCCCAAGCTGGCTTTACCAATCCCTGCTGCATGTTCCGCAGCTCCATGCAGGGCCACGTTTGGTTGTGGGAGAGGCAGTAGGACACGGCACAGGGCTGGTGAGCCCTGTGGAAGTTATGAGCTTAGATTTGCACTCAAGAGAAGCTGCAGCCTCCCTAGACGATGCCAGGCCCGGAGCAGAGCAGTTCTACAGCACCGCACCCATGGCATGAGTCACCCGCAGCCGGACACCCACGGGTCATCGCGAGGTGGCTTTCTGATCATCCAGTATTCCAGAAAAGCTCCTGCAATGGGGATCCTGGGCCGGGCTCTTTGTTCTCGGTTCCCTTCTCCGGGGAACCAGCTCCCAGTTCGGTGACCCTTGACAGAAGCTTCCATTTGATGCCTGGGAGGAAGGGCAGCAAGGACCGCGCGATGTCAACGTGTCTGGCCAGCAGGGCTTGACGAGTAGGAAAGGGCCCTTTTTGACCCCTCTGATATGATCTCAGACGTAGTCCCTCACTGCCTTGCCCAAACAGCATTAAACCTGCTAACCGATCTGAAACGATGCCAGCTCTGCCTGCGCTCACAGCTGCATCTACCCGACAGCCTTCTGTGAGGGCAACACCTGGGAGGAATGAAGAACATGAGGAGGGGGCTGGAAGGGCTCTTGTGTCACTGAGCGTAGTCCCTGGCCCTTCACAAAATACATCCCCAGAGAGCCAAACTACTCCAGTTCCTTCCTTCTGCTACTCCCTTGGTGCTACCCACGCTAGACATTCTATTTTCCACGTCGCATGAGTGAACGGTCCGTTTCCATCCAGGGGGTTTTCGTGGCGATGCTCTTCTTCAGCACAAATGGCCCTTCCTCCTCCACGATGTTCACCCCGGGTGTTCACAGAGCGTACACACTTGCTCCCAGCCTGTGCTTGGCCAGGCTGAGCAAGCAGATGTGTGAAGGAGCGTTTCCTTCTCTGCGCTTTTTAGTGAATGCTGCTGTTAACTTTCCTAAGCGGCCCTCAATCCTTTCATTAATTGATAGCAAAAAAGCAACAAAAAAACCCCACCGTGAACTCCTCAAATCCCCCCAAAACTCTTGCTTTATCTCTCACCTCAGAGGGAGACGGTGCCTTAGTCCCCTGCCAAAAGCTCCACCTCGCTCCATCATCAATCAGTTGTGCTACTCCCATCCTCGCTTATCCTCCCTGCTGCTCGCTCCCACTCTTCCTCTCTCCGCCTGTCCTCCCTCGCTTCCCGCTTCCCTCCTCGTGCCCGTGCCGTATCCCGGTGGGTAAAGCAAAGCCCTGCAACCTTTATTGCCGGGTAAAGTGGTAGGATGCCCTTTATGGTGTTTTGAAAGGAAATTGTACAGGAACAATGTCCCGAGACGGGTGTCTATTGAAAATTTTTCACAAAGGGACTTTGCCACAAGAGGAAAAGCAGCTTAATCAGTGCAGCTAATCAGTGAAGGTGGCTGAGTGTCGCCGAGGATCTGTAAAGTAAAATATAATGGGTAAAGTGATGTATCACTGCTCGCCTACGCGCCTTGGCAGATCCCAGACGGTCTCCGCTTGGCCTCAAGCCCGCAGTGGGCAGGACAGGACCTTCAAAGGTGGAAATGGAGCCGCGGAGACTGCCCTGCTTTATTCACCCCACATAACCCTGCCCTGAACGGGGGCACGAGCAGAGGGGCCTGTGGCGCTTACGCAACGCGCAGGGCTCAGGAAGAGGAAACTGTCCCTGACAGCCACCCGGGGCTCTCCAGGGATGAAGGATATTTCTGCCGCCCCCAGCTCGGAATCTAATTAAAAACAAAAACAACGTGGAAAAAAATAAGTCCAGACTGTTTTTTCCTGGTCATTTAAGTGTAAAGCCAAACTAACGGTAGGAAGCAAGGAAGCAAATTGGGACAGCACGAGAGAAAACTTGGGGACATTTCAGTAATCCTGTTATCAAAAGCCATAGGTATTTGGGGCACGCTGAGAAGAGGCAGGGAAACCACAAGACTTTCTTTGTCCCACTTTTTTACTTCATGTAAGAGTGGGAAGGACCCTGATGGTTTTCTGCCCCATCTCCTTATCCCCACATAAGTGCTTTACAATGGATGGTTCCCCAGTTGCAGAAACACAGCCTCTAAATCCATGTCTGATAGGAGAAGGATCTCAGTGGTAGGATGCTTTGCGTGAAAATCCTTCCCCTGTACACTGGGGACATACACAGCTTGCCGCTCTGGTCACCCCAAATCCCACCAGGGACTTGGACAACACAACAGTCCCCATTCCCATGGCTGGAACTGGCTTTCAACTTACCAAGGATCCATGAAAAGAGGAAACTGGAAGTCTTTTGAGAGGCAGGACTGATTTTTCTTTAAATTTCTGCTCCTCTCCTAGCCACAGGTCTGTTTTTCGTCCTGGAATTCTGTTCTGCTTTTCCCTGCAGAGCAACCACCCTGTGAGCTACCCGTCCATATCCATATACATATGAAGACTTCCTTTTGGAAAGCAAATCAAATGGACTGGACTTCTGAATTTAACAGGATGCCAAAACAAGCAGAATCTGCACCACAGAATTGATATTCTCTGCTCACTATCATCACCTCAAACAAGAAGCGCAAATCATCATTTAAACAGACACCAGCGAGCTGGACAGCTGCACAGATTTACAAGGTAAAATAACCCACAGAAGGTATTACAGAGAGCAGCAGAGAAATATTATATTGAGAAAACACACTGGAGTACTGACAAGGGAATTAGCAAGATACTGACCATGAGAACTTCTGAGGAATTCCCCAGCACACTTTTCTTGGTCCCTCAGTAAATCTCTCCCCCTCCCCAAGTGGCCCAGATTAATTTCTGTATTCCATTAATCAGAAGATGAAGAACTGGTGGAAACTTAGTTGTCTTGATCTTGCTTTGAGAAACCAACTGAAGATCCACCAAAGCCCATGCTTCCCACCTGACAATTCTCAAGGGGGAACTCCTTGAAAACCTGTTGCTTAGTCAAAACACAGTAGTGATGGGCCAGAAATGCATGTGTAGAGGTGGAGAGTTAATTAAAGAGTAGTAAGGCTTTTAAGCTAAATCTGATTCTTGCCATCTTGGGTCCTGGAGTCTAAAAGACGACTCATGAGCTTGAAAAGGGCATTGCTGAGCTGAAATTCTAGCTACCGCCTCAGTTGGTGAAGAGCCTCTTTTAAAAAGGGGGAAAAATAGATGCTACATGCTCTTTAAATTGTCATCAGGATATGGGAATCATAGAAAATAGTAGGGAGAGGAAGCTTGAGAATCATCTAAGCCATTTTATAATCTCCAAGACAGGGTAACTGAATCTAAATCACGGCTTGTGAAAATCTCTTCTTAAAAACTTCCTGTAAAGTTTTCACACCCTCAAGTGGTGATACCCTTCCTCAGCATCTTTATATAAAGAAGGTGAATAGTTACCAAACCTACATGTTTGGTAACTGTGTGAGGTGGGGAGGGCTACGCTTCTCCCTGCTCTGTCTCCCTGCCTACAAGCTCCGTGCAACAAGGGCCTTGTCATCCCCTTCACAGAACCTCCCGCAATTAAACTCCGAACCAGATGTGCTCTAACACTGATCTATGGTATAGAAAATCTGCCAAACAGACCTACACCGACCGTTCTTTAAATGAGAAATTCAATGCCTGTTTTAATGTCACCTTTAATCTGCTCCCTTGTGCAACAAGAGAATTACAGTTGCATGTGCAGGAATAAAGGCAGAGAGACAGCACTTCTGAAGCCTAATTTTGGAGGTGTAAAAAAGGATTCTATTAGAAAAAAATCCTGCATAATTTTGAAACCACTTCTTTTTCCATGAGAAAATAAGAATGGGGAGGTAATGAAACTAGGTTGAAGGCAGGGGGAAAGGATTTAATTTTTCATGCCACCTTTTGTCCTTTATTGGAAGGACAGATCAAGCTTCAGCAGAGGATGGATCATGTGTAAATTTCCAATGCTCTAACAAATACTTTGGAACATCAGCCATTCTTCAAAGAAACATTTTTTCCCGTGAAAAAAACACAAGAGCTATCAAAACCTTTGCTGGTAACGCACTTCTGACAACTCAGTTACTGATAGAGAGTGAATGGTGGAACTCTAAGTAGGTGAGATGAATTCAAACGTATGAATGAGATGAATTCAAACTGAAACTGTCGCTTCTTCCCTTGCATTCCTATATTTACACTTGCTCCCCAAACACGCCCCCAGTCTTCCTCGGCCTCCTGAGCAGGGATCAGCTCCTTGCTTTTACTTCTGGCTTTAGCAGCACAGCTCCCATGTCCTGGGGCAAATCCCACCTAATACCCGCCAGGCCCCCGCGCACCCTCGAGACCCTCTTCGGTGCAGGGGCCACGAGCTGCCGTGTGTTTTACAGCGCTCTTAAAGTTTCCCTCCCATAAAAACAATGGCAGAATGGGCACGACACATTTTTCTCAGCTAATCAGCTAACTTTCTCAAGCTGGCCGGCGATGGGTCTGGCACAGCACCCTGGGCTTGGTTTTGCAATTTCATGGCTTTCCACATCCAGACAACGTCTAAAACAAAGGCCTATAACTCCCAACTGTTTCACTGGCAATAAAATCTCTCCTGCGCTGCTCCTACGGCACAGGGATATTTATACCACCTGTGCAGCTCCACCAGCTATGAAATGAATCCTTGCTCCGCTAACACAATGCCGGGGATATTGAGATAATAGTGCAATAAAGCACCATCAGCTTTGCAACCAGTTTGTGTTCCAATACAATCTGGCATTTAAAGTGCAAACCAGTTTCGGTCGGTGAGACTTTTTTTTTTTCTCGCTCTATTCCCACTCTGCTGTGTTTTTTATTTCCTTTCACATAAAATAACCATTTGGAGACCTCACTGGCTGCTAGAAATCAATTTTAAAGAGTGAGGGCTCTCCCGGGGCATCTCATGTGGCACCGGAGCACGAGGCAGCCCGACTTGCAGTTCAGTTCCCAAACGCGCAGCGGAGCAGTGGGAATCCTGAGCGCTTGGGCTGCTTAGATTTAGTGCCATCCATCAAACCCTACAGTGTGGGGGCTGTCAGGGTCTCCCAGATGAGGTTTGAAGGATGGCGCCGGTCTTTCCAGTGTGAATAACTGTTTAAAAGAACCTGCTGTTTGACTCCAGCTCCCTCTGCCCAGGGTTCTTAAGTTTTCATGGTTCAAGTGTTTTACTTTCTACATGTTCATCTCCAAAAGATCTGGCTGCTGGCAGTTTGTCATGGTAAGCTGAACAGACTGGGAGGCAGAACAAAACTGTCTAGCGTGATCCTTACAGCTGTAAAGTGGACTGGTTTCTCAGCTGCGACAAAAGCATTTATGTGCAATCACCCATATTTCCATGAGCTCTAGCAAGCCTGGCTCAGGTGTCAGCCTGGCTCAAAAAATTTTGTTTCCTGGGTTTCTTGGCAGCTTTGTGACCTTCTGCAGAGCTGTGCGAGCCCCACCTGGACAGCAGGTCCTCATTGCCATGAAGCCTTCATCACCTACACCACCAAAGCAACACATACAGGAGACAGACCCGATGGTTGTGGTGGGACAGGGCCACGACACGAGTCCATCGTTGGCTTGGAGAGGGTGTCTGGGGCTGGAGCGCTCTTGGGCTTGATGATCTGGAAGGTCTTTTGCAACCACGATGATTCTAAGCACCATGACTGCGTGCTGCAAGTCGGGCTGCAGCTGGTCATGACGCTGGATTTCTGCTTGCTCGGAGCATGAGACAGGAGATCCCACTGCTCTGCTCGCTTCTCCCTCTTCCGCTCAAAGACATACTGCCTTCAGATGGCCAGAAAGGATCCATTTTGAGCACGGGGAGACAGGGTGGGAAGACTAAGTTCCAGTCCACGCTGCAATTCGTGAAACGCTGAAGACTCGAGCCACGCTCTGATGAACCTCACCCACCCCGGCTTGCCACACAGGCAGAACGAAACTTGCTTTTAAGCGTGTTCCTGCGATCGCAGGGCTGAAACCCAGCTGACACGAGGGATTTTTTTTCCCCCCTAAATCACAAGACCAAATTGTATTTTAAATTGGGTACAGGGAAAAAAAGAAAGGAGCTCAAAAGAGGAGTGGAAATGGAATTTGTCGCTGACTAACCACAAGGCCACAGACACATGATTGATAGCCAACACCAGCCCTGTCTGATTTTCTTCCTGGCTTGCCATCACCACTTCACAATAGCAGCATAATAGCACCTTAGCGAGCATATTCTGGAGGGATTACTCAAACGCCCTCCATTTTTGGCACTTTGTCTTATTTATCCCCATGAGACCGTTAGGCTTAAACCAAAGAAACTGCAAAACCCTCAAGGATGGTGACATGAAAGCAAGTGAAACCAGACAGAGGCTTGTGATCAAGTACTACATCATAACTATCCAAATTACAGGAATGACACATTAAACTGAAAAACAGAGTTTTGCTCTAAGCCCGGGGGGAAATTCGCAGTGGGGACCAGCTTGCCATGCCTGCTCTCTGCCCACAGAAGAATGTTGCTTGAGCATTGCTCAAACTTCTTTCAGCTGTTTTTCAGTTGCTCAAACTCAGGAAAACCAAAGCAGAGTTAACCATATGATGGCTTTTTGAAAGCTGTTTGTGCTTCAAGAAGTGATGGCTCTGTGATTCCGGGACGCAACACCATGGTTCCTGGGCAGCAGTTTGCAAGACTGCCTTGAAAAACCAGGTCCCAGTGAGGCATCAGAGCTCAGACACACAGTTTTCAGCTTATCCTTGAAGAACACATTGGCCACTCTTTCTCTGGTTAAATTACATTAACCCTGCAAGCTCCTGGTCTCAGACAGGCCTTAGTGTCTTGGCTTTGCAGCCTCAGCTGCAGCATAAGAACATGCACGCAGAGGAGAGCTACACATGCAATTGCCTGTCTGATTCCTCACTGATTTTCAAATTTAACCACAAGCACAATTCCTGTGCAGGACTCTAGATGCCCTCATATAATTAAATGCAAAATTTATCCAATTAAATACACAATTTTCACAATTAAATTAACTCAGTAGATTTAAAATCATCCAATCCACAGGAGCTCAGCTGGTTGGTTACTTAGCATGCAGACTCCTTCCCCTGGAAAGGTCTGATCCTTCCTGCCAGCCCCTTGCAACCAAACACATTTTGCAGCAGGGACCAGAAGTCAGCAAATTCCACTTTTTAACCAAAGGAGAGGAACTCAAAGCCTTTGGGAAAGGCTATGGGAAATATCTTGCCAGTTGCCTCTTCCAATGAAAGTGGGGGATCTGACAGGAAGGCAGCTGGATGTTAGGGTTGCTCCGGGTTCCCTCAAAGTGGTGTAGCCCCAGCTTGCAGGAGGGTCTCGGTTCTCAAGCAATATAGAACATACCCCAGATTTTAAAGTCCAATTCATGGGATGGACAAACACTGCAGTTCCAGAGCATTAATGTTTAGATGGAGGATTATGAACCTACCCAACAGTGCCAGCTGCTAAAGATCTACATTGTCCAAAGACATTCCATGAGACCAATGTGCAGCAAGGAAGAGAAGATAAAAACAATATATTCAAAGAGATGTTTCACCTACCTCCGGTCGTTTCTCCTCCTTCTGAACAGTTTTTTGGTGTGTGCGATTTCAGCTTCATGAGGCAACGGATGGTAACCCTGCTGTAAAACA
>JAUBNY010001030.1:1044545-1056609 GCA_032275445.1 Crypturellus soui
TCGGCAAGACTTTTTTTTTATTTTTCCCCTATTCCCACTCTGCTATGTTTTTTTTTTCCTTCACATAAAATAACCATTTGGAGACCTCACTGGCTGCTAGAAATCAATTTTAAAGAGTGAGGGCTCTCCCAGGGCATCTCATGTGGCACCGGAGTGACAGGCAGCCCAAGTTGCCATTCAGTTCCCAAACGCGCTGCAGAGCAGTGGGGATCCTGAGCACTTGGGCTGCTTGGATTTAGTGCCATCCATCAAACCCTTCAGTGTGCGGGCTGTTGGGGTCTCCCAGACGAGGTTTGAAGGATGGGGCTGGGTCTTTTTGATGTGAATAACTGTTTAAAAGAACCTGCTGTTTCACTCCAGCTCCCTCTGCCCAGGGTTCTTAAGCTTTATGTGGTTCAAACGGTTTACTTACTTTCTACATGGTCATCTCCAAAAGATCTGGCTGTTGGCAGTTTGTTGTGACAATCTGAACAGACTGGGAAGCAGAAGAAATCCATCTAGCGTGATCCTTACAGCTGTAAAGTGGACTGGTTTCTCAGCTGGCACAAAAGCACTTATGTGCAATCAATCAATCACCCGCATTTCCATGAGCTGAGGCTCTAGCAAAACACGTGTCAGTCGGGCTGAAAAAAAAATTGTTTTCCTGGGTTTCTTAGCAGCTTTGTGACCTTCCACAGAACTGTGCGAGCTTCACCTGGACAGTAAGTCCTCACTGCCATGAAGCCTTCATCACCCGCACCACCACAGCAACACATGGTGAAGACAGACCCGATGCCTGTCAGGGGACAGGGCCATGACGCATGAGCCCATCGTTGGCTTGGAGAGGGTGTCTGGGGGTGGAGCACTCTTGGGCTTGATGATCTTGAAGGTCTTTTCCAACCATAATGATTCTAAGCACCATGTCTGCGTGTTGCAAATCGGGCTGCAGCTGGTCATGATGCTCGATTTCTGCTTGCTCGGAGCAGGAGACAGGAGATCCCACTGCTCTGCTCGCTTCTTCCCCTTCAGCTCAAAGACGTACTGCCTTCAGATGACCAATAAAGATCCATTTTGAGCAGGGGGAGACAGGGTGGGAAGACTAAGGTCCAGTCCACGTTGCAATTTGTGAAGCGCTGAAGACTCAAGCTTTGCAGTGCAGCACTCAGATGAACCTCACCCAACCCCGGCTTGCAACAAAGGCAGAACGAAACTTGCTTTTAAGTGTGTTCCTGAGATCACAGGGCTGCAACCCAGCTGAAATGAGGGATTTTTTTCCCCCTAAATCACAAGACCAAATTGTATTTTAAATTGGGCACAGGGAAAAAGAAAGGAGCCCAAAAGAGGAGTGGAAATGGAATTTGTCACTGACTAACCACAAGGCCACAGATGCATGATCGATAGCCAACATCAACCCCGTCTGATTTTCTTCCTGGCTTGCCATCACCACTTCACAATAGCAGAATAATAGCACTTTAGCGAGCGTATCCTGGAGGGATTACTCAAACGCCCTCCATTTTTGGCACTTTGTCTTATTTATCCCCACGAGACCATTAGACTTAAACCAAAGAAACTGTAAAACCCTCAATGGTGACATGAAAGCAAGTGAAACCAGACAGAGGTTTGTGATCAAGTACTACATCATAACTATCCAAATTATAGGAATGACACATTAAACTGAAAAACAGAGTTTTGCTCTAAGCCCGGGGGAAAATTCGCAGTGGGGACCAGCTTGCCATGCCTGCTCTCTGCCCACAGAAGAATGTTGCTTGAGCATCACAGCAAACTTCTTTCAGCTGTTTTTCAGTTGCTCAAATTTGGAAAAAACAAAGCAGAGTTAACCATATCGTGGCTTTTCGAAAGCTGTTTGTGCTTCAAGAAGTGATGGCTCTGTGACTCTGTGACGCAATCCCACGGTTCCTGGGCAGTTCTTTGCAAGACTGCCTTGAAAAATCAGGCCCCAGTGAGGCATCAAAGCTCAGACACCCAGTTTTCAGCTTATCCTTGAAGAAAACATTGGCCACTCTTTCTCAGGTTAAATTACCTTAATCCTGCAAGCTCGTGGTCTCAGACAGGCCTTAGTGTCTTGGTTTTGCAGCTTCAGCTGCAGCATAAGAACATGTATGCAAAGGAGAATTGCACATGCAATTGCCTCTCTGATTCCTCACTTATTTTCAAATTTAACCACAAGTACAATTCCTATACAGGACTCTAGATGCCCTCATATAATTAAATGCACAATTTATCCAATTAAATGCACAACTTGCACAATTAAATTAATTAACTCATTAGATTTAAAATCACCCATTCCATAGGAGCTCAGCTGGCTGGTTACTTAGCACGCAGACTCCTTCCCGTGGAAAGGTCTGATCCTTACTGCCAAACCCTTGCAACCAAACACATTTTGCAGCAGGCACCAAAAGTCAGCAAATTCCACTTTTTAACAAAAGGAGAGAAAGTAAATTCCTGGAACTCAAAGCCTTTATGAGAAATATCTTGCCAGTTGCCTCTTCTAATGAAAGTAGGGGATCTGGCATGAGGGCAGCTGAACATTAGGGTTGCTCCTGGTTCCCCCAAAGTGGTGTAGCCCCAACTTGCTGGATGGTCTCAGCTCTCAAGCAATATAAAACATACTCAAAATTTTAAAGACCAACTCATGAGACGGACAAACACTGCAGTTCCAGAGCATTAATGTTCAGATGAAGGATTATGAACCTACCCAACAAGTGCCAGCTGCTAAAGGTCAATGTTATCCAAAGACATTCCAGGAGACTGATGTGCAGTGAGGAAGAGAAGATAAAAAAAATATATTCAAAGACATTTTTCACCTACCTCCGGTCATTTCTCCTCCTTCTGAATAGCTTTTTGGTGTGTGCGATTTCAGCTTCATGAGGCAACGGATGGTAACCCTGCTGTAACACAGAGGAGAGGCAATTATTAATTCTGAGCTACAGGAAGCATTGCAGTGTAGGTGGTCAGGGTGAGACAGAGATGGATGTTTAAAATGTGGATCTGCTGAAAGAAAAAGCTCCTGGCTAAGCATCTTTACAAAACACATATCAGTGCAGTACTTCAAACCTGATCAAGGAAGCTCTGAAAATCTCTGGAAGTCTCTCATATCCACCCAGTACTGTTTCAATGAACAGGGAATGAAGTTCTCCGCAGCTGCTGGGTGAGAGAACCATGTACAGCAGACAACTTCAGCACACCCTGGTGCAACCCAAAGACAAGGAACTCACCCACACCACCCATGACACTTCATACCATGTACACTGCTTCTTCACCCACTTTCACTGATCTGTTTTCCTACTTACTCATAGCAACATTTCAGCAGTGCTGGAGGGTAAGTTGTAAGAAAGGGAGCATCACGTATTGAGCAGAGCACACATGAGCCCAAAGGGTTTAGCATGGCTGCACAGCTTGCTGTTAGCATGGACAAGCCAATAAATGTGTTGTGGAGCATATCATGGTGCCTTCTAAGTGCTAGCCATGAAACCCAGCTACCCCTTGGAGAAAGGGATGAGTGGGATCCCACCCTATGGACTAGAAACAATGGAGATGCTGAGGACATGGGTTGACCTGCCCAAGTCAGCTCAGTGGAAGGGCTGTGGTAACCCAGGCTGCTCTTTACCTGTCTTGTCCTCACTCCACTGAAGGTGCTAGGTTACCTCTCCTGCACTTGGTATGCTCAACTGATAACGGAGATGCTCTATTTACCTTCCTACTATGGACATTGGGAGACTTTGTTAATGTAAGCTAAGAGTTCAGAGTTTCCTGGATGAAAGCCACTACGTAAGTGCAAAGTATTATTTATTTTCCAGAGACTACAGAGCTGTCATAACCATAATGATTTTTATTTATGCAGTATTGTACTTCCCAGGCTGGCAATAAAAGCCCTGTGAAAATTGCTCCTTTTATTTCCACAACAATCTGTCTCATCCTCTAAGCTGCAGCCACTGCTGGTCAATCACCACGCGAGAGGGGCCACGAGGGAGCACACAGATAAGGGCAGGGGGTGGGCAGGAATGTTTCTCATCAAGCAGCAGCCTTGTCACATCAGCATGATACCCCAGCACCATGGCACAAGAATTCTTCTCTTTGTGTGCAAAGATCCCTAAAACCTAGAATTAACTTTAGTAGTGGTTATTGTAGTAGTACTGTTGGGAGATTCTCTGATGGAAAATGTAGAGTAGGACAGAAAGGTCCTTGTGAATGCTAAAAATATTAGGTTGGCAGTTCTCTGGAGTCCTGAGGAAGCCTCCCAGATACTGAGACCCGAAGGGCTTCTTCTGACAGTCTGGAGGACAGTGATCAGGTAGCTATTGCCGCCAATTTACAGCTCCTGCCGCCAATTTACAGAACCTTGTCTCACCATGCAGGAAATGTTCATTCTTTTCAAACATTTCAAGCAAAGAAGAATTCTCCAAGACCAGGGGTAAGTCATGCTGCTGACTAGCACATCTGCACCTTGTTTTATCTTCAGTTCTGAAGACGGTTGTTTCCTGGGAAGGCAAAGAACATGGGCAGTTCCTCTTTTAACATTCACCATCATTTTCACACTTCCTGAGCAAATTGAATGCACACAGTTTGGAGGGGTTAGTATGGACATTATAAAGCACACTCAGGGGTATAACTCAGCTCTCAGCAACCAAATCATCCATCTCTCCTTGGAACATCTATTAAAAAACCCTTAATATTCAGTGGTATCACTCTAGTCAAAGCATCCTACAGTAGAAATCATAGCAGTGGTAGAGAGGTCATCGTTAAATGATGTTGCATGAGCTTTCCCCCAAATCTACTTGTCACTGAGGACCTGCTCAGTGTTATTCTGCACTCATTTGCTTACATGCATCTACCCAGCATGACCAAGAGCACTCTTCATGCTGCTTGGATCTTGCCTCTCCAGTCAAATAGAGCCCATCTTTCATTCGGGAAAGGTAGTTTGGGAATAGTGAAGGCTGGAAGGTGGCTTTCGTGTGGCCAAAGCTGATTATCACTTATTTAACAAGACTTGACTTGAGCTTTTCATTCAAATGAACACGTTATAGTTATTTTGGTGTAGAATCTTTGGTGGCTAATAGCTTCAAAAGCACACTGAGACTTTTTCCTTACTGGGGGCTGCAATGGGAGCTTTTCTCATCTATTCAATCAATGTATTTTCACAGAATGTATAGGCAGAGCTTTGTATCTCTGAGATCTCTGAATCTCTGAACGTTTGCCTGAAGTTGGTCAATGGGTTCCCAAGCTGGTGAGAGAAGGAAGGGAGGGAGCAGTCACAGACAGCTCAATCACATATGCTCTGCTAGCTTAGGAAACCAAGCTAAAAATAGTATAATACTCAGTGAGACTGTTTCCAAATGTAGTACTACCGCAGCATGCTAAAGCTTGGGGTATTTTTAAGAATTTAAGCTGTGCTGCAGAAACATGTGCAAATACAATCACCTGGAGCTTGAAAAATGAAACCAGCTTTGCAGAATACAAGGACCGAAACCACTGATTTCCATAGGAGCAAAGTCTTTGCTAAGTCCCACTGGCTCTGTGTCCCAGCTAGGTAGCTCATGCCCAGCGCTGCAGGTCTTCTTCCTTGCAGAATACTGCTGCTCTTCCTCAGAGGCATGAGCAAGCAATTCCTCTGGTTACAAACATAGGTGTGAGACGGGATTTAATTACAGGGGCATAAACTTCCAAATCCAAAGAACACATCTGGAAAATCCATGTGGCCAAACAGACCAGAACTTAGTGTCCCCATTAGGAAAATCAAGAATCTCCCCTCTCTCACCATGCAGTTCCCCTCCCTTGTCCTCATCCTCAGACAATGTTTTGGAAAAAAAACAGTCACTGGTCCCTACTCTTGTCTATTTTGGTGCTTAAGCAGAGCTAATTTTGGAAGGAAGAAAAGTTGACTTTTTTTTTGTGTGCAGCATGCTGATGTCAAAGGAAATATCGGTCACTTCCAAGGAGGGCGGGGAGCGTGGACATGTCCGAGGGCGCTGCATAGGTGGGAGTGGGAGAGTCCCAAGTGCAAGGCAAGGACATGCATGACAGTTCTTGATTTGGCTGGTGGCTCCCCACTGCAGCAATGAAAGTGCTTTCAATAAAACTGACTTGCTGAGGACAGGGTGGATCTGAATTGCAGCTCTGCCATTTTTCAGCAAGCCAGGGCAGTAGATAGAGGCTTTATGAAGCTGATATCACTGAATGAAACCAAAAGGATGTGTTTTGCAATGCAGAAGAGAAATACACCCTCTGTTCTGCTATGGGTTTATGAGAAGAGCTACCCAAGAAAGATTTCATTCCCGCTCAAGCCAGAAGACACTGGCAAGCCAAGGTGCCCAGGGTTTGCAAATGAGGGTTTGCAACTTGTCAGTGAGCAGTAAAATCACATTTGGTCTCTCCCACAGCGGTTTGATTTTGATATTTATTCCCAGGTGCCTCGAAGAGAACGCAATAAACATCCCACTTCAAAGCCGCTAGTTCTGGAAGCAAGAGGTGTGGGAAAAAGAAAGAACAAGAAGGTTCATTTAGGTCCATTTTCCATGGCTTTAGGAAGTTCCACTAATTTTGGAGCAAAACATTCTGCGGCTTTCATGGTGGGAAACTTCAAGCAGAGCCTGAGAAGCACATGGGACTTCAAAAGTACTTGCAGGTATGTCAGCTTTAAATTACAAACAACACGTACATTGTAACTAGAAAGGATAAGAGCTTGGTAACAGCAAGGTGTTCGGCAGCAGTCTGCTTTTGGGGCCAATCCCCTGGAGATAAAGTATGTTGAGATGTGTATATTCTTTTTCAGATATTTTGGGGACAACATTTCTTGGAGAAGAGAGGATGATGACTTGCAAGCTTGGCTGACTGTCATATGGTTGCTTAGTATATGCTAAGGAAAACCCATAATTTACCTAAATTGGTGAAAACACCATTTTATTACGCACAAAGTTCAGGGTGAGAGGTTTTTTTCTGGGGAGGGGAGGGAGGAAGAGGAGGAGAGGGTGGGATTTTCAGGGGCTCTGAAGACGCTGCCTCTGCTAGTGCTAAGGCAACACTAGCGAGGCTGTGGCCAAGGGCAGGCTGCTAGAAAAAAAAAGAAAAAAAGAAAAAATTGCAGTTCCACAAATGATCTAAAAAAAAAAAACAACCCAGAAACTTGTAAGACACTGTGATAAAGAGGCTCTAATCTGCTTCCATGAGGAATTATTCATGGTATTCCTGGAAAGTCCGGAGCAGCACACAGCCACAGACGTGTTTGTTTAAATGCTACCATGTCAGCCCCATGCTCTTGGTGCCTAATGGGATTGAATATGCCAATGTTTAGTAGAACCAGCCCAAATGGGGAATGTCCCGGTGGGATCGCTGCAGAAAAGCAATGCGCTGCTTGGCCCTTCCCTGCCCAGCAGATCCTGCAAACACCTACCCCTTACCCCTCCTTCCAGATGCATCAGCTGAGCGGTAGCAATGGATGACAGAGCGCAAACGCACACGCTGTGGTGTCAGACTACATCGCACTGGTCCACAAATCTCAATGATGGCAGCTGGTCCCTGTGCGGCTTCACACATGAGATCTGCGGATGGGTTGAGGTTGTGCAGATAGATAGAGCGTGGACAGGTCCTTCACCTCCACTGCCAATGTGATCCCCAGCTACCTGTTCAAAGCCAGATTTACAATGCCGGGAAGGAGCATTAGAGGCATTTCAGATACCGCCAGCTCCTGGGAGAATAGCTGTTATTCCTTCTCCCCATTCCTGGAATTTCCACAGAAACTGGCCTACCACTCATTCTTCTGTGTTACACGAGAGGAATTTTCTACCTCTTGAAAGACGTCAGCTGTGGCATGAACCAAAGACTTGACCTGATTTGGAAGCCACAGAAGAATACCAAACAATGTCAGGAAGCAGCCTGTAAATGATTTCCTCTACATTAAATTTTAAGTGATAAATTTGTTTCTTCAAACTGCAAACTATTCATTTTTACTGGAAGGAGTTTATAATAATAGCTGCACTTCTGTATAAGGAATCGATCAGCGCTCCTTTTTCATCTGGACTCAATACTAAGGGAGGAGAAAGCGTAATGGTTTTGCAGAATGCTCCAAGCCTGAGGTGGGAAGCAGCTAAATCAAAGCACTTCCCTGCAGTGGCTTTTCCCATGCCTCAGCTGTCACTCCATGCTAGATGTGGCTTAGACATTCCTAGGGAGATGTCCTCGTTTAGAGGATTTCCCCAGGATTTTTCCTGCATCTTTGTGGAGAGCCCCATAACGTGTGTTGGCCAGCAAGGACTGAAGGGCACTGAGCGGGAGATTCTTCTTCCAAAGAAAGGCCGGAGGCACTGAAGCAATGGCAGCGATGGTGGCATGACTGTGACAGCTAAACAACACTGGGGATATTCTGTATGGGGCTCTGCCTTCCCAAGCTGCCCCAAAGACGCAAACTCTTGGAATCCCATTTGCTGAGTGCGAATGACAGTTTTTAAGGCCCCTCTCACAAACTGTAGGTGTTTTAATGAATTACAGACCCTGCACATGCCATCTCAGATCTGAAGAAGCATCTTGTAAGACTTATCTTCCCACTGCTTTTCCTTGCTATTTGCTCTCGCCTCCTGGCAGAGGGTGGACACTGAGCTAGATGGAAGATAGCGCAGACCTTGGCGTCTGAGCACTTTGTAGCAGCACTTTGTCCTGCTGCAGCCAGCTCAGGAATGAAACAAAAGCAGCTGAGAGAAGGGCTATAACAGCCCTGTGTGGAACTGGGAGGGGAGGGCAAATACGGAACTAAAAATGTTAGAAATCAGACTGGCATGCTTAAGTATCTCAAGTCAAAATTTACCTTGAGTCCTCCCCAAGGCCTGGTGCTGATCACCGTCAGCAACTTTTCTGGGGTCTGTTTTTAAACCCAGCCCCAGAGCTCCTGAATTATACACAAGTTGGAGATAATAAAACTTTAAAATCCAGGACAAAGTCTCCTAGGAGGAACTGCCTCTGCAAACACATCCCTATCCATAAATACACTGGCTGGCTGCCACGATCACTGTGCTAGGCAGGGCCGAGCCAGAAGCAGCACAGGCAGTGCCGCCAAAGCCTGGCTAAGTGACGGGGATACGTACCCAAATCCCTCCTGGAAACTGCATTGAGACAGGGTGCTCCAGACAGACTGCGATGGACACAATGCGCCATAGGAAGGGTATAAATAACAGACAAAAGAAATCCCCTTTGTTAACAGAATCCGCAAATCCAGAATCGGTTACAATATGACTTAGGAAATAGAGTTTTTCCCATGTTGTAGCAAAATGGGAACAATACTTCATGAGTGGAAGTAACTCTAATTGTTTTAACTGATGTTATTTTAGTGATGTTTAGGTTTATTGTTTATTTGTATGTGTTTCCTCTAGCTGGGTCACACTGAAAAACAAATCTTGTTGTCAGCAGTAAAGTGTCCCATCCACAAATACATTTATTCAATAAACAGAGATAAATCACACCAGAGATTTGCTCCCAGGTAGCCCGAGTTTCTCTGGAAAAAGAGATGCACTGGTCTGAACAGACTGAGCTAAATTTTGCCTCGCTTGCTCTAACTTGGGGGTAAGGGTGGAATTCCTTTAGTTGGGAGCAATAATAGTACAATGTTGCTATGGGCATATTTGTAACTTAAGCTATCATCTCAGTCCTCTAGGGACCTAGCAGATGTTTAAGATATACTCTTTTCCTCTATATTTTTCAAGTTTATACAATCTGCAGCTTACGCACATTGCTGTGCTCCCTCATACTGCCTCCCGAGCCGAGGTGAGGGGTGCGGATGAGACAGTAAGAGGAAACTTGCACTGTCCCCATTGGCTGCACAGAAGGTAGGAGCTCCACCACCCTCCGTCCAGTTCTTGTGACGCTTGCAAAGATGAGTACTGTGCATGCATGGAAAATTCACTGGTGTTGAGTGGCTAATATAAATACAGATATCATCTCGTCTGATTGCTTTAGAATGAAGAAGGAACATTACCCTTCATTCGTTGTTCACACTAACACCTCTTCATCATGTATCAGGCAATCTTGGTGGAGGGTGTCATGAGGAAGAGAAGGTCTTCACAGGACAGGCCTCCCTGATGAAATTTTAAGGTCATCTATTAACAGGTCCCTTAGGACATCAGAGAGTTTGGGATTAGCTCATGGAAGCTCACAGAAGTTGGAACAGTCCACCAGTGATGAAGTCCCAAGCACACTGGTAACCATATTGCCTTAAAACAAGAGATGGTTGCTCTTTGCAGCGTGGGCAGATACAGTGACACTACAAAAACTTTCTCACCATTCAACCCTTGGCACTGCTATGGCACTTCCTTTTGGAGACTATCCAAGCACATCAAGTTTCCTAATACCTTAAGAATGCAGACAATAGCTATAAGTCAATATGCACTTTTCTGTTCTACTACCTGGTGGGTAGCAGACCCAAGAGGCTGGTCTGCGGTAGATCATGAATTAATTATCCCAGATATCTCCAGTGGAAAGACCTGCTGCATGCTCATCTTGCCACAGAAAATCCATTTCCTCATATCACTATGTCCTACTAAAATCACTGTGACTGCAGTCAAAGGGAATTGTGCCACCAGTTTCAATGGGGTCATGACTGGTGGGACCCCCTTTTGACCTACCAGTCTCAGTTCTTCTTGCAGTATCAAACAGGGTACGTTCATGGTTGATGCAAGCTGTGCACAATATCACCGTCTTTTTCTTCCCTGGGTCCCTGATATTGTTCTTCAATCATTTTCAAACTACAGGTATTCCAGTTTTAGACTCCTGCACTGAAGACATAGCCAATACACAGCTCCTGGGACTACACCACAAAGAAAGAAAACAAGAACAATAAAAAATGTGTTTTGTCCTTTCTGAAATCTCTGCTTAGTCTAGCTCAGCCATGCAAATGTCATTTAATTCTAGGAAAACAAACAAACAGACAATCAAAACTCATTCTTCCCTTTGAAAAGTCCAATTTCTTTGCTGGACTGTGAGTTGTGTGACACAAGAAAAGTGTGACACTCTTCTGCTTGCCGGAACACTCACTTTGCCCTTCTTTGGGAGTATACATTAAAAACCTGGACAACCTTAGGTTCTCCTCAGAGTCCTCTTAACTAAGTTGTATCAACAGAAGCTGTGGTCAGGTTGCCAGCAGTTTATACATGGGTAGAAGAAACTGCTTCTTGAATATCTGCCTGCTCCTTCCCAAGATTTTCCTTTTATGTATCAAACACTAAAATTCCTCCCTCTGTAATGGATTTTAATACAGGAACAAGTACATAAAACATGATGTACTTTCCATAGAGTATCAATCATATCACATCATATATTTATTATGCTAGTGGTTTTTAACTTGGGCTTTACAGGCCTCTGGGAGCCATGGGCTACTTTGAGTAGTCAAACAAGTAGGAGTAAGAAACGCAAGTTCCTATCTGCTCTACAGCTATCTCCAGATGTGATATCTCTACATGGATGTGGCACTTCCATGAAAAACCCTTTCATGGTTCACGTTCAAAGAAGGCTGGAACCCCTTGAGGTGAATGTGGCTTGTTCAAGCACTCACCAGCAGCTCCAGCAGGTATCTGTGGAACTCCCCCAGCTCCAAGTCCACTCGGGGCAAGAATCAAATACCAGACCCTGAAAAATTATTTTTTATCCAAAAGCTGCTGCAGGACAAGCAGCAAGATTACAGTATCTGCCTTCCCACATCTTGCAAAAGATGAACTCAACCGTGACAACTCCAAAGATCCAAGGATAGCTCCTGTTCTCTATGTATCGCTCAAATGTTAGACTCTGCCACGACAAGCAAGCGCCGTGATGGCTTTTGGGATGACTGCTGTGAGCCGGGTGAAGTCCTTCCAATTCATTTCACACAGGAACAGCAGAGGAGCCTTCAGGCTATTCCTCATGGGAACCAGGTGGGGACAAAGAAAAGCCAGTGATCAGAGCAAAACAACCTGATGAACAAAGCCAACTTCTGGGTATTTTCACGTGCCAGGGGACAGCACCACAGCCTTGGCTCGCTGTCATTTCTCGGGTCACATTATGTGCAAGCAGTTTGACACTGGCATCCACAGCCGTGAACCTTGAGGATGTT
>JAUBNY010001030.1:1056709-1067957 GCA_032275445.1 Crypturellus soui
GAACAGTTTTTTGGTGTGTGCGATTTCAGCTTCATGAGGCAACGGATGGTAACCCTGCTGTAAAACAGAGGAGAGGCAATTATTAATTCCAAGCTAAAGGAGGCATCACAGTGGTCAGGGTGAGTCAGAGCTGGATGTCTTCTAAAATGTGGATCTCTGAAAGAAAAAGCTCCTGTCTAAGCACCTTTACAAAACACACATCAGTGCAGTACTTCAAACCTGCTCAAGGAAGCTCTAAAGATCCCTGGAAGTCTCTCATATCCACCCAGCACCATTTCAATGAACAGGGAATAAAGTTCTCCAAAGTTGCTGGGTAAAAGAACCATGTACAGCAGACAATTTCAGTATGCCCTGGTGCAACCTGAAGCCAAGGAACTCAGCCCATACACTGCTGCTTCACCCACCTTCACTGAGCTGTTTTCCTACTTACTCGCAGCAGCATTTCAGCAGTGTTGGAGGGTAAGTTGTAAGAAAGGGAGCACCACTGATCGAGCAGAGCACTCATGAGCCCAAAGGGTTTATCATTGCTACACCGCTTGCTGTTAGTGTGGACAAGGCAATAAATGTGTCGTGGAGCATCTCATGGCGCCTTTTCAGCACTAGCCATGAACCCCAGCCATCCCTTGGAGAAAGGGATGAGTGGGATCCCACTATGGACTAGAAACAACGGAGATGCTGAGGACATGGGGCTGACCAGCCCGAGTCAGCTCAGTGGAAGGGCTGCAGTAACCCAAGCTGCTCTTTACTTGTGTTGTCCTCACTCCACTCAAGATGCTAGGTTACCTCTCCTGCACTTGGTATGCTCAGCTGATAACAGACACACTCTATTTACCTTCCTACTATGGGCACTGGGAGACTTTGTTAATGTGAGCTAAGAGCTCAGAGGTTCCTGGATGAAAGGCACTACGTAAGTGCAAAGTATTATTTATTTTCCAGAGACTACAGAGCTGTCATAACCATAATGATTTTTATTTATGTAGTATTGTACTTCCCAGGCCGGCAATAAAAGCCCTGTAAAAATTGTTCCTTTTATTTCCACAACAATCTGTCTCATCCTCTAAGCTGCAGCCGCTGCTGGTGAATCACCACGCGACAGGGGCCGTGAGGGAGCACGCGGATAAGGGCTTGGGGTGGGCAGGAATATTTCTTGTCAAGCGGCAGCCTTGTAACATCAGCATGATAGCCCAACACACAGACACAAAAAACATCTTTGTGTGCAAAGATCCTTAAAAGTAAGAATTAACTTTAGTAGTGGTTACTGTTGGGAGATTCTCTAATGGAAAATATAGAATAGGGTAGAAAGGTCCTTTTGAATGCTGAACAAATTAGTTTGGCAGTTCTCTGGAGGCCTGAGGAAGCCTCCCAGATAATGAGACTCAAAGGCCTTATTCTGACAGTCTGGAGGACAGTGACCGTGTAGCTACTGCCACTGGCCTACAGCTCCTGAGGAACCTGGTCTCACCATGCAGGAAATGTTCATTCTTTTCAAACATTTCAAACAAAGAGGAATTCTCCAAGACCAGGGGTAAGTCATGCTGCTGGTTAACACATCTGCACCTTGTTTTATCCTCAGTTGTGAAGACAGTTGTTTGCTGGGAAGGCAGAGAGCATGGGCAGTTCCTCCTTTAACTTCTTCCATCATTTTTATACTTCCTAAGCAAATTGAATGCACACAGATCAGAGAGGTTAGCATGGACACTATAAAGCACACTCAGGAGTAGAATCCATCTGTCAGCAAACAAATCATCCATCTCTCCTTGGAACATCTATTGAAAAACCCTTAATACTCAGCAATATCACTTCAGCCAAAGTGTCCTAGAGTATAAACCATAGCAGTGGTAGAGAGGTCATCATTAAATGATGTTGCATGAGCTTTCCTCCAAATCTACTTGTCACTGAGGACCTGTTCAGTGTTGTTCTGCAGTAATTTGCTTACACACATCAGCAGAGCACTCTTCATGCCACTTGGACCTTGCCTCTCCAGTCAAAAAGAGACCATCTTTCATTCAGGAGAGGTAATTTGGGAATAGTGAAGGCTGGAAAGTGGCTTTCCTGTGGCGAAAGCTGGTTATCACTTATTTAAGAAGACTTGACTCGAGCTTTTTCTGCAAATGAACGTGTTATTTTGGGTTATTTTGGTGTAGAATCTTTAGTGGCTAATAGCTTCAAAAGCATGCTGAGGCTTTTTCCTTACTGAAGGCTGCAATAGGAGCTCTTCTCATCTTTCAATCAATGTATTTTCACTGAATGTATAGACAGAGCTCTGGATCTCTGAGATCTCTGAATCTCTGAATATTTGCCCAAAGTTAGCCAATGGGTTCCCAAGCTGGTGAGAGAAGGAAGGCAGGGAGCAGTCACAGACAGCTCAATCACATAAGCACTGCTAGTTTAGGAAACCAGGCTAAAAATAGTATAATACTCAGTGAGACTGTTTCCAAATGTCGTACTACCGCAGCATGCTAAAGCTTGGGGTATTTTTAAGAATTTAAGCTGCGCTGCAGAAACATGTGCAAATACAATTACCCGGAGTTTGAAAAATGAAACCAGCTCTGCAGAATACAAGGGCTGAAACCACTGATTTCCGTAGGAGCGAAGTCTTTGCTAAGTCCTTCTGGCTCTGTGTCCCAGCTTGGAAGCCCATGCCCAGTGCCGAAGGTCTTCCTCCTCACAGAACGCCGCTGCTCTTCCTCAGAGACATGAGCAAGCGACTCCTCTGGTTACAAACATAAGTGCGAGGCAGGATTTAATTACAGGGGCATAAACTTCCAAATCCAAAGAGCACATCTGGAAACTTGATGTGGCCAAACAGACCAGAACTTAGTGTCCCCATTAGGAAAATCAAAAATCTCCCCTCTCTGACCATACAGTTCCCTTCCCTCATCCTCGTCCCCAGACAATGCCTTGAAAAAAAACAGTTGCTGGTCCCTACTCTTGTCTATTTTGGTGTCTAAGCAGAGCTAATTTTGGAAGGAAGAAAAGTCGACTTTTTGTGCGTGCAGCACGCTGATGTCAAAGGAAATATCGGCCACTTCCAAGGAGGGCGGGGAGGGGAGTGTGGACACGTCCGAGGGCGCTGCATGGGTGGGAGCGGGACAGAGTCCCAAGTGCAAGGCAAGGGCACGCACAACACAGTTCTTGATTCGGCTGGCGGCTCCCCACCGCAGCAGTGAAAGTGTTTTCAATAAAGCTGCCTTGCTGAGGACAGGGTGGATCTGAATTGAAGCTCTGCCATTTTTCAGCAAGCCACGGCAGCAGATAGAGGCTTGATGAAGCTGGTATCACTGAATGAAACCAAAAGGATGTGTTTTGCAATGCAGAAGAGAAAAACACCCTCTGCTCTGCTACGGGTTTACAAGAAGAGCTACCCAAGAAAGATTTCATTACCACTCAAGCCAGAAGACACTGGTAAGCCAAGGTGCCCAGAGTTTTCAAATGAGGGTTTGCAACTTGTCAGGGAGCAGTAAAATCACATTTGGTCTCTCCCACAGAGGTTTGATTTTGATATTTACTCCCAGGTGCCTTGAAGAGAAGGCAACAAACATCCCACTTCAAAGCCAGTAGTTCTGGAAGCGAAAGGTGTGGGAAAAAGAAAAACAAGAAGGTTCTTTTAGGTCCACGGTTTTAGGAAGTTCCACTAATCGGGGTCATTTTTGATTCTGAGGCAAAATATCCTGCAGCTTTCATGGTGGGAAACTTCAGGCAGAGCCTGGGAAGCTCATGGGGCTTGTAAAGTACTTACAGGTATGTCAGCTTTAAATTAAAAACACGTACGTTGTAACTGTAGAGGATAAGAGCTTGGTAAGAGCTGGGTGATCAGCAGCAGTCTGCCTTCGGGGTCAATCCCCTGGAGATCAAGTATGTTGAGATGTGTATATTCTTTTTCAGATGTTTTGGGAACAAAAGTTCTTGGAGAAGACGATGACTTGCAAGCTTGGCCGACTGTCATACGGCTGCTTAGCATATGCTAACAGAAATCCATAATTTACCTACACCGGTGAAAACACACAAGGAAAATCACAGTTTCACACTGCTCCCGGGAAAATGGTGTGTACAGGTGGCTTGCAGAGAGTGATTCAGAGGGGACAGAGCCCAAGGAAGATTTCTGCCAAGGACAGGATGCTGCAGAGGGTCCGATGCTGGCTGAGACCTGCCAGCACGGAGCACTGTGTCTTTTTACCAGTACAGCAAAGGCAGCTGTGCACACACTCATGCTTATAGATGCTCTTTCCAGCGTCTACGAGAAGCACCCAAAAGGACACACCTGAACAACTCGACCCTGTCCAACCACCCATAGGAATCCGGCAAGACGACAGCTGCCTCCTTGCTGCCACGGCACCATTTGCGTATACGTTTAATGAAAGAACAACAAAAATATAAAGAAAAGCTTTCAAGATCTCATTGACATTCTTGCAACAGCCCAAGAGCCTCCGTCGTTGCCACCTTCCCCTTCAACACCCGCCACCTCCTCAGGGAACTCCCCGCTGGGAGCTGTCCCGCCACTCTCCTGAAGTCACTAAGCCGACATTACCAGCCTGGAGACACACAGTGAAGTGGGGCTAGGGACCAAAGGAGAGAAAACAGTCTCTTTTCAGGCACTCTGCTCTGGGCTGAGGCTGGCTAGCATTTTTCTCAGTCATCCTTTGCAGCAGAATTATTTTAAGAGGTCAGAGGGAAGCACCAGCTTTCTTGATTCGGCTCACGACAGTCAATCACAAGGAGATAGATTGAAATACGGCACTTTTATTCTCCAGGAGTGCTCCTCCTTCATCAGCACCGTATCACTACTGCACACTCTCCCTCCTTCCCCTCAGCTTCTGGAAGTCTCAAGTGCAAACGCCGACGGGGCTGCACAAATCCAGGGTGTCAGGCATTTCGCTGAGACCTGGCAGGAAACCAGGAGGCGAGGGACGACTGGAGGTCACTGCTTCGCCTCTGTGCTGCTCGTGTCTGTCTGACTCAGTCTGCTTTGCAGATGTGAAACTAGGAAGCAACTGCCTTCACTTTTACTTATTCCTACATTTCTGGTGATGCAGCCCATGCAGAACCAACGTGCGCAGCCCTCCGATGTTGGAGCACCCCGAGGCCGCTGAATTCGAAACTGTGATTTTGGAGAGCAAACGAAAAAATCCGGGAGAAGCTACAGGACAGATGGAAAAAACAACACCGGGGTGATGAGAGGAGGAAAAGAAAATATCTGGCGATATCAAAGTATCATTCCACATGAGCTTTATCTCAAGAGCCTTTTCTGCCCTCGAGAAACATCTCCGCCCTTGCTTATCTTAAACAAATGGCTTCAGAAGGCTTGAACTGAACAAACAGGTTATTAGGCCTCCAGTAGATGCTGGGAGTTTTGCTCCATTTTATTACACACAAAGTTCAGGATGGGATGTTTTTTTCTGGGGAGGGGAGAGAGGAAGAGGAGGGGAGGGCGGGACTCGCAGGAGCTCTGAAGTTGCTGCCTCTGCAAGCGCCCAGGCAACACTAGAGAGGCTGTGGCCAAGGGCAGTGCTAGAAAAGAAAAAATAAAAAAATAAAAAAAATAAAAAATGCAGTTCCAAAAATGATCTAAAAAAAAAAACAACCCAGAAACTTGCAAGACACTGTTATAAAGAGGCTTTAATCTGCCTCCATGAGGAATTATTCATGGCAGTCCTGAAGAGTCCAAGGCAGCACACGGCCACAGATATTTATTGAAATGTTACCATGTCAGCCGCATGCTCTTGGTGCCTAATGGGACTGAATGTGTCGGTTCTCCTAATGGGACTGAATGTGTCAGTTCCCCAAACAGGGAATGTCCCGGTGAGATTGCTGCACAAAAGCAATGTGCTGCTTGGCCCTTCCCTGCCCAGCAGGTCCCGCAAATGCCCCGCTACCACTTACCCCTCCTTCCAGAGGCATCAGAATAAGCTGAACGGTAGCAGTGAAGGGCAGAGTGCAAACGCACACGCTGTGGTGTCCAACTGCGTTGCGCTACTCCACAAATCTCAGTGGCAGCTGGTCCCTGAGCGGCTTCAAGTGTGAGATACGTGGATGGGGTGAGGTTGGGAGGACAGAGCATGGACAGCCCTTCACCTCCACATCCCCAGCTATCTTCCAACTACCCACTCAAAGCCAGATTTACAACGCCAAGAAGCAGTATTGGAGGCATTTCAGCTCCTGAGAGAACAGCTGCTCTCCCCATTCCAGGAATTTCCACAGAAACTGGCCTGCCACTTGTTCTTCTGCGTTACACGAGGGGAATTTTCTACCTCTTGAAAGACGTCGGCTGTGGCATGAACCAAAGCCTTGACCTGATTTGGAAGCCACAGAAGAATACCAAACAATCTCAGGAAGCAGCCTGTAAATGATTTCCTCTACATTAAAATTTAAGTGATAAATTTGTTCCTTCAAACTGCAAACTATTCATTTTTCCTGGATGGTGTTTATAATAATAGCTACACTTCTGTATAAGGAATCAATCGGGGCTCCTTTTTCATCTGGACGTGATATTAAGGATGGAGGAAGCGCAATGGTTTGCAGAATGCTTCGAGCCCAAGGTGGGAAGCAGCTAAATCAGAGCACTTCCCTGCAGTGGCTCTTCCCAAGCCTCAGCAGTCACCACGCAGCAGATGTGGCTTAGACATTCCTAGGGAGATGTCCTGGTTTAGAGGATTTCCCCAGGAGCTGCATCTTTGTGGACTGCTCCATAGACATGCACTGGCCAGCAAGGGCTGAAGGGCACTGAGGAGGAGATTCTTCTTCCAAAGAAGGGCTGGGGGCACCAAAGCGATGGCAGCGATGGTGGCATGACTGTGACAGCTAAACAACAACACCTGGGCTGTTCTATATAGGGCTCTGCCCTCCCAAATTGCCCCAAAGACGCAAACTCTTGGAATCCCATTTGCTGAGTGTGAATGACAGTTTATAAGTCCCCTCTCACAAACTGTAAGAGTTTTAATGAATTACAGACCCTGCACATGCCATCCCAGATCCAAAGAAGCATCTTGTAAGACTCTTATCTTCCCACTGCTTTTCCTCACTATTTGCTCTCGCCTCCTGACAGAGGGTGGACACTGAGCTAGATGGAAGATAGTGCAGACCTTGGCGTCTGAGCACTTTGTAGCAGCACTTTGTCCTGCTACAGCCAGCTCGGGAATGAAACAAAAGTAGCTGAGAGAAGGGCTATAACATCCCCATGTGGAATGGGATGAGGAGAGCAAACACCAAATTAAAAATGTTAGAAATCAGACTGCCATACTTAAGTATCTCAGGTCAAAATTTACCTTGAGTCCTCCCCACGAACTAGAGCTGGTCATCATCAGCAACCTTTCTGGGGTCTATTTTTAAAATCAGCCCCAGAGCTCCTGAATTATACACAAGTTGGAGATAATAAAACTTTTAAATCCAGGACAAAGTCTCCTAAGAGAAACTGCCTCTGCAAAGAGATCCCTGTCCATAAATACACTGTCTGGCTGCTGCAATCATGGTGCTGGGCAGGTTGAGCCAGAGGCAGCACAGCCAGTGCCGGCAAAGCCCGGCTAACTGACAGGGATAGGTACCGAAATCCCTCCTGGAAACTGCATTGAGACAGGGTGCTCCAGACGGACACACTGCACCATAGGAAGAGTATAAATAACAGACAAAAGAAATCCCCTTTGTTACCAGAATCCGCAAATCCAGAATTGGTCACAATCCGACTTAGGAAATAGATTTTTTCCCATGTTGTAGCAAAATGGGAACAATACTTTAGGAGTGGAAGTAACTCTAATTGTTTTAACTGATGTTATTTTAGTGTTGTTTAGGTTTATTGTTTATTTGTATGTATTTCCTCTAGCCGGGTCACACTGAAAAACAGACCTTGTTGTCAGCAGTAAAATGTCCCATCCACAAATACATTTATTCAATAAACAGAGATAAAACCACATCAGGGATTTACTCCCAGGTAGCCGGAGTTCCTCTGAAAAAAGGGCTACGCTGGTCTGAACACACTAAGCTAGATTTTGCCTCGCTTGCTCTAATTTGGGGGTAATTGCTTTAGCTGGGAGCAATAGTAGTACAACGTTGCTAGGGGCATACTTGTAACTTAAGCTATCTAAGTCCCCTGGGGACCTAGCAGTTTAAAAAAACTCTTTCCCTCCATAATTTTCAAGTTTATACAACCTGCAGCTTATGCACGTTTCTGCGCTCGCTCGTACTGCCTCCTGAGCCAAGGTGAGGGGTGCAGATGAGACAGCAAGATGAAACTTGCACCAGCACCATCGGCTGCACAGAAGGTAGGAGCTCCACCACCCTCTGTCCGGTTCTTCTGACTCTTGCAAAGATGAGTACTGAATATGCATGGGAAATTCACTGGTGTTGAGTGGCTAATACAAACGCTGATATCATCTTGTCTGATTGCTTTAGAACGAAGGAGGAACATTACCCTTCATTCGTTGTTCACACTAGCACCTCTTCATCATATATCAGGCAATCTTGGTGGAGGGTGTCATGAGGAAGACAAGTTCTTCACACCACAGGCCTCCCTGATAAAATTCTAAGGTCATCTATTAACAGGTCCCCTAGGACATTGGAGAGTTTTGGATTAGCTCATGGAAGCTCACAGAAGTTGGAACAGTCCACCAGTGATGAAGTACCAACCACACTGGTAACCGTATCACCATAAAAACAAGAGGTGGTTGCTCTTCGCAGTGTGGGTAGATGCAGTGGCACCCCAATAACTTTCTCACCATTCAACCCTTGGCACTGCTATGGCACTTCCTTTTGGAGACTATCCAAGCACATTAAGTTTCCTAACACCTTAAGAATGCAGACAATAGCTAATAAGTCAATATGCACTTTTCTGCTCTACTAACTGTTGGGTAGAAGAACCAAGAGGCCAGTTTATGACAGATCCTGAATTAATTATCCCACATATTTCCAGTGGGGAGACCAGCTGCATGCTTACTGTGCCACAGAAAATCCACCTCCTCATATTACTATGTCCTACTAAAATCACTGTGACCGCAGTCAAAGAGAATTGTGCCACCAGTTTCAACGGGGTCATGACTGCTGAGACCCCCTTTTGACCTACTAGTCTCAGTTCTTCCTGCAGGTTTAAATAGGGTATGTTCATGATTGGTGCAAGCTGTGCACAATATCATCGTCTTTTTCTTCCCTGGGCCACTGATATTGTTCTTTGATCACCTTCAAACTACAAATATTCCGGTTTTAGACTCCTGCACTGAAGACAAAGCCAGCACACAGCTCCTGGGACAACACCACAAAGAAAGAAAACAAGAACAACAATAAAAAATGTGTTTCATCCTTTCTGAAATCTCTGCTTAGTCTAGCTCAGCCATACAAATGTCACTTAATTCTAGGAAAACAAACAAACAAAACTAATTCTTCCCTTTGAAAAGTGCCATTTCTTTGCAGAAATGTGAGTTGTGTGACACAGAAAAAGTGTGACACCTCTGCTTGCCAGAGCACTCACTCTGCCATTGGCTGGAGTACACCTGGACAATCTTAGGCTCTCCTCAGGGCTCTCTTAATTAAGTTGTATCAACAGAAGCTGTGGTGAGGTTGCCAGAAGTTTATGGGTGTGTAGAAGAAACTGTTTCTTGAATATTTGCCTGCTCCTTCCCAAGATTTTCCATTTATGTATCAAACACTAAAATTCTTCCCACTGTAATGGATTTTAATGCAGGAACAAGTGTATAAAACATTATGCACTCGCCACAGAGTATCAATCATATCACATCATATATTAATTAACTATGCTAGTGGTTTGTAACTTGTGCTTTACAGGTCTTTGGGAGCTACGGACTACTTTGAGTAGTCAAACAAGTAGGAGTAAGAAAAGCAAGTTCTTATCTGCTTTACAGCCATCTCCAAATGTGACATCTCTACATGGATGTCGCTCTTCTATAAAAAAAACATTTCATGGTTCATGTTCAAAGAAGGCTGGATCCCCTTGAGGTGAATGTGGCTTGTTCAAGAACCACCAACTCAAGAAGGTATCTGTGGAATTCTCCCAGCTCCAAGTTCAGCTAGGCTAAGAATCAAACACCAGACCCTGAAAAATTACTTTTTATCCAAAAGCTGCTGCAGAACAAGCAGCAAGATTGCAGTATTTGCCTTCCCCACATCTTGCAAAAGATGAACTCAGCCATGACAACTCCAAAGATCCAAAGATAGCCCCTGCTCTCTACGTATCGCTCCAACGTTAGACTCTCTGCCATGACAAGCAAGCGCTGTGATGGCTTTTGGGATGACTGCTATGAGTTTCCAATTCATTTCACACAGAAGAAGCAGAGGAGCCTTCAGGCTATTCCTCATGGGAACCAGGTGGGGACAAAGAAGAGCCAGTGATCAGAGCAACAAAACCTGATGTACGAAGACAACTTCTGGGTATTTCCACATGCCAGGGGACAGTACCACGGCCTTGTCTCCCTGTCATTTGTTGGATCACATTATGTGTAAACAGTTTGGCGTCGGCATCCACAGCCGTGAACCTCGAGGAAGTTTACGGGCAGTACTTGGGAGGATTTGTGCTCTGAAAGATTTTTCCTTGTGTCTGGTGTGGCCGTCCTTGCCAGGGCTTTTCCAGCATCCTCACTCAGTGAATGAGACCTTCTCTGCAGAAGGATGGAGCACACATGATGGTCAACCCTGAGACTCAGCTCCAAAACACAACTGTTGGGCTGGAAAAGGGCTAGGATAGACCATTACTTTACTGACAGATTCTTTATTATTATGTCCAGAGCTGGAGAAAGGACAGGCTTTGGGCTCTGCTTAAAGCCAACAAATGATGTTTGTAAAGCTACTTGGAGACCAAACCTGCCCATTTTCACCTCTGCCCCTTGAACTGTTTTGACCATCAAATAGGCAGCAGAAGCCTGCCACGAGGCTGTGCCGCTTGCCACAGAAATGACTAGCAAATATCCAACATAAACATCTCACAGACAACCCACCCACTGAAAGCCACAGCTAGAACAGCCTTCTGCTGTTCTGCATCTGTGTTCCTCGAGGCCAACCCTGCAGCAGGCTCTCCTGGCCTCTCATGATCACTGATACATCACATTATACAGGAATGCCAGTGTCCAAGGGGCTCAATTCACACATGGTCTTTTCACCTGCTTGTACCTCCGTTAGAATCACAGAATAACAGGATGGTTGACGTTGGCAGGGACCTCTAGGGATCCCCCAATCCACCCCCTGCTCCAGCAGGGACACCCAGAGCAGGGGCACAGGCTCCATCCAGGGGGTTGGAGGTCTCCAGAGCAGGAGC
>JAUBNY010001030.1:1068057-1079710 GCA_032275445.1 Crypturellus soui
ACAACTGTTGGGCTGGGATAGACCATTACTTTACTGACAGATTCGTTGCTATTATGTTCAGAGCTGGAGAAAGGCTGGTCTTTGGGCTCTGCTTAAAGCCAACAAATGATGTTTGTAGAGCTACTTGGAGACCAAACCTGTCCATTTTTACCTCTGCCCCTTGAACCGTTCTGACCACCAAATGGGCAGCACAACCCTGCCATGAGGCTGTGCTACTCGCCACAGAAATGGCTAGCAACTATCCAACACAAACATCTCGCAGACAACCCACCCACTGAAAGCCATGGCTAGAACAGCCTTTTGCTGTTCTAGAACAACCTTTTGCTGTTCTACATTTATTTTCCTCAAGGCCAACCCTGCAGCAGGGTCTCCTGGCCTCTGGTGATCACTGATACATCACATTATATAGCTACGCCAGTGCCCAAGAGGCTAAACTAACACATGGTCTTTTCTCCTGCTTGTACCTCCGTTAGGAATAAGGACAACCTGGCAAACCAGGACACTTAAAGTCTGACCTTCAAGAAATCAATTCATTGGATGTCTCTGCGAGTACTTGTGTCTCTGCACTTGGCAGCCTCTGCCTTTTTCTCCTTATCGACGCCCAAAACATTCATTTAGCACCCATGGCCTTTGGCCAGGAAGGACGCCACACTGGGAGCAAAGCCGTCTCATCCAGGCCTCGAACTGGAGCAACAAAGCAAGGCTCTTCCTCACACGAAAAAAAAAAACTGAAAAAAAAATCCCACCAGCAAAGAAAAGCTGGAGGCTAATATAAATTCCATGATTTTGAGGGGGAAATGGAGCTCAGTTAAGAGGGAAATAGCTTTTTTCAAGACTGTTTGTGGGATACAAAAGGCTAACTTTGAAGCTGATCCTTTTATAAGAGTGAAATACAGAGGCACTGAAATTAAGATAAATGTTTAGAGATTAAACTGTTAGGATTCTCCCTATGAGGAGAGTACACACAAGAGATTTACAACACTGTCCCTCTTCATTATCCCAGTACTGCTACAGTATTGCTCACTACCCCAACACAGGTACAGCATCTTACCTCTCTACTGACTGCCTCAACAGGATCTCAGTTCACTTTGTGAATCTGCTTCTAAGTCTATTTGCCTTGGCCCTCAGCCAGTAAAGCACTTTTAGGCACATGCTTAAAGTTAAGCACAAGAGTAAACAGACTGAAGTCAGTAGGACTTAAAACTAAGCACATATTTCAAGTATTTGCTGGATAAAGGCCTTAACCCTGGTGTGTCACATTTAACTAGGATGACTCCCAACTTACTAGCTCCCCCCTTTTCTCGAACTCCTCTCCATTAGATCGGGCAATAAATGGTTTCTGTTTTGCTGATATGTTTTGCTACCCTGCTAAAGTTTGGCTTTAGAGGAACTTTGCCTGGCCTATAGGCAAAGCATGTCTTTAATTATACCTGCCTGTGAAATACCTTCCAGAAATCCTCGCCCAAACAAAGCCCCAGGAAAGGAAATAAATAACGGAAATTCTTAATGGTTTCCACAGGGGAAACAATCCTAACCAATGAGACAAGGTGCACGTAAGATGAGCCTGATGTCTGCTCCTACTATACATGATTCCCAACCCAGAGAGACACCCCTAGGTATTACAGGTCTCATCTCTCAAGACAGAAACTTCTCTGCTGGAGAAACTTCACTGCTGGACGTGGTTCTTAGCACGTCTCAAATCCTGCCTTGCCGATCTGCAAAAGTCTCATGGTAGACACATGGAAGAAGAGACATGGGCCAACAGAAAAGCCAAGAAACCACCATATTTTTCCCCACGGAAAATGGCAGCAATCGATAGCCAACATTCCAAGGGGCCGCAGCCTCTGAGGGATGCAGATATCTCACAACCCCCTCCACAACTCTTCTCTATCTGTCTGCCGTGTTCACTGTTGTGCGGTCTATAACTGTACTGAGCCTACTTCAGTTGCAGCTGCACACCTGAGGAGCCGGGCTCTCCTGGGGCTGCACGCATGTGTGCTCTTCTGGCACTCCGGTGCAGAGAGGTAATCACCTAAACAGGCAGCACTGGCAGGACACAGAAGAAATGGAGAGAACAGACAAACAGAAGACTAGAAACTTAAAGATTAAGATTTGCTGTTGATTTCTCCAGAAACAGGATTGCCCAGTAATGACATTAAATAATCAAGTAACTTTGGAAAAGCACCTGTGAAAGATGCCTGGCTTACTCCATCCAAACTGCAAACTGTTTTGGATGATCACTAGATCATTAATTTTCATTGCAGCATATGCAGAAAGATTTTGTTGCTAAAACACTTCATTTTATTTTGTCCAACCTGGTGTCAGAAAGGCTATCTCAGAACTCCTGGAACAGGGGCATGGTTGTCTTCTGCTGCACTGCAGCCTAGCCCTTCCTGAAGCCAACTGTCTCTCAGAAATTGAGGACTGTCACAAGAAATTCAACTATTGTCTTGTATACAAATCACACAACAAAAAGACATGGCACGTAGGGAGACAAAAAAGCCAATGTCACACTTCTGCTCTCCACCAAGGTCAATGTTATCATTTATTATTTGTATTGCTATGCTGTTTGGAAATGCAACAGAAGTATGGGGGCTAGATTGTCTACCCATGGATCAGAAAGCTGCTCCAGGATGTTCTGCCAAGGGGAAAGCAGCATAATATTGAGGCCCAAAGAAGAACTGGCAGCTTACATTTGCCTGCAAAAACAAGCACTTGTAAAAAAAAAAACCAATTTAAATAAGTGTGTTGTTTGTTTAAGCATTTATAAATTGAACTAAGAATAGTTTTCCTTTCAAATAAAGGACCCTTGTAGTGTATGTAGTCCCAACACTGCAGCACTGTGAAGACAGGTGTGAGAACCTGAATTTCTCCCTGTCGCTGGGTTTTCCCACTGTGCCCTCTATATTTCAGTATTCAGACAAGATGCGTGGCAACTTCCTCCATCTCCTCTGTCAGGGTTCCTGACCTCTTCCAGCTTTCTGTAGCCAGATTTGGCTTCAGCCCCAAGACACAGAGCAGCCTCTCTGGGCATCTGCAGAACAAGAGCAATTTCCACACACATGCTCATACACTCACACACATCCAAGGTTGCACTGACTTTCAGTCAAGGGGAGACAGAATGGAGAGCGGAGCCACCGTGGAGCTTTTCAGATCATGTCAGGTCACACGTACGTCTGAAGTTGGCCACGCAGTTCTCAGCAGTGAGGAGCAATCCTGTAATCCTGTACTTCCTCCATCACTTGCAGAGCTGATCTTCAGGAAAGCTCTGCAGTGCGAGGAAATCCTGACCATCGCCACCAAAGCATTATCGACACAACAAGGAGATAACAACAGCAGGAACTGCCTTACGGCAAAATCACCCTCCTGATTCATGCTAACGATTGGTGCCAAAGTCCAACAAGCAGGTCACTCTGTAACAGAGCGAGAGGAGGTCATACAAGCTATTAGCTGATTACTGCGCAGGAAAAGAGGTGGGTTCCTACAATTTGAGGAGTATTACCCACCCTCCTTGTGGAATGGGTCATATCTGCACTGCACAAGACAGAAAAAAGTCTCATCACTCAGGTTGGAACAGAGCCTGGAGTGGCCTAAAAGGGCACTCAGGGCTGATTCTTGGTTGCTTGGGATTCACAAGAAAATCATGGAAGCCCTAGAAGTGCTGGGATCTGTGTATTAACCCCCACAACAGAGACACGCAAGTTGCTTTGAAGAAAAAAAGTGGACCTATGTGCACAGAGCTGTGGAACAGGCCCTGTCAGTACTTCTCGCATGATCTTCTCTAGGGGTTGCTGATTCAGATCTTCACAGTCCATGATTTGTTTTCTAGGAGCAGCATTCATGTAGTGGAAGGTGTTGTCTTGAAAACCTGGGCACCAGCAGGCACTGCTTAATCCCTGGAATATGCTCAGCATGGAAAGCAGTTGTGCCTCTTCCAACCCCATCCTTGCTCTGTAGCTGCACAGCAGCGATGTACAGGATTTGCACATGTCTTATGAGAGCAGAAGATTCCCCCATCCTGGATAAGCAGAGAAACGGCTCAACAAGGAGCTCCTGGAAGGGGTCAAGACCTGGAGAGACATGAGTGCTCACTTAACAACATCTGCAAAGATTTGGGAGCACTCAGAGCAGACACTGGGAAAGATGCTACCATGGGGCCCTGGAGAACCTATGCCAAAGCCAGAGCCTGCTAGGATGATACTTGAGTAGCAGGTGCGTTAGATCAGCCCTGAGAAACCCCTTCTCCAAGCACTAACGCTGCACCATAAATAGAAGGCTCCAGAGACTTCAGCTTTTTTTTCGCAACTCGGGATTACTAAATTCACAGAGCTGTTCAAGAATCTCTCTTTAATGTCACATGTGTGGCTCAAGTCCCTTAGGTTCCAGCAGCAGCAGCCTGGGATATTTGCACATACCCCGCACAATGGAAGGAAGAGGGTGTAGGAGGGAGGATCAGACTGCTGACCCCTTTATTGTTCTTGGGCCAGAAGAAAGCTTCCTCCTGGCTTAAGAACCACTGCACTGAAAAAGTTTTCCAGACAGACCGAGTCACATGGAATCACTTTTTTTTCTTTCTTTTTTTTTTTTTTTTTGTCTCTCTCCTTCCCCTGCCTCCCTCTTTGGTCGAGCGACGGGGAGTCACAGGGTTGCACTCCATTCACAAAATACCTGCTGCATATCACGTAGTCCTTCCCCCCGGCGGCAACGAAAGATGCTGGAACCCAAGCAAACGAAAATAAACTATTTTTCTCCGCGTATTTGAAAAAAAAAAAGAAGGAAGAAAGGACCCTGCTCCCAGACTGATGCCTCCAGCACATGCGCACTGGGGAAGGGGTAGGTGGGGGAAAGCGAGACGATATAAAAGAAAACAAAAACAGCAAATTATGCTCCGAAAGGATTAAATAGAGGTTTTCCAAAAAAACATCCCGCCATTATATAATGAGGCTTAACTTGGAGTCACAGGGGTCACATGATGCAGCAGACTGGAAAAAACAAAGTTGCAGTGCAGCCTTTTAATTGTTAAGCCAAACATAAAAAAAAAAATAGAAAAATGATATTGTGATTGCACAGCAAGGTGGCCGCTCACACACCGACACCGATTTTTGCCCCTTTGCTCTCTCCAGCTGCAACAGCCTTCAGGGAGAATTCAACTTCTCCTGTTTCCGATTTTCAGGTTGGTGACCTACTTTGTCTAGACACCTCTCAGTTGAGTCACGGCCCCCTCCGGATTTGGGAGCCAATTTGTGACCCACGTCAAGCACCTCTCCGTGCTGGGCCAGGGGCTGATCCTGGCCACACTGCAGCATCTCACTGAAGGCGATGGGAGAGCTCAGCCCCATTTCTGCAGCACGCAGGTCTTGCTCCTGAGGACTTAGGCACACAGGGTTGACAACCATTGAAGACGAAATTAAGAGGTCCTCGTGCTGGATGACAGACAGTAATCAGATACTTCAAGCACGATTCTGCTTGTGGAAACGACTCTTTTAACATTGTGCTGGTAAGCTTGGTACCAAAAACTGTGCTTTTTTGGGATCAAAATCTATATGCAAGGGGATTATTTTTATCATGTTGGTTACATATAAAAAAACTCAACTCTGATCAACAGTGGCAAAGCACCTGGCTAGCTCATGAGTACTTCTCTGGTTCTCCATAAGCTTTACAATGAATTGGTCCCTAAACCACTGGAAACATCTCCTTGAAGTTCCCCCATCGTTGTCATGCCCCAGCACCTACAGAACTGAGCAAAGAGCTTTGGAAATGACAAAAAAATGGGAGAACTTGGAGTGATGAAGAATGACAACATAGAAAACCCCATTCCAATTCTCTCTGTCAGGGAGTAAGTTGCTTCCCACCCCAAGGAGCTATATTGCTCTTCTCCAGCACACGGACTCTCTGTCGTGTCTCCAGCTACAAGAGCAGAACATGCAGTTCACACACATGTGGGAAGCAGCACCCATGAGGAATCCCCGTTCCCTAGCAAATCCAGAGCAAAAAGGGACACTGGTTTTGTTCACACCCTATTTATCAGGGGATCCAATCAGGCTGGAATTCTGGATGCCATCCTGGGCCTGCCTTGGCTTTTAAACGGTACCAAATGAGAATCCATGTTTGACATTTGGGTTTTAAAAACTGTCTCTTCTTGCCAAATGCCCTTTAAATAACAGCAAAGAACATCTCCTTTTTAAAGCTGCTGGTTCAAATAATGCCCATGCAACTACAGACCACAAATCTTTCCATCCTTCTCCAGGAACTCCATAGTAATGCAAACTGGAGGATCTAGAGGTTACATTTTCTTTATTGATCAGTACCCTAGGAGGAAGGATGGCCCAGGTGAAGCCCCCCAGATTAAACGAGTATTTACATTCGCATGCATGTGATTGAGCAAGGCCTGGAGGCTCCTTCCCTAAGACCAGCAAGCAGATGCAATCTATGTCTTGTATGATACGTGTTTGTTTTGCCTCGGCGAGAGGAAACAAACTGCTCCTGCGAGCACACATATTTTCTTTCCATTCAGAGAGGGCGCCTCAAAAGAATATACAATGTGAAATGAAATAATCAAGTGGGCCACAAAAGCAGGAAGAAATGAAGCTTTATCACTCTCTAGTGGTTTCTCTGCTTGTACATTACAGGAATAAAAATATATATATTAAAAATAAAAGAAAACAAAACCCAACAGTGAGCTGTTTCACAGGGCAGTACCAGCAGGTGAAAGGCCAGGCTTTAACCCAAAGCATGAAGCAACGTGCTAGGGAAGAAGAGTGACATTCCCAGGTCACATTCAAGAGTAGATGCACGGATTAAAGCTGGGACTCCTGATTTAATCCTGCTTTGCCCTCTGCAGGATCCTTCCTAGTGGGCCTAGCATGCACAGCATGCAGCTGAGAATCCATAGGGACAACACTGGAGCAAACAGGGATGCTGAAAACCTGGAGCGGATGACGGCTCAGCTGGGGAAGCAGCAGCTGTGAGTTGTGCCCTGTGTGGTCAAAGGCCCGAGGGGTCTCTGTGCTTTCCTGCAAACCCTTGGCTCCCTGCCTCAGTTTTCCCACGCACACATACCGAGCAGCTACCCATTTGCTGCATTTTGCCATGCGTACATTTGTATCTGTGTCCAAATATGGTCCAGTGAGACACAGGAGGAGCAAGAACACATTCCTTTTGCTATTTATATTAGCCCAGATTAAAGTCTTTAATCCCACAATTCAGCACAGGAATTTCAAAGATGGCATGGACGGCTCTTTCGTTGACTGTCTTGCATTCTAGTGCTCACATACCTGAGCGGCTGCCGCTTTTAGATCCAGCAGAAAAGTGCCCGGGGTATCTCAAAAAAAAAAACCCAAACACCAAACAAACCCCAAAGATATTTTTTAAATCATAATCTATAGAAAAAAAATAGGGACAACATGAGCACAGGACTAGAAAACACCTCTTGGGTACAGAGCACAGTCCTGTGCTAGCACAGACAAGTACATCCTATAACTCTCTTCACAAACAATCTTTATCTTCCCCGTGAAAAACACAGGCAGCGTCACGTGCAGCAATAAATTTCCTAGTTAAGACACAATCTCTGACCGAACTACCTTGTCTTGCAATAAACATCTATCCTACTACTAAACAGCTATATTTACATCCATAGCTATATATATATGTGCCTCCAAGCTGCCTTGCACGTTCAACTGGAGCACGTAAGTGGATTTACTTACCTGCTGGCTGCAAACAGGAAACCTGTGTTTTAAGAACCTCTGGCCTCATTTATTGCAGCAGTTGCTATTTCTAAAACATCAGAGGAAAGATTTTTTTGCAAAAGGTGAGGAGGAGCATCTTCTAATTAAGAAATCATTTTAAATGCTGCAGGAAACATTAATGTATTATTTTGTTACACAAGAGATGTCATATTAGCAGAATTTTTATGAAAAGCTGTGTTTTTCTGTCATTTGGTTACTCTTGTCAATGGGAACATTTGCGTGTGTCTTTTCTTTGGTCTTTGGATTGTCCATTTTTTAGAAAGAAATTCTTTCCTTTACTTTGTTTTGCTAAAAAAATCAGGCCTTTCATAGTGAAAGGGGAAGAGGATTATGATGTGGAAATAGCCAAGCCATAAGAAGTATTTGACCGACCAAAGTAGTATTGAGTTTTCATACGGGATCTCTAGAAACCTGATTTTTTTTTCTCTGCCACTTGCCTAACATCTTTTTAACTAAAGTACTACTCCCCAACTGGCTTCATGAAAATATCCAAATTCAATGGAGTGCTGAGAAAGACCTCTCAGATTTCTAATGAATCCTCTGGAAAACCAAAGTAGAAAAAGGATATATAATTCTTCAGAAGTTAAAATAAAATTCAAGCAGTCTGGGGGAGGCAGTGTGTTTTTTTTTTCTTCAAACAGTCTATAGAAAAGGCAGAAAAAGAATAAAAGTTTCAGTATTTCTTTAGATATTCTATAGCTGCAGAAATCAACTTCTTTATTATTTGTTTATTAATTATTCTTATGAAAAGTCAGCTCTAAGCCCGAGAAAAGCCTGTGTTGTTCTTCAGTATGTTTAAACCAGAGTGCAATGCAGTGATATTTTAGAGCCTCAAACATCTACAGGATTGTTATTTATACAGCAATACTACTCCCCATATCCAAATTAGCTAATTCCCCACCATCCCGAGGTTCTCAGGTTCTCAACTACTTGTTGCACTCCTTAAAAGTAACATAAAAGTTCTTGCTTATGCTGCCAGGAGCATTTTCCCATCCAGATCTCAGATTCTCTTCTCTCTCCTCCTCATGGCCCCTGTCTGTGAAGCTCCATCCACAGAGTGCACTCGCACTTGCCTCAGCCCAGCCACTTGGCTGCTTGGTCAACCAGGCCAAAGGATAACCTACAATGTAGCTCCAACTCCATCTATGCATCTTTTTTTTTTTTTTTTTTTTTTTTTTTGATAATTGACACAAATTAGTGCCTGAAAGCTCACAACCCAAGGAAGAGAGGTTCTCCAGTACCAAGCAGTTATCTACCTCCCTCCTGTCTGCACGTCCTTCCACGCGGGCTGAGGGCAACATGTTGGATGAAGGACAGATGGAAATAATGGAAGCTCAGATAAATGGCACTATATTCAATAGGTAGTGTTGTCCCCAGGGAAAGGAATGGTGACTCAGGACCTGCAGTACTGGTCCTTGTGGGGAGCAAGTGGTTGTGGTCCTCCCATAGGACCAGAGCCTAGTATGGGATTTTAAAAAGATTTTAAAAGACTTCCCAAAATGCTGGGGAGATGTGGCAACACGATGGAGGAAGGCCTTGGTCACATGGGCGTTGGAGAAATGGCCTACCAGGCACCTGGGCATGAGGTGCTGTCCATGATAGCGGGTGACAGTGCCATCTTGCAAAGGGCCACAGGGCTCAAGAGTCCATGGTGGGGACTGCGCAGCTGCTGTGGAGCTCCTCTTCCCCAAGGAGGACACACCTCTGCCCCAAGTGTTGGTCGAGCTCAGCCCAAAGTGCAGAAAACCCCCTTCCCCTCAGCACCGGCGGCTCCGCAGGACTGATGCGCACAGCACCCATCGGGCGGATGCGGAGGGCAGGGAGAGCTATAGGGGCACGGCAGGATTTGCTGTGTGGAGAAGGAGTGAGCCGGAGGCTGCCGCGCAGCCTCCTCTTGCAGAGCTTTGTGTGGGGCTGGCGGCCATGCCACAGAAAGGCCGCAGTGCCCTCTAGCGCTGCGCCCGGCCCCGCCACCACCAGCCCTGGCTTCATGGCTGCCACACACCAGCACTGGGTCTGCTTGGCCATGGGCACCCACAAATCTTCGTCTGACTAAACCTCGACCTCCTACAACCTGCGGGGTCTGCAGATAAGCCCCTCTTGCTCACTCCATGGATCCTTGCTCAGCAATTGCATGAGCCTGAGGAAGTTCCATGTTATCACTAATAAAAACTGTGTTCAGAGCATTGCCTGAAAGAGAATTAAAGGCAGCTAGTCAGCCTGAGGGAAGGCGATTCTGACTCGCAGCCACCACTTCCCTGGTGCTTCCTGGAATGACCATGTGTCTGGAGCTCTCAATCTGCACAGCCTTCTACTCACAACCCTTTGCACAGTGTTACCAGACAGTCTAGCACAGTGTGGAAGACAACCATAATCTGAAATGTCCACTGAAGAGCTACTCCTTTTCTGCCCCTCTGATAAAAAGCACTGTTATAACCTGATTGAGGCTCACAGAGCAACTGTGCTCTGTCATCAAAGCCAAAGCTTGTCCCTTGCAAGATTATCCAAACAGAGGAACCACATGGAATTCAAGCCAACCCTGGTCATGATTTGTCCCTTCCAACTCTTTGCAGACCATAACGGTCTTGTGCTGTTGATGACCTCAGTGCTAACAAAGGGATGACATTCACACTGAAGGGGCTACAGGTGACCAAGTCAATTGAGTCACTCAGCCTATTCCTTTTCCCAAGGAGATGGTCACTGTCAGCAGAGTTAAATGCTGCACAAGATGGATCCCAGAATGATGATACATCACAGAAAGCCACACACTTTTTCCCAGCAGTGGAGATCTGACTTTCAATACATTGTGACCTATACTCAAGTAAACCTTGGCTTTTTGACACGGACTTTCCACAGTAGTATAAGTGGTTACAGTGCTGGAAATGGATATATCTTGGGATATGGGAAGCTGACTTGGTAAATGCAAAGCCTTCTCAAAAAACTGCACCAGGCTTGCACACAGCTGATTAAATTCAGGAGGTTATGGGAGGGGAAGGAAGAAATCACTCCAGTTTGGGGCTCTCAGCAAGCTAGCATGACTTGATCATATGCAGGGTTACGTGGACATATAAAAGCCTTCAGGGTTACTACAGGACTGGCAGAAGAGACATGTAGCCTAGGAAGATTCTAGGACACAGATGGAGCTAGAACTCTATGGAGTCAATACTCTTATTTCCAGTGAGAAGGGATGCCAGTTATTCAGAGATAAGAAAACCCCAAGTGTAGTTATAGAATAACCTGCTCTGAGACAGCTACGTGGTGAAGGCTGAGGAGAATTTCCTTCAGGGTTTCTCCAGCAGTTTTTCACATTGACCCAGTCCAACCTTGCCTTTTCCACCCCCACTTTGCAAATTAGGATGGCAATGGTGACATGTGGCCCCTGGCAAAAATGCACTTACAGTGTTTAAGCCTTACTTGTGTCCCATCACCACTGTTGAACACAACTGTCAGTTCTATGGACTGTGATCGCCTCCTTGCTCCAAGGAGAGCAGATTTGCAGCCCCTTGCCTTGGAAGAAGCATGCACAGCATGTGCATGCACAGGACCAGGCTCCCCTCTGCTGGCTGCTTCCAGCAATACCTCTTGGCAGCAGGAATTACTCTTCTGACTCCAGCAGAAAAGCAGGAAAGCTTTCTGATGCTGCCTAGTCCCCAGCTACAGTCCGTGCTTTCATCTCTCAGATGACATCTGGCCATGGCACTGGGGCATGCAACATCTACAGATCCATCTCTGGGAGCCAGGTGTGCAGGACACATTTGGCTGCTGACCTCCTGGCACCCAAGAAGCCTCCGAGGTCCTGTCGAGAGGGTCTCCTGGAGAAATCTGTAAAGCCTATAGAGGGTTAACAGGGTAGCGTGCTTTCTGCTTCTGTAAAAAGCTTGCACACTAAAGAAGTATAAAGCATAGGC
>JAUBNY010001030.1:1079810-1147493 GCA_032275445.1 Crypturellus soui
AGGCACACGGAGGCACTGGGTTTTTTTTTTTTCCTTTTTTTTTTTTTTTTGTCTCTCTCCTTCCCCTGCCTCCCTCTTTGGTCGAGCGACGGGGAGTCACAGGGTTGTGCTCCATTCACAAAATACCTGCTGCACATCACGTAGTCCTTCCCCCCCGGCGGCGGCGAAAGGCGCTGGAACCCAAGCAAACGAAAATAAACCATTTTTCTCTGCGGGTTTGAAAAAAATAAAAAAAAAAAGAAGGAAGAAAGGACCCTGCTCCCAGACTGACGCCTCCAGCGTGCGCGGACCGGGGAAGGGGTAGGCGGGGGGAAGCGAGACGACGATATGAAAGAAAACAAAAACAGCAAATTCTGCTCAGAAAGGATTAAATGGAGGTTTTCCAAAAAAACACCCCACCATTATATAATGAGGCTTAACTCGGAGTCACAGGGGTCACACGATGCAACAGACTGGAAAAAACAAAGTGCAGTGCAGCCTTTTAATTGTTAAGCCAACCACAAAAAAAAATAAAATAGAAAAACGATATCGTGATTGCACAGCAAGGTGGCCGCTCACACACCGACGCTCTGATTTTCACCCCTTTGCTCTCTCCGTCTGCAACGGCCTTCAGGGAGGATTCAACTTTTCCCCTTTCCGATTTTCAGGTTGGTGACCTGCTTTGTGCAGACACCTCCCGTTTGAGTCGCGGCCCCCTCCGGATCCGGGAGCCGATTTGTGAGCCACGTCAAGCACCTCTCCGTGCTGGGCCAGGGGCTGATCCTGGCCACGCTGCAGCATCTCGCTGAAGGCAATGGGAAAGCTCAGCCCCTTCTGCAGCACGCAGGTCCTGCTCCGGAGGACTTAGGCACACAGGGTTGACTCCCATTGAAGACAAAATAAAGAGGTTCTCGTGCTGGAAGCCAGACAGTAATCAGATACTTCAAGCACGATTCTGCTCGTGGAAACGACTCTTTTAACTTTGTGCTGGTGATCTCAATACCAAAATCTGTGCTTTTTTTTTGCATCAAAATCTGTATGCAAGGGGATTATTTTATCATGTTGGTTACATATAAAAGAACTCAACTCTGATCAACAGTGGCAAAGTACCCAGCTAGCCCACGAGTACTTCTCTGTTTCTCCATAAGCTTTAAAATGAGTTGGTTGCTAAAACATTGGAAAGATGGGGGAAGTTTCCCCATGGTTGACATAACCCAGCATCTACAGAACTGAGCAAAGAGCTTTGGAAATGCGAAAATGGGAGAAATCGGGGTGATGAAGAATTACAACATAAAAAACCCCATTCAAATCTTCTCCTTCAGGGAGTAAGTTGCTTCCCACCCCAAGGAGCTATATTACTCTTCCGCAGCACACGAACTCTCTTTCGTGTCTCCAGCTACAAGAGCGGAATTTGCAGCTCACACACATGTGGGAAGCAGCACCCATGAGGAATCTCTGTTCCCTAGCAAATACAAAGCAAAAAGGGACACCGGTTTCGTTCACACCTTATTTACCAGAGGATCCTATCAGGCTGCAAGTCTGGATGCCATCCTGGGCTCACCTTGGCTTTTAAACGGTACCAAATGAGAACCCACATCTGACATTTGGATTTTACAAACTGTCTCTTTTTGCCGAATGCCTTTAAATAACAGCAAAGAGCATCTTTTTAAAGCTGCTAGTTCAAATAATGCCCATGTAACAGATCACAAATCTTTCCATCCTTCCACAGGAACACCATAGAAATGCAAACTGGAGGATCTAGAGGTTATGTTTTCTTTATTGATTCCCCAGGAGGAAGGCTGGCCCAGGTGAAGCCCCCCAGATTAAATGAGTATTTCCATTTGCGTGCGTGTGATTGAGCAAGTCCTGGAGGCTCATTCCCTGAGACCAGCAAGTAGATGCAATCTATGTCTTATATGATACGGGCTTGTTTTGCCCCTGCAAGAGGAAACAAACTGCTCCTGCGAGCACACATATTTTCTTTCCGTTCGGAGAGGGCGCCTCAAAAGAATATACAATGTGAAATGAAATAATCAAGCGGGCCACAAAAGCAGGAAGAAATGAAGCTTTATCATTCTCTAGTGGTTTCTCTGCTCATACATTACAGGAATAGAAAAAAAAATATTAAAAATAAAAGAAAATGAAACCCAACAGTGAGCTGTCTCACAGGGCAGTACCAGCAGGTGAAAGGCCAGGCTTTAACTCGAGGCATGAAGCAACGTGCTGGGGAAGAAGAGTGGCATTCCCAGGTCACCTTCAAGAGTAGATGCACGGATTAGAGCTGGGACTCCTGCTTTAATCCTACTTTGGCCTTTGCGGGATCCTTCCTAGCGGGCACTGCACACAGCTGAGAACCCACAGGGACAACACTGGAGCAAACAGGGATGCTGAAAACCTGGAGCAGGCAACGGCTCAGCTGGGGGAAGCATCAGCCGTGGGTTGTGCCCTGCATGGCCAAATGCCTGGCAATCCCGAGTGGTCTCCGTGCTTTCCTGCAAACCCTTGGCTCCCTGCCTCAGTTTCCCCATGCACACGTACCGAGCAGCTACCCGTTTGCGGCATTTTGCCACGGGTACATTTGTATCCGTGTCCAAATACGGTTCAGTGAGACACAGTGGGAGCAAGAACACATTCCTTTTGCTATTTATATTAGCCCAGATTAAAGCCTTTAACCCCACAATTGAGCACAGGAATTTCAAAGATGGCACGGACGGCTCTTTCGTTGACAGTCTTGCATTCTAGCGCTCACATATCTGAGCGGCTGCCACTTTTAGATCCAGCGGAAAAGTGCCTGGGGTAGCCTGAAAAAATCCCAAACACCAAACAAACCCCAAAGGTATTTTTAAAATCATAATCTATAGAAAAAAATAGGGATAAAATGAGCACAGGACGAGGAAGGAGCTCTTGGGTACAGAGCTCAGTCCTGTTCTAGCACAGACAAGTACATCCTATAACTCTCTTCACAAACAATCTTTATCTTCCCCATGAAAAACACAGGCAGGCATCACGTGCAGCAATAAATTTCCTAGTTGAGACACAATCTCTGACTGAACTACCTTGTCTTGCAATAAACATCTATCCTGCTACTAAACAGCTATATTTACATCCATAGCTATATATATATGTGCCTCCAAGCTGCCTGGCACGTTCAACTTCAGCACGTAAGTGGATTTACTTACCTGCTGGCTGCAAACAGGAAACCTGTGTTTTAAGAACCTCTGGTCTCATTTATTGCAGCAGTTGCTATTTCTATAACATTAGAGGAAAGATCTTTTGCAAAGTGGGGTGGAGGAGCATCTTCTAATTAAGAACTCATTTTAAATGCGACAGGAAACATTAATGTATTATTTTGTCACACAAGAGATGTCATATTAGCAGAATTTTTATTAAAAGCTGCATTTTTCTGCCATTTGGTTCCTCTGCCAATGGGAACATTTGCGTGTGTCTTTTCTTTGGTCCTTGGACTGTCCATTTTTTAGAAATAAATTCTTTCCAGTATTTTACTAAAAAACTCAAGCCTTTCATGGTGAAAGGGGAAGAGGATTATGATGTGGAAATAGCCAAGCCATAAGAGGTATTTGAACGACAAAAGTAGTATTGAATTTTCATGCAGGATCTTTGGAAATCTGATTTTCTCTCTGCTACTTTCCTAACAGCTTTTTAACTTAAGCGCTACTCCCCAACTGGCTTCATGAAAATATTCAGCAGAAATTCAATGGAGTGCTGAGAAAGACCTCTCAGATTTCTAATGAATCCTCTGGGAAACTAAAGCAGAAGAAGGATATATCATTCTTCAGAAGTTAAAATAAAATACAAGCAGTTTGGGGGAGGCAGTGTTTTTTTTTTTTTTTCTTTAAACAGTCTACAGAAAAGGCAGAAAAGAACAAACGAAAACCTTTCAGTCTTTTCCTATAGCTGCAGAAAAGAAATCAACTTCTTTATTATTTATTTACTTTACTATTCTTATGAAAAGTCAGCTCTAAGCCTGAGAAAAGCCTGCGCTGTTCTCAGTACGTTTAAGAACAGAGTGCAATGCAGGATTGTTATCTATACGGCAATACTAGTCCCCATATCCAAATTAGCTAATTCCCCACCAGTCCGTGTTTCTCAGGTCTGAAACTACTTGTTGTACTCCTTAAAAGCAACATAAAAGTTCTTGCTCATGCTGCCAGGAGCATTTTCCCATCCTGCTCTCAAACCCTCTTCTCTTTCCTCCTTGTGGCCCCTGGGAGTGCACTCACACCTGCCTCAGCCCAGCCACTTGGCTGCTTAGTCAACCGGGCCAAAGGACAACATCTAAAGTAGCTCAAACTCCATCTGTGCATCTTTTTTTTTTTTTTTTTTTTGCATAATTGACACAAATTAGTGCCTGAAAGCCCACAGCCCAAGGAAGACAGGTTCCCAGTACCAAGCATTCCTGGGCATTTATCTACCTCTCTTCTGTCTCCGTGTCCTTCCACGTGGGCTGGAGGCAACATGTGGGATGAAGGACAGATGGAAATAATGGAAGCCCAGATAAACGGCGCTCTATTTAACAGGTAGTGTTGTCCCCAGAGAAAGGGATGGTGACTCAGGAGCGGTCCTTGTGGAGGAGCAACCTGTCATGGTCCTCTCATAGGACCAGAGCCTCGCATGGGATTTTAGAAAGATTTAAAAAGACTTCCCAAAACTCTGTGGCAACGCGATGGAGGAAGGTCTCAATTGTGCTGGAGAAATGGCCCACCACACACCTGGGCATGAGGTGCTGTCCATGAAAGGGGGTGACAGTGCTATTTTGGAAAGGGCTACAGGGCGGGATTTGCAGTGAGGAGAAGACATGACACTCGCAGAGCTGTGCGGAGGGCTGGTGGCCCTGGCGTGGCAAGGCCGCAGTGCCCTCTAGCCGCTGCCACCCGCCAGCGCTGGCTCTGCTCGGCCGTGGGCACCCACGAATCCCCGTCTGACTAAACCTCGACCTCCTACACCTGCAGGGGCTGCAGATAAGTCCCTCGCGCTCACTCCATGGATCCTTGCTCAGCAACTCAGGCTCAACTGCATGAGCCTGAGGGCTCCCGCGTTATCGCTGCAACAAATTGCACTCAGAGCATTGCCCGAAAGACAATTAAAAATAAAGGCAGCTAGTCAGGCTGAGAGGAGGTGGTTCTGACTCGCAGTCACCACTTCCCTGGTGCTTCCTGGAATGACCATGTGTCCGGAGCCCTCCATCTGCACAGCCTTCTACTCACAACCCTTTGCACAGTGTTACCAGACAGTCTAGCACAGTATGGGGGACAACCATAATCTGAAATGTTCACTGAAGAGCTACCCTTTTTCTATCCCTGTTGTTATAACCTGATTGAAGCTCACAGAGTAACTGTGCTCCATCATCAGAGCCAAAGCTTGTCCCTTGCAAGATCACCCAAACGGAGGAACCACATGAAATCCAAGCCAACCCTGGTCATGATTTGTCCCTTCCACCTCCTTGCAGACTATAATAATCTTCTGCCTTGCGCTGTTGATAACCTCAGTTCTAACAAGGAGGTGACATTCGCACTGAAGGGGCTACAGGTGACCAAGTCAATCAACTCAGCTTGTTCCTTTTCCCAAGGAGATGGTCAGTGTCAGAAGAGTTAAATGCTGCACGAGATGGATCCCAGAATGATGATACCTCACAGAAAGCCACACACTTTTTCCCAGCAATGCAGATTCGACTTTCAGTACATGTGACCTATATTCAAGTAAACCTTGGCTTTTTGACAGGGACTTTCTGCAGCAGTTTAAGCGGTTACAGTGCTGGAAAGACCCTTGGGATATGGGAAGCTAGCTTGGTAAACGCAAAGCCTTCTCAAAAAATTGCACCAGGCTTGCACACAGCTGATTAAATTCAGGAAGATACGGGTGGAGAGGGAAGAAATCACTCCAGTTTGGGGCTCTCACCAAGCTGGCATCACTTGGTCATATGCTGGGCTACATGGACATATAAAAACCCTCAGGGTTACTCCAAGACTGGCAGAAGAGACATATAGCATAGGAAGATTTTGGGATACAGATGGAGCTAGAACTCCATGGAGCCAATAATCTTATTTCCAGTGGGAAGGGATGCCAGCTATTCAGAAATGAGAAAACCCCAGGTGTACAGTTACGGAATAACCTCTCCTGAGACAGCTACACAGTGAAGGCTGAGGAGGAGTTTCCTTCAGCGTTTCTCCAGCAATTTTTCACATTGACCCAGTCCAGCTTTGCTTTTCCCACCCCGCTTTGCAAATAAGGATGGCAGTGGTGACATGTGGCCTCTGAAACTTACAGTGTTTAAGCCTTACTTGCGTCCCATCACCACTGTTGAACACAACTGCCAGTTCTATGGACTGCGACTGCCTCCTCTCTCCGAGGAGAGCAGCTTTGCAGCCCCTTGCCTTGGAAGAAGCATGCACAGCATGCGTATGCACAGGACCAGGCTCCCCTCTGCTGGCTGCTTCCAGCAATGCCTCTCGGCAGCAGGAATTACGCTTCCGGCTCCAGCAGAAAAGCAGGAAAGCTTCCTGATGCTGCCTAATCCTCAGCTGCAGTCCATGCTTTCGTCTCTCGGATGACATCTGGTCGTGGCACTGGTGCATGCAACATCTACAGACCCATCTCTGGGAGCCAGGTGTGCAGGACACATTTGGCTGCTGACCTCCCGGCACCCAGGAGGCCTCTGAGGTCCTGCTGAGAAGGTCCCTCAGAGCAATTGCTGGCCAGACAGGGTGGAGCGCGCTTGTCAGCTTGCAAGGGAGTGCTCACGGCAGGGAAGCTGCTTAGCAGCTTCAGGGAGGCACCATCTGCAAAAATGCAGCTCTCGGATTGAAGGGATTTGGGCTGGCTAACAGACTGGCTGCCTAGAGAACAAGGAGGAAGGAAAACTATCCAGAGGTATCGCTAAGGCATACAGGAAACCTCCTGCTGCAATAGAAACAGGACCAGGTAGCAAAAGGGGCAGGAAGAGGATGACTATTGAGCTGAGAGGATTCTGACACTGTCAGAAGCACAAGGAAGATAAAACAACCACCATCACCAAACTTTCTAGGAGGCCCATGCGGACCAGAGACCACTGTGCTACTGCAGCCCCCTCCAGGAAACCCCAAGCTAGTGTAGGACATCAAGCTCTTCATCTTGAGCAGTGACAGCACAGAAAATGCTTGTCTAGGATTCACTTTTCTCTCCTCAGATGTCTGGGTAAGCTTCGTTTCTTTTTCAGTGTCTAAACATGCTAAATATGTCTAAACATCTCTATCTGAGCTCCTTTTAGGGTTTGATCAGTGTATCATCTGACCTTTTTTAGATGCCTACATTAAAATGCGAACCCAGAAACATCTAGATCTTTACTATGGGTAAAACCCAAAGTTACCAATCCAGACAGACTTCTACCTTTACTCCCATGAACTCTGCACTAAACTCTACTTGCCAATGAGAAGGGAATCCCAAGGAGATCAGGCAGAAAAACCTATTAGGTGTCTAAATTTAGGTGGGAACCCAGCACAGTCAGGACACCTGATGCTTCTAAGCCTGCCTGGATGAAGTCTGGAATATAAGAGTGGCTACAACATTTGTAGCATCTTCTGTATATTGCTGTATATTTAACTTCACCCTCCTTAGCAGCTCTAGAAATTACACAACTGGGGTTTTTTTGCTCCCTTTTCTTTTTTTTTAATACCGTATGCCTGTTTTTAATTAAAGTATTTATAGTTTTATGTCAAATAACCTTGGAACTCTCAGGGCACCTCAGATGGACCGGACTCCAGATCACAGTGGTTACCTCAAGCAGCAGCTACAGATTCACATAATCACACAGCTCTGGAGCTGGCCCCTTCAGCTTTCAAACTTTACAAAGGTTTCTAGGATGATTCGTATGTGCTAAAAGGAACCCAGCAAACTGCAGTCTCCCCGTTTTTCCTAAGAAGTTGCATCATTGTCTTCTCATTCAACAAAGAGGATGAATGACAATTAGATCCATTAACTGGATGGAAGTAAAATGACCCATATAATAAAACCACAAATGCATCACCCTATTGGTCAAGCATCTGTAAGGTTCTGAATCTGAAAGCTAGATGTGAACCCAGCACACTGAAAGCCAAAAGCAGCAAGATGCCTGTTCAGCAACCCTTGCCACTGCTCAGCATATTTGTCCCCAAACATGCTTTTTAATGAGTTCAGGATGTCCCACTGACCTCTGGTCTCAGCTACCATCTTTTCATCAGATCTCTTTGCAAAAAACAACGATGTGGAGGGGAGAGTCAGATATTTTCCTTGTGGTTTGTCAGGAGAAAGGGAAGACATCACTAAAGAGCAGTGGAAGCAGATTATGACCCAGACAGGTTGGAAGCCACCGACAATGAGTCTCTCAGCTAGCAACACAAAAAGCCAGTCTGGCAGGCCTAGAGAGCTGCCCCCGAGCTGCTCTCGTGTATGGACATCAAAATACAGCGCTTGCATGTAGCCAACTGTATCACCTCTATTGCAGCTTCTATTTACTGACAAATGGGACTCATCTGCAATAGAACCAGGACTGTGGGGCATCAGCTGTGACTGCAATGAACACCAAGCCTCTACTCCTTGATATCTCACCTGTGCCTCTCCAAAGCAGAGGATCCATCCTTCCTGGAGTGTAATAAAAAGCAGATCATGGGTGAGGGATAATGTGAATCCTTTAAGGAGAGATGAGGACATTACAACTCATGAGCAGAGCCAGAACAGTGACTTCCTGAACTCTCAGCCATTGCAAAAGCACAGGAAAAAGCACTGCTGAAGTCGCCTGCACTGTGTGAACAAGATCTTCCAAAATCAGGAGAAAAACCTCTGCTATCCCTGACTCGTTGTTATTTACAAGGCAGCAGATGACCTCCGCAGGCGCAGTGCGTTTTCCAGCTGGTTTCCAGCAGTGTCAGTGTGATCCCAAGCATTGTGCTAGCACAAAGGCAGCCGCCCGGCCACTCCCATCGCGCTGCAAACTCATTCATTCCCAACGGGAACGGGCCGCACTAGAAGCTTTCCAAACAAGCTCTATTTACTACCAAATCCGCCCACGCCAGGGGAGCCTTGAAAAGACGGGGCAGGAGGAAACTGAAGCACAGAAATGGTCAAGGGCATCAAGAGGGATTGGGAAGGGTGTGCAGCGGCGCGCGGAAGCGGGGCTGGATCCGCTGGTCGCTGTCTGCCCACGAGATGGCAGAGCGAGCCGGGCTGCTTCATCCTCTGCCAAGAGCATCTCGCAGGAGGGGGACACACACACACACAGTAACCTCAAAACAAAAGGCTGTGGACAAGCATTTTTCCCTCAGAGAGCTATGAAGAGAGAGAATTTGGGGGAGGTTTTCCATTTATTACACCTGTAAATAAAATCACCCAAGACCAGGTTTCCTACATTTTGTTAAAAACTGTTGACAGATGCTTGTAGCAAATCCCAAATTTACCTCTGAATTTCCAGACAACCAGAGCATTCTGTTTAACCCCTGCGAGAGGCCACTGAAAATACGAGCTGCGACACAGATACAGACTTGGGTGTAGGAAGATGGCAACATCAAAGAAATGTGCAACGGAGCTTTGCTTTTTCTCTCTCAAACCTGGTACCCTGGATTATCTCTACCATGTCTGAAAACGCGCAATTAGGAACACAAAGCATTTATATCACTGCATCATACTCAAGAATAAGCCAAGAGGCCCAGTGTGGCTCAGTGTCCATGCACAGCCCCCATCAATTTGGCACCTCCTAAGAGATGAGCAGGAAGTAATTAGAAAGCATTTGCTAATTAGCAACCCATAAGGTTTTCAACACAGAGAAAAATGTTACGCATCTCTGACCTGAAAAGCCTCTTTTTCAGGATATGACTTAAAAACAACTGCAGTGTGGGAAAGCTCCCTGGAAGATGAAGGCCAAAGAGCCACTTAAAAAAAGAAGTGATCAACAGCAGCTCAATTACTGTCGGCGTCGCCTGGGCACATTCAAATCCAGTCAACAACGACAGGTCAGGATTAACCCAGCTGTCAAGAATCATTTCACTTGTCGACGCAGAACGCGCTGAATCCTCCCCAGTAACTACGTGGCTTTTGGGTCCCACATTTACTACGGCTGTCCAGGCCTACGTAGACCAATCTCTGGAATAACGAAGCATTTATGAACCAGAGCAGAGAGGCAAATAAAACACCAAATAAAATATAAATTCGGCCAGGTCTTCGAGGCAAGACTTAGAGCCACCACCCTAACAATTAAGATCTTCAAATAACACCACACAAGTTTGAGATGTGGCTAGAAGCACTTGATTGATATTCTCCTTTGATAGTTGTATACAGGAGAATTAATTCATCAGAATGTCACATCAGCACAAGAGGATATTTAGTCCAGGAAGACCTGGCTTACTTCATAGCTGTCACTTGTGAAAGAAGTTCAACTCTGGAGAAGAAGAATGTCAACTCCTGGCACAAAAAGGGAGAGTTTCTTCTCTAACAAAAAAAAAAAAAAAAAAAAGTTTTTTTTTAACCATCTTATTTCTTTTGAATAGTTTCTTCTCATAGTGCAAGGTGCCCTGATTAAAGCATCACCTCATCAGTGCTGGTCCTGCTCAGTGAGGGACTTCACTGTCCCTCTCCTGAATGGGAACAGATCTGCATCCTGCTGCCCTAAGCCACGAGTCACTTACCAGGCAGTGTCCTTACTCCTTGCCTGCTTTTTGCCTCCTATCCATTAGAGGCAATTGCCTGAGCAGTTAGGAGAAAGTGTCGTCCTGAAAGGAAAACTCCACCCTGAGACTCTGCACTTCTGCATTCAGCTTGCCCCATGTGACCTCAAGTACTAAGCACTTATCCTTCCTGCGCCTTAGTTCTCTAACTAACCTCCCTCTGCAGACTGCATTTCTGTCTCCTACCCCACCAAGGGACATGTTCAGCTGCTAAGAGTCCTTAGAAGATGGTCACAGTCTGGCCACTGGGCATAGCCTGTGACCCAAAAAGTGCAGTCTTAACACGGCTGGAAACTTCCTTCAGTTCTACACATAAAACAATTTCAATCACTCCCCAGATAAAAAAAAAAATCATTTTGTAGAATTACTTGGGGCTAAATTTACTCTCAGCTAACCCTGATGTTTTCTGTCTCTGACCTAAAATCCAGATACACTGAGAACATAAAACACTGAGCAGAGAAGAGCTGGATGAAGTGCATCTCTGGGCCAAAGTCAGCAGCACTTCTCCACTCTTTTCACTTCTTTATCTATTTATTGCCAGCAAGATCACTCAAAAGAAATAGTACCATGGATCATCACATGACCTGAAGGATGAGCAAGGCTTTTCCTCACATGATGCATGAGCAAGAATCCCAGCGGGCTCTTTCTCAGGGCTGAAAATTGAAACACTACCACAGAACATGGGATGTCTCAGCCCTTCCCTCTGCAGACAAGGAAGGGCTGTTCTTAAGACCTAAGGGTGACCTCAACAAGAAGTGTGCAGAGCAGCTTCAGAGAGGTGCACAATTCAGGGCATTCCGCTCTTTTCAGGACTGGGGCATGGGAAAGAGAAGGGCAGTATGACACTACTCAGCCAGCCTACTTGATGGGGCTATTTAAAGCCACATCCTCCTCACATCTGAGTCCCAAAAAACCAAGCTACCAAAACTGATCAAATGGGATGGATCTGGAGTAAAAAAGGCTACAGAGGATAGAAAGGACAAGTGAATAATCATTATATGTGTGCGCACATGCACGCTTCAGGATCTTATCTCAGGGACTCATACAAATCAACACAGTCAATGACATCTTCTTGATGGCACGATTCCTTCTCGTGAAACCTAAAGAACCACAGCTCAGGCTATCCGTAGTGCTTAGGAAGCTAAAACTTGGTGAAGTCAATGGAGTAACAGTCCTCCAGGATCTCAGACTGAATTTCTTAGCTGGAAGTAGTGGTAGATCCAAAGTTCTCATAGGACTTACCCAAATGGCAGTGAAAGACCCTGTTGCCTTCAGGCCACCACTGCCAGCTTAGACCACTCACCTGGCCTGGGAGCTTCCTCAGCCTCTGTGGACCATTTCATGAGGAAAGGCAGCAAAGGGAGCTGTTGGGATATGGGCAGTACCACGGAGCAGAGACGGCTCCAACACCTACCTGCCACACGGGAAGGACCTTCTCTATGTCGTTCAGGTTGATGCTGTCACCATCCTCGTATTTCCCTTTGCCAAGCCTACAGCAGAAAGAGAACAAAACAAAAGCTCATGAGGAGCTCCATGCAGGAGACCCTCACAAAAACAGAAGTGCTCTGAAATGAATACTCCTACAAAATGCTGCCACACAGGCACAAAGTCACTTCCGTCAAGCGAGTGCTTCCAATCCCACCCACCAGCACCAGCTGCCTCTTGACAGAGCATTAAAATGCTCTTACTATGGCCTGTTTGCAACTCTTGGGAGAAAATCTAAGGCAGTCTTGAGCACTAATACTAGATGGTTTAAAGGGAGTGAATTTCCAAGTCAAACAAAATTATATCCACTTGGATGAAAAAAACAGGAGAAAAAATGTAACCATAAGTATTTCTTTTGAACTGCTTCTCATTTATTAAGACTTCCCCAATGCTCTTGTTCTCCTGCTGAGAAAGATGGCAGCGAGCAAGCATTAATTTAAATCACAAACAGGCAAAAAGCAGAACATAACAATCAACACAAATATAAACACAAATTCTGAAAAACAAAAAAATTGGCAAGAGAAACCAAGCATAACAGACCAAATACATGGCTGCCGGGATGATTAGCAAACTATATTAGATCAAGAAATAATAATAAAAAAGAATTCTGAAATATTATGGGTCCGTTACTAGTTTAATGCAAGCTACTTTCTAAGAAAGAAAAACTGACAATATATACAGACTTCTGCATTTATAAATAATCCGAGTAATCAATTTTTATCCTGAAAGAATGATAAAAGTATTTTTCAGTCAGTTAGTCATAAGATAATGTTAAACAAGATACACTAGACAACAAATCAGAGAGCAGAAATCAAGGTAACTGGTGTCTAGGAAGCCAAGATCAAATCTTGGTGGAATCACAGTAAATGGGGAGGTCACAGACGTCTGTGGAGATGCGAGAATATCCAGAAAAAATGCCATGTGTTGAAGCGCCCTTCCGGATTCCGTAGGCTCATACAGCATGATTTCAGTGTGAAAAGCTCATGAATGTCCAACACAGCAAACTTAAAAAGGAATAAAAATATCTCGTCTCTGTTTCTTCCATTCTAATTGGTGTAGCTTATGACTTGTATAAATCACATTCTGAGAAATGCACTGTTTGTACCAACAACATATATTTAACCTAGAAATTTAGGAATTACTCATGTTGTTCCAAATATTCTGAAAAATAGTTTATTTCCCAGCTGTAGGTACTTTAAAAGTGCAGAAGAGCCTTACACAGTTAAGTGCTTTTGCTTCTTGTTACCCCAGCACCAGTTACAAAGCCAAATACTGAGCTCTGGGCTAGGCAAGGATAGCTACCAGGAATTAGCCCAGATAAATGTATAGCAGTTGCCCATGCTTTGGGAAAAACAACTCACTAACAGGTAAATTACTCTGAGAGTAAATTCCTATCATTACATATAATAGAGCAGCACTGGAAAAAAATCACTTGTAATTTTCTACTCCCCATTTTCTACCTGTTCTCATTTTCCCTTCATCTACAGATAAAAATGACTTCTGAAAAATGGCAAAAACATTACTAGATAAAATGTAGCTGTGAAGTAACTATACACTTTCTTCAGTAGAGATCTTCTAGGAGTTGCATCAAGAACGTGTTGAAACCTTGGGTCAAAGTAGGATCTTTCCCCCGACATTCAACAGTGTTTGAACACGGTCTAAAACTGAACTCCACCAAGTAATACTAAACACAGTGAACAGCTCTGCTCCTGTCCAGAACTGCATGACCGAGATAAAGAACAGATACTTCCATTTCTGATTCAGGAGATCGCAAAGCCCACCTGTAACCACGTCCTCTGTATGAGCCATACGACTAAGTTAGCATGCCTAGTACAAGGAAAAGTTATATATTTCTGGTGACATATATAGTTATATATTTCTGGTGACATATATATGTTGTGTCACTGGAGAGAACAACCTCACTAGTACTCCTGGGGCTGGGGCCTCGCCGCAGACACACAGCACTCACCCTTCTCTGTCTATGTGAGGCAACGGGTGTTTGGAGGTGTTCCGGAGCTTCCTGTGAAACTGGGTGAAGTCTAGTTTTTCGGGTTGCAAGTCCCACGTCGCTCCACTACGAGAGAAAAACGGAGACATGCAAAGGAAGGAAGCACCCTACTATGTAGGCACAATGCGCTGAGGAGCGGGTAGAACATCTGAGTGTCCCCAAAGGAGGAATGCTGGTGCTTCTGGAGACACTGCTCTGCTCCAGAGCATGCAACGCAGACCTCCAGTCTTTACAGTGTTGCATTATGTGCCATTTCTTCAGGTTTTGGGGATGTTGAGCTCTCCACAGTTAAAGCTACCTGTCCTAAACTCCTGCTTTCAACAGAGATATAGTTATACACCTTGACAGCTACACTTGCTCTTTAAATCAAGGAGCTTTTGCAGCATGTGCTAGCTTGGTCCATGAAATGCAGAGGCCCTGTTCCCTCACAGGCTGCCTGCTGCAATGTGTCCTTCATTGGCTAGGGCCCTGGAGTAAATCCAGGGGGAACATTAACTGCTGCAGGCTCCGTGCAGGGTCCTGCTGGGTTTCAGGCATGGTGCAGGGAGATGCACACGACTGGATGGAAAGCATATTTCCCAGATTTCAGCTCTCATTGCTTCATCGGGGCACACGCTCATTTTCCCAGTGCTGCAACGGCAGCTGAGCAGCTCTTCTCAACAGCTGTGAAGCAAAATGCATGAGCTGCCAATTAACAGAAGAAAAAAATCCCCCAAATCCGGGAGCTCTGAGCTGTTTCAGTCCTGCCTGTCCAGCTACAATTAATCATATCAGTAACTTATTGAGACATCAGGACTGCGCTCAGCAGCCTCTCCAGCACATGGGATGCTGGAAGCAGGTTGTGCCACTGCCTAAATGGTGAGCAGGAGGAAGAGCAGTGACAGGGGCCTGTTGCACAGTGCCACCCCATGCTACCCCCTCCAGGACAACAAGCAGACAAAAGCTAACAGAATCCATCTTTTAAAAGATATTTGTTGGGCTTACCTGAAGGAGTCAAAGGTATTGGCTGCCCAGATGTCTGTGCCCAGCATGTCAAGGTTGCTCTCTTTGTTGCCATTCTAAAAAGAAGGGAAAAGGCGGTTACTTGTAGGAAGGTGTGAAGCTCTTGGCAGCCGCTGTCCCAGCTCCGCTCCCGTGTGCAAGCCAGGCCCATCCCACAGCACAACAGGCGAGCGCTACAGCTCTGTGCATGGGCCTCATCATGGCCACGGGGTCACGAGGCTCTCTGGGCTTCCTCGTTTCACTGTCTGTTTGAGGGGGGTGGTAACACCAGCACAGGGGGTTTCTCTAGAGCAGTCATGGCCCATGACTGCTCACCTGGTCAGCTCACCTGGGGGGTCACAGCAATGTTAAGAGTGGTCAGGTGGCTGCACGCAGGGGCAGATAAGAAGTCCTGCAGTGTAACGATAGCAAGATGCTAGGCCACCCTCCCAACAGCCCTGAGTCCCCTCACTCACTAAAACAGGGCATTTTGGAGGCAGCGATTAACACAGTTTCCATCTTATGGACAAACAGCTATGGACAACATAAAGCAGACAACACACCGCTCCTGCTCCATCTCGGGCGCATCCTTCCACCCCACCTTCCATGGCCAACACTGGGGCACAAGGTCTACCCGACCCACTGGGGCCCAGCTTCACAGCTGGGCAGGTTTGACATTCTGGTCATGAAGACACCTGAACCGAGCAAACCACAGAGCAAGTTCTCCCCTATGAGGATGAAGACAACTAGTGAGGCATGGGGCAGAGCCTGAGGAACCTCTAAACCCCTCTAGAATCTACCTTCACGTTAACTGCTTTTTTGATGAGCCCCAGTATCATGACATCCCTTTGCTCAAGCTAAACCTTACCATGGGATATAGCAGTGTGTCAGAACTAACATCACCACGCTGTAGACTTGAAGACTGTAACAGTCATTGCTAGAAAGCTGCTACACAGAACATTCAAAGCATCATGCTGAGCTTGCCAATATATTTTTTATCTCTTCCTCAAAGGCATTAGCTTTTCACATGAAGCATGGAACTAACTGGAATTAATACTTTGTTTTTTGTCTTATTGCTTCTGGTTGGCCTGAGATCAGTGCACCACCTGCATCTAACCTGTGCACTGAAATGCATCTTGCGAAGAGGGCTTTTTGAGGAAAACTTTTGTCTCAAAGGTAAAATCACCCTCCATCCTGCAAAGCTGATTGCACTGGTGCCTCTCACACACTGCTGATCATCGCACCCTTCGCAGTCAGGCAGCAGCAGCACCTCCAGCTGCATCTGACCAGCACGTGGAGGACACGTCAGCTCTGGGCCTTATAAGCCACCAGTTGCCATTTCGGCAACATAAGCAGCCAGAACCTCTTGTTCTGCCACCAAATAGCAAAATCTGGGTGCAGAGAAGGTCAAGCTGGGCTCCCTTTCAACCAAAAAAAAACCAAAAAAAAAAACAAAACAAAACCTTCATGTAGAACTGCAGGTTGTGCTGGATTGGGTTCTATGGTCTTCATGAAAGGGTGGTCCTGACCATCCCTCGCTACCTTCACGGCTGAAGGTCTAAGGCTGTACCCAACAGTAGTGTTGACTCCTTTGATTTTCATGTTGATGTTATGGTGTACCCTAACAAGTGGGTTCCTCCCCTGCAGAAACAACAGCAGAACTACAGCATAATGAGAGTGGGATTTGGAGAAGCCTCCAATAAATTGTATACACCTTGAATTAGGATAAGTTCTGTGAGGTACCCACTTTTTTCAAAATCAAATCTTAAGAGCACTGAAAGGAAACACCTTCCTCTGTTCCTCCTGCTTCATGGCCCCTTTATAACCAGCAGCCTACCTCATAGCTGCCCCACAAAACATGTCCTGCCCCTTCCACCCTTCACAAGCAGAAGAGAGGCAAAAAGGTTAAGTGTAGTGGATATGGCCAGGATCATTCAAGAAATAAGACTGTACTCAGAACTATATGGGACAGGGACATAAATGCATTTGGAATAATGAATCCCATCATGTTGTTCCCACTGCTCATAGTTGGGCTTCAGACTGTTACGTCTTGTATTTCTTCTGCAGGCTTTTTTAAACATTTCAGCCCAAACAGTGCCACCACAGAGAAACAAACGTAGGAGAATGAGGCTTATATATGGTCTAATTTCAGAGGGGCCCAGACCACGCACAGTGGCCTTCACCAGTCCAGGGTCACACAGCAAGATTCTTTGCAAAAGCAGTTTTAGACTGTTTTCAGCCATGGGCACTACCAAAATAAAGAAATAATAAATAAATAAATAATAAAAAAGTAGGTCTGTCTACTTGCATAAGCAATTCTTTAGCAATGTGGGCCCAAGGAGCAGCATTTAACAGTCATGCACAGGTCTGTCTGAAGATCATCCAAGCATTTCCAAGCATGAATCTATCATATTATTGCCGATGGCTGTCCTGAAAGATGCTGTTTCTAATGTACAACATGCATTTAATCAGTTCAGAAAATCATGATACCCATGCTGATAACAAAGAAAGCAAAGATTACTAGGAAAAAACATTCCTTAAATACACATATAGCTTTCCTGAGACACCGCCAATTTTAAATACTAGCAATAAATGAAAACTCATTAAAATTGGACCATTTCTTAGTGAAGTCTCACATCACAATTTGCACACAAACTGATCACTGCTTTTTGCAGGAGAATGGTGTGCCTCTCCAGCATGCTACAGATGGCCAGATTTGAGAGCTATTCCCAGGACAACAAACAATTTAGGTAACAGATGTTCAAAACACCATTGAATTGCTCTTTTCCCACCTACACTCTCCTAGAAGTGGTCTATGGATGATGACTTTAACCTTCTGGGATCTTCTGTTTAACATATTTCTGTACAGAAACAAAACTAACAGAAAACCTCCTATGACTAGGCATGGAAGCACAGCTCTTTAATTTCATCAAATGTAAGTAAATTTTTTCTCATCAAAGAGAAAAATTCATTTTCTAAATACTTAGAGGCATTCTCATCTGGTGTAATGAGCAGGGATGTGCTGGTCTTCAGAGTTAGCATCCCCAGAAGAACTACCTCTTCTTGCAGACAGCAGCATTTCTCTGCACAGGGGCTTCCTATGAAGTATCTGTCAATGAGCTACCAACAGTAGGATTTCCCCAAAGGACAGTATTTAGACCAAGGGATAAAGTACAGGACCATGTAACCAGTTACAATGAGGATGAAACAAATCAGCAACACCCTTATTGAACAGCCAAGATTTCAGTGTGGGGATGGGTTCCTAATGAGACAGGCTGGGGCATGACACTTTTCCAGTTCAGTCTGGTGCTGACTAATCTCTAAACTAATCTCTAAAAACTGGATGGAGACCACAATGACTCAGAAAATGGGTCTAAGCTTTTAGCTGCTGTTGGATACCCATACCTCAACTAGACTGCAGCTCAGCCGGGCTCCTAGATCATCCTAGTTGCTTCCAGGAGACATTCAAAATATTAGTTTCACGACACAGAAAAAGGCAGTGGAGACAAACAATAGTGCAATTTGTCATTAAGCTGTGATTCACTATGATCCTTTCAAGACAATCCTCTTTTCTTCTAAGTCTAGTCTCCATTCTAAGGGCACAGAGTGCAGTTGATGCAACAAGAACCAAAGAGAGAATGGGGTAGCACATGCTCTTTAGTGCAGCAGCTCTACACCAGCTACAGGGCCCTGGTGAAAGCTCTCAATATGGAACTAAGACTTAATAATACAAAAAAAAAAACTCTCTCCAATTCTCAAGTCCAGAGGGAAAAAAAGAAAACACATATTTAAGAAGTTACTTCTCGTCAGTTCCCTCAGGTCTGTAATTATAATCAGTTTTAACTTGGAGCTCCCAGTGACCCAACCCACAAATTTAGATAATAATTTTCATCAAAAAAGGGTTAGGACTGTTGAAAATTAATTAAGCCATCAGGAATGATGACTGAGAGACACACTAATGAGACTGTCACAGATACTCAGAAAGATCAGTGATTCTGTAAAAGAGCCCCTATGCACACTGTGCTTTAAATCCATTTGAGTAACCTCCGTCCCCCCGATCCTGTGAGCACACATCCAGGTGAAAAAAATCCACACTGACCATTGCTGAACCGCTGTGACTGCACAAACAAACATAGGGATAGACGACCACGGCAGCAGCGCGTGGACTCTGCACTTGTGTATGCAGCTTCAGCAAATTCCCCACATGAAGTAGGCATTTACATGCACGCAGACGCCTGTCAAAACCCTAGCTCAACCTAACACCAATTTCCCTTACCACTTCTCATTACCATTCCCCAGCAAATCACCGCAAATGCAAAATCGTGCTCTTCATTGCTTGACTGCTGCTGCATGTCTAATCACCGAGTTTAGCATTAATATAAAATAACACGCAGGGTCAGCTCAATCCTAGCACTGCCCGTGGTGTAAATGCAGGGATTACCCTAGGGGATGTGTTATTTTTCCAGTGTATGTAAAGTCTACATTTGCCAATATTTCCCCTCCTAACCTCCTCTGCCACTGCCTATGACCCCTGGCTGCACTTGGCTGGGAAACAAAAAAGAACACACACAGGTAGAGCTATCTGATTTAAGTTGCTGTTGTTGGAAAAATGAGAATTTATCAAAACTGAAGGTTTCCATGAAAAAAAAAAAACAGCAATTTTGGCAGGGGACATGGAAGAGGTCCCCAATCTGAGTTCAGGAAGGAACTGGTCTCAACAGAGATCAAAAAAGCCCATTCTCAAATTCTCTTTTTTTTCAGGTCAGGAAAGTAATGCCCCACCTCATCCATCCAACAGCTCCCAGAGAAAGCACTTGGTGTCAAGGGCACAACTAACACCATGCCCATGGTATCCACTCTTCTTAGCTAGTGCCACAGATCAGCTTCTAACAAAGACTTGCCAAAAAAATAACTACAGACATCTCTTAATTTCCCCAAATTTCGACACACCTAGGCAGACACACACCGTAGCGCAGCAGCCAAGTCACAGATGCTGCACGAACAACCCTTGGGTGCAGCTCATAGCTCACATGCACGCCCTACACGTAGACACAGCCGCACACAAGCCACGTGCTCCAGAGGATGTCTCCGGTGATCAGCCAAGCAAAGGACACGACTCCAGCACTCGTGCGCCAGCTCGCCCCATCGTCACTACCACATATACCTTGGTCGAGCGACTCAACTGGCTGCTTCTCCCGCGGCTGCCAGACCTGGAGCCAGACCCACGCGTGGAGCCCGAGCTAGGCCGCGATCCTGAGCTGCCACTGCTGCTGCGATCCCACTCTTCCTGGAAACGACAAACAGGTCGCTTTAGTCACACGTCGCATGAGGCCGGCCCCATGCCAGCTCCATGGCTCCCTTGGCAAGTGCCAGAGCCTGGCACAAGCCTGCTGGCCCCACGGGGACATGTTCTGCTCTGCTGTCTTGGAGTCTTTCAGCATCCTGAGGTCACATATTCTCATGCTATCCGAAAGCTGAGGGTTGACGTTATGGGAAGGCAGGATAAGGTTTGGCTCTTTGGCTTCAGTTTGTGTGTTTGTAAGGGGGGAATTAATACTTACCACCTTTACACCAGAGGGTGAATCATGCATATTCAGCAACCCCACAACTTGGAAAATTCTTTATATCCTTAATACTCCCCAAACTTAAATGATCTGCTCAGTCACTTTTGCTCTGGGCTTAGACCACAGCCAGACTCCAGCTCTTCATACACCTGAATACACTGGGATTTCATCAGTCCAAAGTCTTAAACAAGCAATTATTTTAGTCTATCAAAGAGCCACCCCTCACGTTCTGCCCTTTCTTCTCCTAATGTGTGTCCTCCTACCAGAGGCTTGGCAGATTTCTTGCTCAGTCAGATGCCTGCGGGATGAGAAGAGTCACTGGGAAACCAAAACTACCAATTCCACCCCATGGATTTACCCAAACCACCCACATGGCAGCCAGGGAGGAAGGTGGGTTTTGCCACGGCAAGCGCTTCAAAAGCTTTGCTCAGAGGTTTGGGGTAGAGTTTTGAAGTGACCTAAGACGATTAAAAGAAAAAAAGGAATTACTCAAATCACAGAATATTCAACTCTTTCCCATATTCTGAAAATGGGGAAAATAAAAAAGCAGCTGTGTGGTGAAGGACTGGGGTAAGAGCTCACCACAATTATATGTTTGCTAAGCTTGAGTTTCACAGCTTAGTTTAACCCGCCTTTCCCAGCCCGTTCCCTGGGATTGCATCAGTTTTTATTTACTTAATTAAGCGGCATTCTGCGTAAGCAAGACCACATTAGAGCCTCTTCCCCGCGGTCTGCACAGCAAGTGCAGCGCAGTGAAGACATGCACCAGTCGACTCCACCTACAGCCGCGTTACGCAGTGCTAAGGCTACAGCACCGCGCACATAGGTGAAGTAGGAGAGGTTGTGTCTTTCCCCAAGGGATATTACACCAATGGTTCATCTTCTCCCCTTGCCACGTGCAATCTATGTCACCCAATCGCTGAAAAAGTATCAAGTAAGACCAAAAGTTAAGGGAACCGTTAAACTGGCATGGAGGAAAAATTGGATTGGTGCCAATGGTGAGACATAGGAAGGTGGCAGCTTGAGATGCCTTGGGAAACAGCCTGTCTTGCAGTCATCCCAGGAAGGGAGAGCCATTTCGTCTGATGTGGGGAAGGCCCAAGCACAAAGTGAAAATCAGAGAAATGTCTCTATCACCCCGCTGTTAGAAGGATCAGTGATGAATGTTATTGTATCCTACACGCTAAAGCCACAGAAAAGGGTGTCCTATCCATTTAGGTCAGCATTAGTCGGTGCAACACATGGGCTATAGGGAGGTGTCTTTTTAGAGCTTTCAAACCACCTCTAAAAAGACAGAATCACATACACCCAGAGTTGTATTTCTGACACTTATGAGACAACATTTGGGGATATATTGGAAAGCGAAGAAGTACACAGAGATTTTCTTGGGGTATTTGGAGAAAAACAAACAAAAAAACTCATCTTGGACCATGAGTCTGCTCCAAATGCTTCTTATGCTTCAAAAGAGTCACTGTGAAGAAACCCCATGACCACGGTGGTCGCTTTGCAGAGAGAGACAAAAAAAATAAATCAAGGATGTAACATCCCTCAGGAGGCACCACAGAAACAGATCAGTTAAATCATGCGCTGAATTTGAAACCTCCGCCTTGATGTTTCTTCTCCATGTTCCTCAGGTATCACAGAATCATAGAAGGGTTGAGGTGGGAAGGGACCTCTGGAGATCACTAGTCCAGCCGTGCTGCTCAAGCAGGGATACCTGGAGCCCGTTGCCAAGCCTCATATATGGCAGCTCTTGGTGCTTTCAAACAGAGCTGGAGTTATAAGCCTGACTTCTGCTTGTGGTGGCCTGCAGATCAGTGCAGGGATTCAGGGCGCTCACTCAGGAGACCCCTACCAGACTACATCCCTTCACTCCCTATCTCACTGCTCAGGCCGCAACTCGGCACAAATACCAGAGAGATGGCCAGCCAAAAACCACGTCGTGAGAAAGGGATGATTAACTCCAGCATATGGTAACATCTGGACTCACTGAGACAAGACAGTGCAAATGTCATGAACTAATAAGATAAAAATCACCAATATTGTTTTCACTCAGTCTGTTTGGTTTCTGGCTTTAATTCATGGTCCACGGGCTTTTTCACTCTTTTATTCCTCATCTTCTGCGTTCTCTATCCTTTTCATGCAAAGAAACCTTTTATCAGTCAATAGCTGGGCTTAACATTCATCACAGGTTGCTCAGGGATCAGCACTCTCACACATCCAGCTAATGGCAAGATTATCTGCAAGTCTCCTACATGATATTTTTCTCAATTTAAGCCAGCAAAGTGAAGAAACAGATCAGATTCCTCTGCAGCTCTGAAGGTAGCCGAAGAAATGTTTGTAATGGCAAAACATTCTCTGTTCCTTGTTCTTGTCTCATACCGACCTACTCCCTCCATATCCCTGTGCCAACATTCTCTGTTGAGGTGCTCCACAAAACACCAAAACTCTTCCAGTACCACGAATGACCCTCCAGCTCTTGTTTCCATTTCTCATCAGGCTCCAGCTACCTTTCTAAATCTGCCCTTTCCACCAGGAGGGCACCTCCAAGCTTGGAATGTGACCCCTCAAGAAATCCATGGAAACAGCTGCTTTCACCCATGCAAATCCTTAAGGCCAATTCTACAACCCCCTGGGAACCATGAGGCTTGTGCACATTAATGCTGCCAACCACCCTCCTTCAGGAGCTAGTTGTCAAATCTCACATTTGCATTTTAATTAAGAATAATAATATGTTTCACTTACATCGCAATTTTCATCTTCACAGCTCTTTGCAGCATGAGCTAATTAAGCCTCTTCCCTTTCCCAGCACAAGACTTGATTCTTTTTGCTGCTTCAGCACAGGTGTGAAAACCCCATGGTTTTCTTGGAGAGAGAGGGTGCTTTCCCCAGATGTTCCAAAAGGGGAATGCAGTGACCGCCTACGCGGTTGCCCTGTCCTTGCTTTTACAGCAAGCTGCGCTGGGAGAAGCATGGGCTAAATACAGCAAAGCCACCAGTCTCAAGCTTGAGCTCCTCGTTGTGCTCAACATCATGGTCAAATCCCCACTTTAATTTAATATCCAGCTGCAGGGAGTCCTGCAAAAGACTCCAGCAATGACACGAGCCTTCGCGCTTCCCTGGATGCCCCGCAGCTGTACAGGAATGACTTGAGCCTTAACCCCACTAAGAACTGGAGAAGGCAGCTATCATGTAAAGGATCCTTTCTTTCTCCACAGCATAAATTTTCATGCACCCACTTCCATCTGCAGTTAAGTGATCCAGTTATGGAAAATTTTGACACCAGCTCCGAGTGTTTCTTTCAGCAACTCCCTGCTCTTCTGTATCTGTTCAAAACAGCCATTCTACCATTTCTTCTCCCACAGATAATAAATAATTGAGAAGAGCTCTTTTAAGCAAAAAGATTTACCCCAAACATTTAGGAGGCACAAACTCCTAGCTTCTTTATTCTCCATGCGTTTTATAAAGTGACAGAAAATCTTATCGACAACTCAACCACTATAAAAAAATCATGCAGAAGAACCAACCACATAGAAAAAAACAAGTAGTTACGCAAACAGTTCTGCAAAAAACAATTCAGTTTTCTAAGGATTTACATCTCAAAGCTGAGAGTTTCTTGATGCCTTGACATCTAATAATGTGCACTCATGGCTTCTCTCTCCTATAAATATATCGGGATGGGAGGCAAGTTCAGCACAAGGCATGCGGATATTTTCCTATTTACCTCCTTCCTCTCTCCACTTTTTTTCAGGGAAATACTAAGGTTTTCTCTCTTTTCTCTTCTGCCAACTTTACAAAAACAAACAAACAAACAAAAGCCAAAACCCCAAAACAATGAGGATTTTGCGAACCAGAGCTGCTTTTCAAGCATCCAACCTGGTGCCCACCCCACCATCTCCCACAGCATAGGGCAGAGACCGAGGTCTTCAAGGGAGGACAAGTGTCTAACTCACATTGCTCACATTGCTGTGTCTTTAGTTATCAACTGTCTCATGCCTATGTGTATTAATCCACATGATTACAGATGTGATTCCTCTACTGCATTTACTTTTAGAGTTCCCTTATTGCACCAGCCTCCTCATCCAGCCACCAGCTCCTGGAACCAGCTCAGAAACGACACCTCCAACAGATGAGCAGCTGCCTGCGACCCAGACCAATAAACCATGTATGATTACTTTAGCTCCATGGTTTGTGGCCTGCTTAGCCTTCACCTGATTTCCAGGTTCAAGGTGCTCATTTTGACCTAGCAAGCCCTAACTGACCGGTTTTCCATCCTACCATTCATCTGAACAACCCCTTTAAAACAATTCTGTGTTGTTCCTTCTGAGACCATTCCAAGAAACACTGAATTTGCACGGACGGGATCAGCACGAGGAACTGCATTCTGTTAGTAGGTGCCGTGGAGCTGGCGACAGGGCTGGTACAGAGAAGGGGAACCTTTTGTTCCCAGGATTGTAGGTTACATTTTTGCTAAGCAAGGAAGAATGACACTTGAGCTCCAAACCCAAGCACGGACAATTTAAACCAGGCAGAGACTGTTTAACCAGCATAGGGAAATGAATTAAATAAGTGCAAAGACCTCATCAGCCTCTTTACAGAGCCCACCCACACTAAAGTTGATCTTGGAAGCCACAGATTTGGGGCATTATTCAGCCTGCTGCTGTCAACGGATTTAAGGCAGTTTGCAGAAGACTTTGCTGCCGACTTGAGTTTCTGCTGCAGGGCTGCTGGTACCGGGGGTCTCAGTCTGACTGCAGGTGCTCAGCATGGTGTGATGTGAGGCACAGAGGTCCTGCCTGCCTCTGTGCCTCTGCCTGGCAGCTGTTACAGAAAACTTCCTCCCATTTGACCCAAGATAGTCAATCAGCACCCATGTCTACGGTGAAAATCTCTGTGCTGTATGACTGAACATGGTGAGAGATGACCATGGAAAGAGGAAAGCTATCATTTGTCATCTCTCACCATGTTAGAACCTAGGAAAATAGTATTATTAAGTATCACTCTATTACAGTATTTAATTATACTGTCTAGAAAACACTGCAAAGGATGGGGCTGTGCTCCCAGTGGGATGACATCTGAAGGACTGCTGCGTGCTCTGTGGTAGTTAACCAGATCTGATCGCTGAGATGTTTCATTGAGGGCCCGAGAAAATCTGAACCACCGCTGCATCAATATCTGTACCAATAATCATCCCTCTCCAGAACCCACCAACATGTGAGAAATATGAATTGATGCTGACTGGGCTTCTTTGCATTTGTTTTGATTTTGTGGAGATGTGGAAACTTTTCACGCTTACATGAGCAACTAGACCGGGGTGTATGGTCTGATACTCTTTGGGCAGGAGATGCCGCACGATCCCTGCAAAGCACTTGAGGGCAATCTGGGCTACTGGGTGGTGCGGGAAGTTTTCCCCAGCATCAAAACTTCATTATCTCATGCTGTTAACTCGTTAGGACTGTCTCTGGGATATTTTTGGCCCAAGCACGGTGCAGAACAACCACAAGATTGCTCTCCAAAGCCACTTTGCATGTGCTCGCCCTATTATGAATGCCAGGAGTGTTTAATAACAGACACAAGTGCTCTTCTGTGCTATCAAGAAAGAATCCTAAACACCTCTAAGTTATCAGTGCAGATGTAGTCTAATTGCTTGGGATGAACACTGTGGAGACAAACCAGTTTAGGACCTAAGAAGTTCATTACAGGATGTCCTCTGCTGAACTAGAAGGCAGGTTAGACCTTTAACACTAAGTTCATGACTTGCTTCCAAATTCATTTTATTCTCTAAGTCTATACACCACAAAAATAGCATCATCTTTCTTCTGCATTTCCAGCTCCCCCCCATTTCCCAGAAGTTACTGAAAATGAAAATATTTGTTCGACCTACTGTTTCCAGCACCAGCTATTCTTGTCCAAGAGAATGGGGCTTTATGGAAATGCACAATTTTCTTCTTCTTCCAAGACAGAAAGCTTTAAAATCACTTAACTTTGCCAATCCCAAATCATCAAAATGCTCAAATGGGTGCTTCTCTTCACTCTTTCTCATCCCTGCTCAAAATCAAAGACTTTGCTCTCCTATTGTGGTCTGAACATTGAGACCCCTGATATTAATAGCCTCCTCCCAGCCCACTGGCTCCTTCCCAGCTCGCTAGGCAGACACCATGACCAAGCCTTTTATCCAATGAATTGCTCTCAAAAACACATCAAAGAGTTTCCTATTTGCAACAGCCTTGCAAGGGGAATGCAAATAAAGCATTATATAGGATTCCCCCATTGGGACTTTTCAGAAAAAAATAAAAATCCAAACATAAAAAGATGTAAAATGATTCCATTGTCGCAGGGGTCCTCACTTTTCTTGGCATTCTGGTGCACAGAGGGTATTGCACACGTGTTGGTGGGAGTGGGTTTCACCTCAGGGCTCGCAGAACACTAAGGGATTTTCCAAGGGAATGGCAGCAAAGAGGAGACGTTTGTGCTTCCCCTGAGAAACAAGGGAATGTTAGATGAGCATAGTGCAATTAGATGTGATTAGGACTCTTAGCAAACCAAGGCCTTGTGAAATGTTTGTCATGCGATGACCAGTGTGGTCCCTTTTTCCCCACAAACTGCCCTTTACTAGTCATCTCTCCACAGAACTGGAAAGATGAGAATTAAAGATTTCTGGGGGAGGTTTTCTCTACTTAGGAGCAACTTTGCACCAGCTGCACAAAGTGCAGAGTGTTGCCCTATGGGCACTGACCCCCACATAGCCTCTCACTGTAGCCAACAGCAGGTATCTAAGCAAGGAGCATAAGAAACAGGGAGAGCATGGGGTGATCTTTCCTGGAGACCCCTGAGAGCTACGGAAAACCTGCAGTGTAGCAATACCCTGGACTGGAAGTTGCATCAAGACATGTTATTATTCATAAGTAGGCCCATTATCCAGCAACACCTCTCATCCCCTTTGGAATCCGCTTGCACAACATCCCGTAGATATTTATGTGCACACACAATACATAAAAATGCTTATATAAATAGGTAATACACCTGTATGCTGCTTCCTTTTGCTTGCAGTAACTAGACAGTTCCATGGAGTCTGTCTCAATTCTTGCTTTGCAAGGAACAACAGACAATTGCTCCCTATGTCCCTTCTCCCTCAGCATGCAGGATCTCATGTGTCTCCATCCTAAATGGAAGGACTCTCATGGTTCTCCATAGAAGATGCCCCTTTGTCATCTCCAGCAAGGGGAATATCATGGTCACTGCACACAAAGATAAGTAATCCCCATTTTTGCAGTAGCTGGAACCAATAAAAATTTTACACCTAAGTATTTCTCAGCTAAACTGGTACTTATTGAGTAACAGGCAATACAGAAATTGCAAAAGGAAATAAGGTAGGAAAATGGAAAATTCTCTTTTCCAACATAACCTCTCAAAAATCCATTCAAAATTGTGACCAAAAAAAGCTTAACAACCTCCTTTGGGAAATAATCACCAAGTTTTTTTCCCTAGTGTGTTTGAATAGCAAATCATAATTTACACTTAAGACAAATATCTTTTTAATGATTTTTTTTTTGTTTAAAGCTACCAATTGAAAAAAATCACCAGCCAGAAACAATAATAAACTGATCCTAATTCACCCCAGCAGTGTTTCAGTTGCATATCAGCAAGGGAAAGCAAAGCAGTGCTGGGCAGAAGCACCAGAGCTCGCAGCTCCTCTTGGTGCCAAGGAGAATTTGTAACTTGCTGCTCAAGGAAGCCGGGCATGGACAGGGCTGATTATTAGCTCTGCTGCAAGCTGGGAGAGAACCCAAACACTGGGAAAACAGATCAGCAAGCACAGCCTGGACATGTGTGAGTGTCATTTGTATATGCAAAACAAGCTCCCTGGTGGAGGAGATCAAAAAAGTCCAACAGACAGGGAAAAAAAAAACACACAAAAGGGAACAAAGACAAAGACTGAGGCACAAGCAGATGAAAGCTGTCAGGGCTGCGTGGAGCCGAGTCAGAAATGCATCGCTGCTGCTCAGCCTCGGCCCCCTCCTGCGGTATGAATCCTCTGGGAGCCCTCGTGCCGGCACGTCAGCCGGGCCGGGCAAGCCAAGGGCCGCCCGGCTGACACAGGCTCGGGACACGGACTGGAGACATTCTTTGTCAGGGAAAAAAAGCAATCCTGCCAACATCCCCAGCGCCCCGCGGGGCTGATGGAAACCACGTGTCTACGATGTGAATCCGAAGCAGGCGGCTGAGTCCGCAGGCGGCGGCAGGGAGTGGGAGGCCGGGAAGCACACGGAGGACTCGGTGCCGCGCGTGTCAGAGCGATCGGAAGACGGCAGATCAAAGCTGGAATACACTGAACCTGCAGCGATGCCTGCCGCCGGCAGAGGCCTGTCTGATGCACCGTCTTCACACCATACACATCCTCCAAGGCCAAGAGATCCCTCGCTCTTGTCTCATTATGCAGAGGTATCTGTATATAAAATACATCTTCCTTTCCTAAGCACTCTCAGCCCCCTTAGGGCAAGGTAAACAGCACACAGGATAAAGGTGAATTTCTGTCCCACAGCTAAGCAGTTTTTGGTGCTCTTTGCTTGGATGGGAAACTGTTCTGCTCAAAAAAAACAGTGCCTGGGATGGAAAAGGGAAATGGTATACAGATTGCTCTGAAGCTTCAGGTTCTGCACACCCAGGCTCTCTGCTTGCTCTGTGGTTTTGCTCACACGTTTTTTTCATGAGATCTCATGGGTGAGATTGGAAATGGGAGGACAGCAAGCAGGGAAAGAGTGGAGAAATCACTTGCCTTAACCACCTTCCCTAGGAGATACACCCATGAACTTGAAAACAGGTCCATTTTGTCCTTACTTACTCCTTTCTCTCTCCCGTTCTCCCTGCACACATGTACTAGAGCCCCTCGCATGCTCTCACACATCCCTGCTTTCTCTCCTGGCGCTGCAGTTCCTCCTTCAGTCTTCAACACACTCTTCATCCAGCTGTGCCTCTTTGCCCTTGCTGGAAGGGGCTTTCTTAGCATCTCCGTGTTTCGGCTCATCCAGGGTCACCTCCCTGGAGCAAGAAGCAGAGCTCAGGAGTGTCCCAGGGCCAGGCTCCATGCCTCACTCACCAGGACACTGCAGTCCACAGCATGGGACCTCCAGCTAATCCCTGGCAGAGAAACAGCTCCTCATTTAAGAATTAAGAAAGTTAGTCTTATCCTATGGGTTTATTCTCCTCACTTGTTCCAACTCAGCTTTGATGCTGCAAATTGCTCCCTCAAACAAGTGGTAGTAAGAGACTCTTCAGGTCTGATGGGAATGCTCTGCATTTTTGTTTTTCTATTACGGAGAAATACGATTCTGGTCAAAGCAATGTGCATGCCAGGAAGTTCTCCATCTCTCATGGTTTCAGTGCGTGGCAGTTTTCCATGACAGACTGAGGGGAAAAGGTCTCCTTCTGCGCATCTGCATCAGACTGCGATTCAAGAAGGGCAGTGAGTCAGAATATAAACTCAGGATGGACCAGAAGAGAAATCTGCTCCTTGTGCCTAGCTTCCCTTCACACCAAGCAATGTTACTCAGCTCTGAAATGGATTTGGTAGTGCTATATATATTTCTACTCTCTGTTTTCCAGCATGTGCAGCACTAGAAATCTAGAAATGCTTCCTGTTGACACTTGATGAAATATTAATATGCAAAGGCCAAGTGGCAAAAAAAAAGTATACAAAAAAAGCATGCACGAAAGCAACAACAACTGAAGATACAACCACATCCAAGCCATTACAGCCCGGAAGTCCTGCTTCTCATGAAACCTCAATACTTTGCTTTCACTAAGCCTAAACTCTTGGCCTCCTTGAGGAAGAATGACCCAGCAGGCCTCCATCTCCGAAAGCTGCCGTGTTCCTGAGGGACACAGTAAAGCTACAGAATGAAGGCTTTGGTGAGCAAGAGCTGGACACAAGCCCTACCTGGTTGTGTTCGTGAGACGCGGAGCCCTTCCCTCTTGATGGGGAACAGCTGCCGTCCAGCTGCTCACTACAATCCGCCGTCCACTGCAAAAGGGATAGAAAGGATCATGAAAGAAGAGCGGGGCAGGGAGCCTGCTGGGTCAGCTGCTCTCCTGGGCCACCAGAGCCACTGTGTCCACGGGACCACGCCGCAGGAGACAAGGGCGGATTTCTACGGCTTTGGTTCCCAAATGGTCCAGGGGGGAGAGGAAAGGGTCACAAACAACTGCAAGAAACTGAAAAAGAAGCTGTTGTCACTAAAAGCTTCATGTGGCGATGCAGACATATCCGGGGAAAAGCTAACTGGCACCTCACCAACAGCAGCAGGTCATCTCTGCTCTAGGCATCCTAGGCATCCTTCCTGTACAAACAGCCCCAGTATTTCCTTGCAGGCTCCAACAGCGTTTTTAATCTATTAGAGTTGGCATGGCCAGCTCGGCATGTCCCAGATCCAGCTTGGCTTGACTCCTATGGTGTCCTGCACAGTTTCTGTGTCTCCCCACCCTGCCTGGCTAGTAACAGGTCTCAGTCCCGAGCTGCCATAGCGTCACCTCAACATGACCACACAGGATCGTGCAGCAGAACAGGCAAGGGTGCAGATCCCCCCTACCTCCACAGCTAAGCATCTGCAGGTAATTTTACCAAGGATAGAAAACTTATTTCCACAGTAATGTTTTATGCGAAAATCAAAACAAGACCAAAAAACATAGTCCCAATGGCACATTCTGCCTGTTTTGATTATATCTCTGCAGCTCACGTTGGCTGTCACGAGGAAAGAAGCAAATATCGTGGGATTTTCTGGCTCTACAGAACCACAGGCTGCTGAGCGTCGCAGAGGTGTGTAGCACGTTAAAAGAGAACTGCTGAAAACAACCTACAACTTCTTCCAAAGTTTGATAGCATGGTCCTTTCACCAAAATAATTCCATTTGGGGTCACGCCATCCAAAATTCAATTCTTCTGAGACTGAACATTTTCAACCACTCCATTAACGAGCTCTTCTTGCTGGAACTGCTTGACCAAGTAAGTGTTGCAAAGAATCACTGCTTGGGTGACACTACGAAGAATAAATGAAAAATTGATTCCATATAAACAGCAGCCACCAGAGAACTTCTTGACACACAGCAGCAGCTCATCCATTACATGAACAGCCCGTACAGTTACAGAATTGAGAGGAAAATGCAGTTTTCATCTGACTTGATTCTCCTTTCTGATGGGAGCCAGGCTGGAGACGTCCACGTTAGGGCAATGCCTGTACTTCACCTTCATCGCATGAGCTCTAGCCTCAGTTGCCCAGCAAGCAGCTTGCAGCATACTGGCGCTCATAACATGCTCTTCCTTCCCCTGGGCAGCAGTTACTCCAGGATGCTGCTCCGGCCGAGCATCTCATACACATGGCTGAGTGGATTTACCCTCTCTGATACAGGGAAATCGTCAGCATAGCCACAAGGAAGCGAGCCACAGAGAGATTAACTAGCTCACCTAAAGTTAAAGATTAAGTTGCTGGCAGAACTCCGCAGTTAAAAACAATTTTCTTTGCCTCAGTCCAGTGCCTTCAGCATAAACCATCCTTCTTCCTCCAGTTCTCATTAAAAGCAAATGTGCTGCCTTCAACCAGGCAAATCAATTTACCAGCCCGCACCAGCTGCTGGCAGGGTACATGCACCTGTGTTTTTTTATTTAATAAGAAGCAGTCAGAAAAAAGTAAACCAGAAATACATGAATTCTAATCGCTGCTTGAACAAATTTAGGGTAAGGTACAAAGCAACCCTTAAAACAATTTGTCACCCAGAATTAAGCCTCTTCTGAATCATGAAGTGGCTGTAAAACTTCGCCTAGTAATTTATTTCTAATTTAACAGCACTTCTCAACTTGGCACATTAAAGCAAGCAGCACTTGCCTGTTTGACCTGAAGCCCCTCTGAAGCATCACTTCAAACACAGTCATTTCCCAGCCTTAGGTTAAAAAACACACTATGAAGAACTCTGGATCACTTGATTTTTAAATTTATTTTTTTCTGTTTCCAATGGCTTTGATCCTCAATTTGTAAAGACCTCTTTTCAGCAAACTCTATTCTTAAAAAGGTTCCTTTTGGGGTTAATTTCTTTGGGCAGAGCTAATATATAACAGGTCCAAAGCTCTGGATCAGATCCTCAGCTACAGCAAATCTGCATAGCTCAGATAAATCAGCTAAGTGCTACTTATATCAGATAAGCAGTGGATCTTTTCTCTCTCTCTTAAGCAAGTTTCTGTGTGACCGACTATGGGACATTTGCTTTTATGATCCCCAGTGCCATTGCACTTGAAAAACAGTGTAGTGGAAGAGAGAACCGGAGCCCTTCCTGGAGTTCATGGAAAATTGGCTTCCACTCACTGCACTGACTGCTACTCTGAATTTACAGGTGAAACAGTGCCAGGAACCCCCAGAGCAGAGCATGAAATGAAAAAGAAAACCTGAAACAAAACCAAATATTCTGGAATTCTTTTGTTTCCTGACGCATGTTTTTCAAAAATTGTAAGTGCAGCTTTTGCACTGCGAAGTTTTCAGTTGGCAGCTTGTATGGAAAAAGCAAGGTTTCGGCGTGATTCATCACTTAGAAATTTCAGAAATAAGTTAGGAAGGTTTGTGTGAAACACAAAGCCATCCAACTGTGGCCCTGATGGGGCTTACCCAGCTCTGCTTCTTTTACCAACATGAAATCCTGGCTCTACAGCAGAGCCAATCTGGCAGGAGTGATCCTCACTCAGCACCAAAGCAGCCACAGCGACGAGATGGCAGCAACTGGGTCAGTATCAAATCCCGCTCAGAATGGTTTCCGGATGGGTTCTGCTCCTTCCCTCTGTCTCCAGCTCCTTGTAGATGAAGCTTTGCTGCTGTAGCCTAATTAGCCAGGCTGCATTTGATGATTAGAAAGTGCTACAAAGCGCTGACCTGAGCCCCCTCTGGAGCGAAACCCTGGGCAAAGGGAAGTGACTCACTTCTCTCCCGGGAATCAGTACCCCATCCATTATTAAAAACTTCCTGTGCTTTTTCAGCACTGCCAAGGCTTCATGAGCCAAGTGCCACCAGGAGGGAGGGAAGGATGGATGTGGCAGCACTGATCCGACATTATCCAGCCTGTGACGGGGTTGCCAGGGACTTGGGGGGCCCAAACACACATCTTCCATGTACCTTTTGCCTGCATCAGCCAGGGAAGGCCCCTGCAAATGCACATGATGCCCCTGGACAGCTTCACGCAGGGCTGCCATACTCATCCAAGGATCTAGCTGAGCATCAGCCAAGTCCCAGCATGGTCAGGACTTGGGAAGCCCCCCAGAAGGGTCCCTTTGGCAGGAGATCAGTCCCTCGGGGACTGTGCAGAACCTGCAGAACCCCCTCTGCTGCCGAGGTTTCAGCAGCCCCTGGAGCAGCTTAAATGCAGTTCCAATTTCAGATACCCAACGATGGCCATGTCCTTGCTCCTATGATTTTTCAGGCAAAGGCCTTTTTATTATTATTTGGTCCTCATAACTAGCAAGCTAGTGCTCTATAACTTGATTATGTTATTTCCCCAGGATTCTTGCAAGGTAGGAAAGCACTTCTTGCCCTCATGCTATAGAGGGAGGATCAGGGCAACCTAAATACACGAAACAGCAGGGAGCAGCACTCACATCCCACAGGGCACAGACCTTCCCTAACCCTTCACTTTCAATTTGCATCTTCGGCAAGTGTCTGGCAGCAGATTCACAGGATATCCCTCAGAGTAACAGCAGATCAGCAGATTAAATTTCTCCTTACATTGAACCTCAAATGTCTGCTTGAAAAAAATGACATGATCCTGACAGGATCTGTTCCTAATGACACCAGCAAGCCACATCCTCCCTAAACGATCCCTCGGTTTGCTTGCTTGGTATTCATATCCTCCGCAATGGAGCAATTTTCTTCCCTGACATAACAATTACGGAGTAAGCAAACAGGTTATTACACATATCAAAATGCACAGCAGTTAAATGCTGTTAGGGAGCATCTGGAGCTTTTGACTGCTTTTACTCATTCAGTCTTTTTATTAAAATCCCTGAAGGCCTCTGTACGTGGATGGAAGCGGTACACATAACTAGGCCTTGTAGAAGCACTTCTCAGGAATAAATATTCCTCACGAGAGCCCCTGCAACTTCCCGAGCCAGGCAAAATCCTCCGGCATTTTTTCTGGCAAAGCACTGGGCTGACTGGAGGCAAGAAGAGGGGTTCTGCTCTCTTGGCCCTCTCCTGCATCCAGAGGTGCTCACACACACACTGTTGGCCATCACTGTGCACCTCTGGGAGGACAGCATGGGCCAACCACAGTTATTTTCCTCTACGTGAAATATAACATATTCCCGGTTCTCTGGGAACCCAGGAGAAGTCACAACTTCATGTCACATCTTTAGGCCATTTAATGGAAAGACCAAGCTTGGGTGGCAAGAGATCTTTTCAAAGCACTTGGAGTCCTCATATTTGGCTGAACAAGAAATTTGTCCAATCAGTGGCTTCCCTGTAACTCCAGTCCCCTCGTTTTGCATCCCATCTCAAATTGCATCCTTCCCTCACCTGTGAGATGTTGGACTGCGTCTTCTCACTCTCTCCGTCCCCCTCTGTTTTATCTGTCAACAAGCCTTGGACTTGGTACTCCAGGACGTAGCTGTCAATGAATCTCTCCAGCTCCTCAATTTCCTGAGAACGGCTACTACCTGCCTCAGAGGAGGCAGAGGCCACAGACGAGTTTTCCATCACTCCAGGTAGGAAACTGAGAATGGAGGGGGCCTGAGAAAGAAAAAGGATGAAGAAATTAATTCCTTGTCCTCTAAAATGCTCAGTCTCCCCAGCAGTGCCTCTCTCTTGCACACCACACAGACACCCCAGTCTTCTTTAAGGGATAATCACGAGCATCTATTCAGACATTTTAAAAATCCACTAATTATAAAAAGACTCCAGGTTGGAAAAAAGAGCAGCCAAAGTCTGTTGGTTATTACCAATGGGATACTTTTTGCTCTGCATTGGTTTCCACCAAGGCTTCAAACCATTCACCCCAATACAAGCCCTGTATCTTCCAATAACCAAGAGAGCATTTCCTTTACGCTACAGCTCATGGTGAGAACAACCCAACAACACAAGAGCAACCTCACTTAGAAACTGTTGTATGTCACCCTAGACCAACAGGAGTCAAGAGTTTTTTGACTACAGCTAACGTATGCTCCATTTTTGGAGGTTGGCATGTGTAGTGAAATTAGAGATCACACCAAAATCTTTACGACTTTATGACAGTTTCAACATAAGGTATCCTTGGATACCTCAGCCAACCTTCAGATAGAGACCACGAGTGATTCACTAAATGTTCTGTGTGCATTACTAAAACATATTCTTGATTGCTATAGCCAAAATACAAAGCAGAAAAAGGAAAGAGGATTGAGCAAATAAAATAAATGCAGAAATCACATTAGATCATGAGGTCCTAGAGCTTCACTCAGCTACCTAATCACCCAGAAAGCCCAGGGTACAGTAGCCTCCAGTTCATACTCCACAAGTATAGCTATTTCAGGTGAACTGGTGTGTGTCCAGAAAGCCACAGACTGGAAGGCATTTCCGAAGGTCATGCAGGTTATTCCACACCTTTAATTCTGCCATTTTCCATAGAATTTTCTCAGCAACTGGTCACATAGCAGCTTCATGGGGCTGACGTGTAAACACAGATTTCTGCCTTATAAAGACTGAATCCAGGAAGCAGAGATAATACATTGGGGAAATATTGCTATATAAGACAGTACGTATATCTGTTCAGAGACAGGAACACAGGTAGGATACATAGATAGGAGGCTTGGCCTCACCCACATCACTGTTTTGTTCTTATTGAAGGACACTGAGGACTCCCACAGCAGACACTTGCCCACCACGTGAGCAGGAACGTGCTCAAGCCGTACTCAGATGCAGCATGGAACCAATTTTCACACCTAAAGTGGAAATGGGGCATATTTGAGCTTCTCACATGCACAGATCCTATCCAAAACACGATTTGGATAATGATAACCATTAGATGCCTGTTCTGGTAGCTGAACCAGGTGCTCCTCTGGTGATATTTAGACAGGGAGGGTTAATATGTACATGCAGATTACTGCTAGGAGAGTAAGATGCCGTTATGCAGGGGCTTAGGTTACCAACCCTATTAGGATAGTCTTATTCAGGGCATAGATCATCACAGAATTAAGAGTTTTGCTGCAAAACAAAACCAGACCCTATGCACATGCCTACCAATAATCCCATGCATACCAATAATCCCATCCTCTTTTCCTGAGACCAACACATGTGAACACAGCCTCCCCAAACACACACACTTAGACTTGACCTCAGGTGAGGTAAGAAACTAGACTCAAACCAAGCACCCCTTTTGGAAAAGGCAAGGAAAGGGACTCATGCAGTAACCTGAAGATGCCAACACACCTCATGAGCCTCATGAAGACACATTCACCCTCTGCGAATTCAGCCATAGTGTTTTACTAAGCAAGATGGGATTTACAATGATTTTCAAAGCGTGAGACATTCTCTGCCTAAGGACCTGCTGTACAAATGCTGAATCACAGCCCAGTGATCATACAGTAAATCTGATGCTCTCAGGATGTAGCAGATTTCACGTGTATGCTCAGATCAAGCACCAAGAGTCACCTGGGCGGCTGCGAAAGGCGAGTTCCTGGAGGGAGGAGAGCATCGCGTCACGCATAGGTCATCGCTGCAGTGCTTGGGGTTTCCTGGGAGGTCTCATAGACAGTGACTGCTCACAGCACAAGTTGTCCCGTTGGCCGAGACCGGCTGTGTTCCTAACACAAGCTCGTGGAGCTGCAGCCTCCTCACTAATCGCATGGCACATTCTGTGCCTCTCGGTTCCCAGTTCCTGGGAAGCCCTCATAGATTAAACATGGAAACAGTGCTAGGAGAGGTGACGGTTAGTCCAGATCCCTGCATGCTGCAAAACACAGAATGTTCTGGCTCGTGGGTACTCAAGACCACAGAAATGGCAGGGATCTGTGAACAACACAGCCCTTAACTATCCTGGCTGAAGGGGAAGGTGGGCAGTGAAACCAAAAGACAGGAAAATCCATCAAAATTAGTATTTTCCATGTGATATGTATCCTGAGGCCACTAACATTTCATCCCTTGCCTTCTTCACTGAAGACTGGTGTTTACAGTCTGTTTTGAGACAAGGAGAAAATCATCAAGCAAATCCTCAAAGAGTCACATGCCATCCGGAAAGGAAGAAGAAAAATATGTTCCCAGCTCGTGTAATTTCCAGCTCCTGAACTACTGCTCATCTGTCACTTCTGAACAATTGTGGCTACATTTGGAAGCAGCTTCGAACGAGCAGTTCTGACCTAAGGATTTCATATGTTCGCGGAATTATTCCCAAATGTGCCCAGACTGTCAAAAAGGCTCATTATGTAGATCAATATCACACATTAGCTCCTGAGCAAAATTGTGTGGCGTGGTGAACAGGAAGCAAAAAAAGAAAGAGAAAAAATATAAAAAAGAAAAAAGAAAAAAGGAGCTCCAGAGATCATGGAGCCCTGGGGGAGACCATGCTTGTTACCCCCTGGCTAATTAGAGCCAATTACGGAAAGGAAAGCACCAATTATTAAGTAGAAAGTGCTTAAAAAATAGGGTTGAAACCTCAGCTGGGAGAATAGGTGGTTGTAACACGTCCTCAAGGGTATGAAATTGTGCAAGGATGATAAATCGGCGGCGGGCAGCTGACAGAGGTGCCACGATTTAACGGCATTGCTGCCCAGCAAGAGCTTGCAGCGGGAGCTTGGCAGTCGCAGCCAGGAGGTCTCTCCCATCCTCTGGGATTGCGTGAACACCAGAAGGGTCCTGCCATGTATAGTGGTCAAAAAGAAACCAACGCAAGATTGGGAAGGTCCCAATATGTGATTAGGACATAAAAAATATAAATCATGCAGAATAAAGCAGAGCAAGAGCTAGTATATAGCGCACTACTGTTTGGTAGGGGGATCAGCCCCATGATATGCCAGCATTTCGATGGCCAGAAACATGTCAGCTTCAAATGGAAGACTGGGGAAGAATGGAAGAATGCTTGGGACAGAATTGATTTGCCCAAAGTCATGAATTCAGCAAACTCAAATCGCAAGTTTGGGACATTTCTAGGCCCCTAGGGAGAAGCCTCTTTTGTTCACAAAATAAGCCAAGTTCCAGTACTCTCATCTGCCTCTGAAGGAACTGTAAAAAAAAATCAGGAGAAAGAAAATTACCCCGTGTTCAAGGAGCGATGAGTTATCACATCGTGTGGTGCAGGGCTGTCATTTTACACCAACGCCCTCAGAGCAGATGAATGGGCACTGACAGCAGACAGCCTGGGTAGCAAGTTGGTTGACAACCAACTCTCGTAACAAGATGAAAGACTCGTATCTCACAGAGCGTAATCTGCTTTATGTGCTTAGTCTGCACAGAGCTCATATGAATCATGTAATGACACGGAGACCAGCAACCCGATGTGGTTACTCCAGCGATAGCTCCGTAACCTACTTACAGTACCGGCTCCACAACCGACACGTCACTGCCACCAAATATAGCACCTCAGTAGAGAGGCAACGCGCACCGAGTCGGTCTGAGATGCTGAGGATTTCCCCAACCCTCGTGCATTGCCTGGGGGACTGAACAACTCAGAGTGAAGCCTATGTCTACGTAAGTGCTGTCAAATGAGCACCATGACGAATTCATGCTTTGACAGCACTCTCTTCCTAGAAGCAGGTTACTTGGTTAGCACATTTGCCCAGTCACGACAGATAAAGGGTAACATCCAGACTCAGTGTTGGCCCTGTTTTGAGCAAGGAGGCCGACTAGAGATCTCTTGAAGTCTCTTCCAATCTGAATAGTATTGTGATTCTAGGAGATGTTATTCAAGCACTTCACTATGTCTCAGATGATACTTATTGACCTCTATGCTTTGTCCAGTTTCAAGTGTGAAATGCATGTTGATTCCCTAGAACAAAAACCAAAAGTCACAGGCTTGTTTGATGGTTCCCTAATCTGGAGCAATACACGTTTCACTTGAGCCAGCAGCAATATTTCCTCCATTTTTGAAGAAAAGCTCTTGAGGAAACAGGTTGAACAGTGCAAGGCCGGAATTCCCAAGCTCATCTGCTGGGTCACCAAACCACCTGTCCCTTTGAAACAGACCGATTTTGGAGTTCAAACTGTGGTCCTTCTTCATTGGTAGGAGACAAAATTGAGGGCAGGCTGTTCACCTATGAGGGGAAGCAGCTAGCTATGTCCAGAACAACCTGACGCCCTCTGCATGATGGACTCTCCATCCTGATGTCTGACCAACATGAAACCTTTTCTTCCTTTCCAGAATTAATGCTCATCCTCCACTGACCCAGAGAACTGTTATCTCATCATTTGCTTTATATCCTGTTGTCCACCAGGAGAACGTCTCAACCTGATGACAGCCAAGAAAAATGCCTGTGAAAACAGCTGGTCACAGTCCTCCTCATGGCTCTGTGGCTGGCATAGTGTCTATGCCTGCAACTGCCCCAAACTGCTGCTTCACCTGAAGCTCAGATGAGGACAAGGTCCATCACACTCATCAGTTGGTTGGTCTAAGGGTTAATGACTCCAGCCCTGATCCAGGTGCATTTGGTCACAGCTGAATGTCCAGCAGAGCTGGGCCATTCCGACCAGCCTCCCATGGAAACAAACATTCTTGGGAGCTCTTTGGGGGGCACTGAATTTGCGTTAGCATTGGGTCTACCACCAAAGATTTCCAGACCTCAAGCATGGTCCTGTACGGAAATTAACAGAGATCAATCCACATCCAATCTCTATTTTTCTCCCTCTGCTCCTCACTACTTCACCTTCCGCCAAAGAAGATGTGATTCACTTTTGGAGACTGAAAACCACCTTACAAATATTTTCTATGATTTTCCATGTAACACTCATTAATATGTGCACATAACATATAATCAGCAGTGTATAAATGGGCAAACTGTATATCATTACCCATTAATTGTTGACATTATTGCAATAGATAATTATTGTTAATAGCTGCAGTTTTAAAAAGTGATCTAAATGGAGTTCTTCCTTTAGTCCTCTAATTGTACAGTTTTACCTTTAGAGTTTTTACCATCCTCCACATTTGTGTCAAACAGAATAAACCACCTGATGAGTCCCCTGGAAAAAATCTTTCCCTTTAGTGAAGGGCAGGGTCTTTTAGCCCAGAAACTGCTGACGTGGCTGCTCTGCCTGCAAAACTGCTGCCCATGTGAGATCATCCTGATACCACTTCTTGCTTCATCTTAGCAAGAATATCTGACACCTCAGTCTACCCTTAAAACAACAACTGCACATTCCCTTGCCCCTACCCAGCTCCCAGTCTGGTAGGGTATCAGATCTTGAGGACTGATAGTGCTAACGCTGTCATCGTCTTCCACTGCGAGCACAAAGAGCAACCAATTGCATTCAGGATGCCACCATCAGAACAAATTATCAATTTATTACCAACTAGTCGCATGCGACTACATACTGTTATACAACCCAATGCTGACTTCATTTTCCATACAGAAATGCCAAGGTAGGGAATACACCGAGAAGCTGCTGCTCCTCAGCACGCCTTGAGAGTGGAGAGGGAGTCATGAAGCTCACCAAGCTGGGAGGAAAGCTTAAAGATTCGTGCTAGAAGCTTCTTGAGGACCGAGTGGTTGCCCTCAGTCACACCAGCACATATGGAATTGTCCTGATCCAAAGATTCTTTTAATTTTGACTCTGGTGTTGGGCCTCGCTTAAGTTTGGGCCCAAGCTCAAGGTACTAATTTCTAATATGTTCACCAAAGCTGACTCATTTAGGAAGTAGTAAAACAGGGTTTTGGAAAAGCAAGGGTTAACATGAGCACTCCGTCGTGAGGGTGTAGGCTCACATCTCTGGGATGCCAGAAGTTCTCCAAAGCCTTCCCATAATTCACTGTCACTTGCCTCCAAAAGGAGAAAATGCTCCGCAGCAATTTGCTTTGAAAGACTCTAGATGGGGTTGGTTTCGAGTAGAGCTTGAGAGAAGCAAGGAAAACCCAAGATGCTCCTGCAGAAGTCTTGCCCCTGGTGAAGACACAGTAATCCAAAGCTCATCTGCAGCAATGCTGCTCTTGTGCTAGGTGAGCGCAACAGGACCACAGCCCACGGCAGATGGAGCAAATGCCAGCACCCGAGCACCAAAGCATCCCAGGGAGCCCAGGAAGTGCTGCTACTACTTTAGCAGTTTTCTTGGGAAGAAAACTAGAAAAATAAATTGATTTGCACATTTTTATTGCTTCCGTAGGACGAGTACTTGAAACCTAAGAGGATTTCTCACACAAGGCATGTCTCTGAAAACTCTGAGCCAGGTAAGAGCACCAGGAGCATCATGCTATTGCACATACTCACATCGTGTGAGCAGGAGAAGGATTTTCCCTACTAGCTACACTGCCAGAAGTTGCTACTTACTTGATGCTAACATCTAAGTAAGACAGCTGAAAGAAATCCATGCTAAATACAGAGTTGAAGCAGGATAGGCTAATGCAGGTACTTGGAATCAGGCATATCAAAGCTTAAGTACCTGTATCAAAGTTCAGTTATTAAAAGCACCAACTACCCCCAAACCCCAACAAATGGCAAGTGTCCAACCCATCTCCCCAACTACTTTGCCAAAGGTGCTTAGATACCTGCTTGAAACATCCTACTTTGAAAACCCACATCTCTTCAGTCCTTATCCTTCAGCTAAGTGCTGAAAAAGCTCCCATGCCAATTTGCTGCTCTTCCATTATTAAAATGGAAGGAACAAAGAGCAGTCTAGCGCTTTTTAACATATTTGCCTCAGACAGGCTGCACGCACTCTCTGCTATTTGCATTTCCCCAAAATACTACCGAGAGCCCCAGGCCAACCAGGCATGGCACAAGCTGTTTAGAGGCAAGTCTTGATGGACCCCAGAACTCCTCCGGCAGATCACCAAAACCACTCCTGCCATATGGGATTTATCATGCCATGTTTTGCTAAGAACAAGAGATGCTTCCTATATAAGGAAGCTGCAGTGCAAATTCTTCTTGTATCAACAGGGCCACCTCATGCTGCTCTGCCCTGGGGTGGTGATGGTGATTCACTGCTCAAGCACGTGCTGGGGAAGCATCCTGCTGGGAAGGCTCTGGACAGGCTGTCTGTGGATTTATTCCTCCCTTTTTCCTAAGTGTTGTCGTCTGTGGTTTGAGTTCATCTCCTCTGTAAGAGGATCCTTCTGCTTGCCAGGATCAAATGTTGGGCAGCCACATCTCACAGCTCTGCAGCCAGTTAACATCTCAGCCTGATGACAGGAACTCACCCGCAGGAAAGCAAAGGTCTTTGCAGAATCCCTGGGCTTCCAGGGGATCATGCTTGTGCCTCAAAGTGAACAGGACCGCCCCACAGTCTGACCTTCACCTGCAGAAGATTCACAGCACCACTGCTTCCTTGTGCAATCTGGTCCACATGCCAGCGGCCACATGGAGTGAATCCAGTAGAAGGAATGAAATGCCACGACATTTCAACAAGCCAGAGGAAAGCAGGGCAAAGACATGCAAGGTCTCTCTGCACCTGTGGCCTGTAATCCAACAGGTTCCATCCACTTTGGGCCCCCTTGGATGGATGCATAGCCACGCGGTACAACAAAGCTGGCCCACTTGAAGGAATGCGTCGGAAAGAACAGGAGAGAGGCTCCAACCCGGACTAAATCTGTAGACACATTCTGTCCACAAGTTCCAACATGAGTTTTTGTGTCTCCTGCCTGACTTCTGACTCTGGTCCCAGTGCTCTCTACTGCAAACCACTGTGGGACCTTCCCTCCCTGGGAGGTGACATCCTACTCTGCCTACCCCCTTGCTAAGAGACACCACGGCAGTCATCCACGTCCTGCTTGCCTCTTGTGCTCTCCAAGCTGCACTTCAGTTCCCTCGGGGCCCAGGTTCTGCCTACTGTTTGGCTAAAAGCCCTGAATTACCTGCTTCCAATTTAATATCTGTCTCTGAGCAGGCTGAGTGCTCCTGTCACGGAGTAAATGCAGTTCCTTCCCTATTCTTACTGGTCACAAAGAGGCTATAAATTCGCCAAGAGGTAAAAATCCGTCTCCGAAAGGCTACAGACACACTCATCCAACCCAGGGGGCAAAAGATGCTGCTCGGACTATATGGCAAGAGCTCCTGTTTCAAGGCACATGACTTACCTGATACAAATCACCAAGCATCACAAGTCCACCATATACAACTGCTAAGAAATGCTCTATCTCTACAAGGGGCAGGCAGCACGCCCCTTCATGCTAGCGAGTAATGTGAAGGAAGGGCATACCAAGAAGATACTTACACCTTCACTGGTGCTCTGAGCGGACACTAGAGCTGTGCAATATTGCATGAGTCACCGGTTAGCCCCTTTGTGGTGCCCACAGTCCTTCATACACTTTGATTTCCCAAACTGTTGGCCTCACGTCCTCGCAGCAGTAAGTGGGGAACAACCTCTGGCTGCCCGTGCACATGGAGGACCGAACTACTGCCCATTTTCATGGCACCTGAGCTCAGTGCCAGGCTCGCCTCCCAGAATCTCCTTTTAATGAGTTCCTTCTGCAGCAATATTTTCTCTCCTCTCATGCAGCAGATTTCCAACAACAAGCAATTAGCAATGTGTCTAAAATGGGGCGAGCGTCGCAGCAAATGAAATGAGCAGTTTTCTTCATTGCCAAAGGCTAGCTTTCATGTTGAGCAAACGGTCGAAACGGTCCCTACAGAAAATGATCAAGAGGAACCACTATTGCCTGTACCCAGGTATTACCATATCTCTGCAAGAGCAGATAAAGCCTCACATGTACGGCCTGGATTTGCTGCTCCTCATCAAGCAGGTTTGCGGTTGGCAAAATGTAAAGCACAGCAATGGAAATCACTGAGTTTGGCATCCAACCCTCTTCTAATTAAGCTCTGAACACCTTTAAAAACTGTACTGAATTCCTGCCACTGCACCTACCCTTGGGCTTCTCAGATATTCATGCATCGTGCCTGGCTGAGCATTTCATATATTTCCTCATCCTCTCGGATGTGGTTTCGCTACCTGGCAATGTGGAAAACCTCGCGTAAAACGTTGGAGGCCAAGCAGCTGTCACCCCATGGTGACACCCAGGCGGCTGGTAGGCCACAGAGTGCAGAGCAGGCAAAAATCACAGTATATCAAAACAAAGCTACCTTCTTGCTGAGGCAAGAAGTTTTCTGGTGGTGCCTTAAGCTCATCTATACATGGACATTTTCTTGGTGGCAACTGTGCTATGTCTAGCAAGTGGTCTGTCAAGTGGTCTGTCAAGTGGTCTGTCAAGACAGGACAGCAAGACCAGGAACAACCAGAAAGCAAAAATTCCTTCTAACCCAACCAACAATTTACTGTCCAGCTTGCTTCACTGTGATAAGAAATCTTTGAGAGCTGGGAGGTGGATTTTTTCCTCTTTTAACAAAAGCAAAATCTCTGCATGCCAAATGCAAGAAACCTTCCATTCCAACAAATCTGGTTGCAGACTGTAGTGCTTTCCTAAGTGACAGTACCACCTAAGAGACAGAGTAGAACTGCTACCTTCTTGACAGCATGGATGGCATCAAGGAGAAGAAACAAGAAAAAGCCGCAAAACCAGAAGGCAGCTAAGAAAAGTCTTGCCCCAACTTTGGGAGTTGAGCAGGAAGAAGTACTAACGTTATTGCTTATCGTTTTGTCTAGACTCACTCAAAGGCTCACCCTGCTCTCCTCTGCAAGAGGAACTAGGTGTCTTCACCATGTTCTGATCAGATGCCCTTACCCACATCAGGAAGCCGCTAAATTCTTCCCTTCTACCACCTTGAGCAGACTGCCCAAGGCAGGGGAAATGGTTTAGGTGCCAAGGATGGTCTGCCCACAGAGCCACTGTTGCAGGACATGAGGAAATCAGACAGGCATGGCCTCTGGCACAAGCCCCTGCCTGTTGCAGGACACCAAACATACAGGTTGAGGCCTGTATGCTTAAAAATAAAGAACGGAAATATAGCAGCAGTTCTGGAAATTAAAAAAAAAAGAAAAAAAGCAAGACTTGCCTAAGATTTGAAACTGTGACTTATGTTGGCTGATACTACAAAATGTGACTTAGTTAGACATCACCTGCTTCCGTGTTCCCTTGTTTCTGCTAAGAATAAAACAAAAGTCCACACATTACAATTCATTCCTTGCATTTTTTTCACCTTTTTCAAAGGAAGAATCCAAAAGCCCAGTTTGAACAGGTTGCAAAATAATGCTCATTTCCCATGTGCACCCCCAAAAAAGCGGCACGCTGCCACTGTCTCTGGCTTGAGCTTCAATTACAAGATACTGACTCAGGGAGGGAAACTAGAGATGCTCCATATCCAAAACGCAGCTGGAGAGCAGATTCACTCATGTGCCAAGCACATAACAAGGGGGGCAGGGAGCGAGGTCTTTGCAGCCTATGTGAGCCGTTCCAAAGGGCCTCGGGGAAGCGGGGACATCTCCTTCGCACTCGAGGGTTGCAAACGCGTTTGAGCAGCGTGGACGACACCCAACGGCGCCGGCAGGAGAGCCCAGGCTCTCTGCAACCCGGGATCCCGGCACGCACAGCGTGCAGGATGTGCGCGCCGGCCATGACGATCTCACCCACACAATCGTACTCTTCAAGCGGGTGCTCATGCCCCAGCTCTGGTCGGGCTTCTGCAAATAAACGGAGGCAGCCCATTATCAGAAACCACGGCTTTTCTTCTCATGCACTGAGGCAACATAATGGCCACTTGTGCCACAGAAAGCCCCATAATCCTAAAAGACACATCCGACCCAGGCTGAGACGACAACGCCGTGGAGCAAGCTGTGGAGCAAGGGGTGGGCAGGGCGCCCCATGGCCAGCAGCGAAGCGGGCGCGGAGGGCATCTAATCCTCTCAGCCCGTGTGCGCCGTGCGCCGCGCAGGGTTTTGTTTCCAGCACCACTCGCAGCACGTACCTTGGCCTGCAGCCAGAACGCCCTGGCTGCCACCTTGCCCCTCTGCTGTCACACAGACACCCGCACCAGGTTAAGGTGCCGCACCAGCGACAAGCCAAAAGGTGACCCTGATAGAGGTGAACTCACCAAAAAAACGCAAGGGGGATTACGAGCACCCGTAGCGCAGTGCGCAGCACCTGGACAGGTAGAGCATCTGCTCCATGACACAAGTGCACTGCTCTCTGCTACCATGTCCTTAACCAAGGCAAACACTCCCGTTCATTAACCTTCTCTCTGCTTGTCAGAAATGAAGCTGTTCTGTGCTCCAGGCAGGGAAATAAGCAAAAACATGGGAAAAGTCAGAGAGGACAAGGAAGGGAGCCACACTCAGGCTATTCCAGCGTTTAGCTGCTGAGCAATATGTAGTTATAGAAAGCTGTAGTTAACGCTGTGCAAGGAGGCCCAAAATTGCCCATAGCCAGGCAGGGAATGGGGAGGTTAGTGCTCCCCATGGGAGCACAGTTGTGGGTACGAGTGCCCTCACTTTGGGCTTCCACCATGTTTAAAGATGCCACGAACCAGGAGCTACAGCTGCTTGCAAAGACAGGATAAAACTGGGCTGAAATGGGCTAAAACCAGTGTCCTCCTCAGCAGCCTGATCTTTGGTGACGTGAGCTGGACATGGTCCAGACAGTGGATTTCAATCTCAAAAGCAACTACTTTTCGCAGCGATAGAAGTAGTGATTCTTTTTCCAACCAGATGGATTGTCTCATTTGACCAAGTTCTCCGATTCACTTGGACAAAGAGGCAACTAAAACATAACGTTTTACGACTGCACCAGATTGCTGGCAGCAAAGGGCAGGCCTGTCCTTTCACTTAGGGAGCAATCACTGTTCCACCCTTTGCAATGAATTCTCTCCGTGATTTAATAAGGAGCGGATGGCTTCATTTAGCAGGAGCACTTGGAGAAGGTTCATTATTTCCTCCACTCCTATATAGCAGAGAGATCCTGCAAAGCAGAGGAGGAACCGGGAGGGCTCCCATCCATCACGCTGGCACCTGACTGCCAGTCGCCAGCCTGAGACACCGCTTTGCTTCCCGTGGACAATAAATGACCATCTGGCGGGAATAACTTCCATCGCAGCCCATCCAAACAGACTGGAGCTGGTGCCTGAGCATTGCTGAGCTACACAAAGTGACACGGGGGATATAAAGCTCGCAGTGAGGGCTGGCACTGCAAGGAGGGAAAGACAAGAAGAAGCACTGTGGAAGCAACTGTCCCATCTGTCCTAAACACTGGGTGTGGAGCTCCGACCGGCTCTAACACTCCTCTGAGATCAGGACGCACATCCTGGCCTCAGAAATGTCCCCAAAGGCAGGAGCAGGCACTGTTCCCCCTTCAGAGCACTCAGAGCCCGGCTCATCTAGCACATCCCTCACCCTCCCACCAGCCTCTCCTTCACTGCACTTCCCCAGCGCAGGTAGATGCAAACTGTGCTCTCCAGCAGGGCCGCTCCCATCTCAGCATGGGAGATGCTATCGCGCCTGGACGGATGGGAGTCCAGGAGATGCACTGAGCCCAGTTCTTCTCCTGACTCACTTTCCACAACCAAAACCTGCTCTCAAATCTGTCCCCAACTTTTAACGCCTGGGTCACGAGCCACAGAAAGGGGTTAAAAAACAATTCACCAGGATAACATGCCCCTTAATTAACCAGCCCCACAAATGGCAAGGGAAGAAGCTCCCCAGACAGGAATTTTGATGTGTTATTGCCTGGCCACCAGCCTCACTTTGAGGCCTTAAGTGTATTTTCTTTTGAGTAATCTTCAGACTTGTCCCTCCGGACAAGTGCTGCTCTGCACCAGCAGGGCAGGATGGAAGGAGCCCGTTAGGTACCGCATGTCCCAAAGAAGGGCCAGGTGGACCTGCCCTGGTCTTGCCACCCTGCTCACACATGCCAGGCCATCAAATGCCTCCCCACCCTGGCACCACATAGCTGGTGATGAGGAGTGCTTAGCCAGGACGAGCCAAAGAGGAGCAGCCTGATGGCTCCCCGAGGGTAAAGACACTACGATGTTCAGCACTCAAGGGATTGCCAGTTTTGGTTAATAAAAACTACAGGAGGCAGTTCAACTGGATAAGCCCTAGTGGATGGGAGAGGGACAGATTTGGGTAATAAAAAGCAAATGCAAATGACAAAGCTTTAGTGCATTTTACTTGCCAATGTCATTATTTCAGCCAGATGGTTAGGGCACATTTTGCAGAAACATCTATAAAACAGGTGTTTGGGGCTGGTTTGTCCCTCCCTGCCATCTCTGGCTCCCAGAAAGAGCTGCCCAGAAAGGCAGCTTGAGCTCATCACTGAGCAGGATGAAGAGGAAGGCTGTGCATTATTTTGTAGAGTCCTTTGGGAGGCTCCTGCAAACGGATGGGCGGTGGGAAAATTTGGAAAAAGCGGGAAAAGGGGATAGAGCAGCATGTCTCTCTGTGCATGGCCCTTCAGACAAGCAGACAGGCTGCTCGGCCTTCGCTAGGGCTGCTGCAGAGCCAGTGTCCTTGGGAGAAGCAGCCTGCAGCCCAGCCACAATTTCCAACCCACGTGGAAAGCAGGACGTGATGCTCGCAGAGTTACTGAAGACCCTGCCGTGGCAGGGAGCTCCCGGCACGGACAAGCCAGGCCACGATTCACTGACCTGTTTTAGAAACGAAACCAAGATCAGCTGAGCTTCGGGAGTGTCTATTTACCTCCAGCAGCAGTAATGATAGTCTAGACGGCTGGCCCAGATATGGCCACACAGACCTTCACCCCTAGCACCTTAACATCACCTAGTGCCAAAGTATCCTTGACGTTAGTGTCTCCTGCAAACTGCGGCTCTGGATATGCTGGCTTGGTGTACACGTTCCTGCCGGTGCCGGCAGGAATTGCAGAACCACAGCTTCCTAAAAAGGGTTAATCAACGTTGCTCATGTCAGCGACTCCCTTCCTAAACTGACAACAAAAAATAGGAGATTAACGCCAGCGTTTAGAGTCAGAGTTTCCTGCCAGGATGTTACACATGGACCCATATTCCCTTGCAGGTGTCCCCAGTGACAAGCTGGAACCACCAAACCTGAGCATATGAAGTAGAGAGCCAGACAAGGAGCAAAGGGGACAGGAGCTCTGCAACTAAAGTCATTAAGATTACTTGGGCTTACAATTTTTTTAAAAAAAGGATGAAAGATAGGAACTGGTAAAGTTTTTGGCTTCCGATTTCTATATGTACATATGGTTTCACAGCAATGAATAAACAGGCACAACTGTCACCTTGACCTGGCACTGCCCTGTTGTTTGTTCACTAAAGCCAAAGACAGGTCATAAGACTGGGGTGGAAATGGCTTTGATCATCTCAAAGTAAACTCCAACTACTGACTAGAAAAGGGAACATTTGGGAAAGGTTGAATTCTGTCTTAATGAAGGCAACATTTGTGATGGACACTGAAAACCCATGTGGAAGTCGTACTTTGTGCTCTCTAAGGCACAAACATGCGCTTCAGAGCAGGGACAGGAGAGCCTTTACTTGCCTTATCGGGCAACAGGCAAAAGATAACCCGAGTGTGCTGGGCTCTCGTCTCAATACGTTCATTTTTAGGCAGTTTAAGCAGTATGTGTCAGGACAAGAACCTTGAACTTGTCCCTTATAGGGGCAGATGATCTCCGTCTGCAAAGCCTTGAGGTGACCTCCTTGCAAACATCATTTGATGCAGATCCCAGCACAATCACAAGCACGTGTGCCACATGCCAAACCCCTCACCCCACTTAAAAACAAAACATAGCCTTCAGCCCACTCAATCCCTCTGTTCCACCCACGGCACAGGGAAATGCTGTCCAGGTTGGCAGTTCACCAGGAACATCTCAGAACTGGAGTTGGGAACAGCACAGGACCCAGCTCTGTGTCGCTGTGACTCACACACGCTGAAAGGCTTCACAAGTGTCGCTGACACTGCAAACACTCGACTATCTGAGCTGGCACAAGGGGAACACTCGCCTGAAACAAACACAGAAGCGTTACATCTTCCTGACCTACTGTGCTGAAGCTACAGACAGGAATAGTTAAACCAGGCTTATCTTAGAGACCTAAATAGAGAATATACTACCCTGTAACATTCAGTAAATAGGCCTAATGGAATTCATGACGTAGCAGGTGGAATGACTGGTCTACAAGCCTTCTCTGTACGAGAGGTCAGACTGCTTGGCCCTTTCGGGTCTCTTACCCAAGGATTTAGAGGTTTTTTGTTTTAAAAAAAAAATTACAGGATTAGACTTAACTTTTAGGGTGTGTCTGGGTAACCATGTTGGGTAAGTGCACAGCAGTTCAGGAAAACCATGCCAAGAATTCACTAAGTTTCTCCATAAACTCTTCCAGACTGCTCAGGGATAGTGCCAGAAATATTTATTTTGGCAAGTTTGCCTCCCGACCCAAAAGGAAACACAGTTCCCACAGACTTGGATGAGGCCGGAAGCCCAAGGACATTGGAGACAAACGAGATCCATCCTTCAAGAGAGTCAGGTCCACGTGGAGGTTCCCCCTGAGACACCATGTAAGGCAATGAGACTCAGCAGCCCTGTCCACCTCTCCATGCAGCGAGTGGGAAACTCATGGGTAGGAACGTGATTCAGATACACATCCACAGCCTAGTTTTCAGTGGTTTGTGTCTTGCACAGAGCTCAGAAGCATTTTGCCAGCAATCCAGACGGGAGAAGGAGTACGGCTGGAAATGTTAGCATGGACACACTGCGAGCACCTACCCGGACCACGCATCAGCCCCATCAAACACTGTAGCGGGGATCAAAAGGGCTTGGGCAAAGCTCTAGCAGTATCTGAGAAAGCCCTCACAATGTTGGCTGGCCTCTAATTACACAAGGGATTAACATCCCTGAAGTTAATTAGAATGAGAATGCGAAGGGAGGATTTTAATTGCAGCAAGAGGGAGAATGTGCCGCAATGGCGGCACAAAATTTGTGGCAGGGAGCCGGCTACACATGTACCTTCTACTGCAGAGAGGCAAAAGGACAGCTACAGCTATTTAGCTTCCTAAAGGGCCAAAAAAGTTACAAGTGGAAACAAGACTGATCAAGAAACATGATATACACAGACAATATCTTATGTTAAAGGGTCTTTTCGAGCAGCAGGTGGAAGTGCACCATTACCCAACAGCCAGGAAAGGAAACTAGAAAACAGCAAGTAGAAATGGCACAGGAGTAACTAACAATGGGAATGGATAGCAAGGAAGTGGGCAATTTTAGCATCTCTAAAACCTTTCAAAGAAGGTGGACAGACTGCCAGTGTAAAACACATCCTTGTTCGGCCACAAGTGCCTGTGTTAGTTAAGCGCGTTCAAAAGACCAGCTCACCATGCAAAGCCCCGTCCCTTGTGTTCCATGGGTCCGCTTGGACCATTAGAGGGATCTTTACAAGCCATTAATTAAGTAGCTGAGCTACTTAAAGCACTTCTAGAGCATATGCTCAGTCTGGATAGTCAAGGAAAGCATGAAGCATCTTCGCAGTGTGCTCAAGAGGTCCAGCACTTCCCAGGACCACCGCCTGCTGCAGTGGGAAATGGAGAGGACATTAGCACTCAATAATGTAGATATAGATATCTCCAGGTATAGAGAACTAGGATGCACACGGGGTGAGCACCTACAGCCAACTGTGCTTGCACGATTCAGCCCTCTGTGCAACTGCATCAGCCTTTTCATAGTGAAGGACAAGATGCTCTTACTGACTTTGCCTGCAGTCTCTTGAGGAACCAAAGCCACTTGGGCAGAAGCAAAAAAAAAAAAAAAAAAAGACAAATAAAGTTAGTTTAACCCCTTCTCTGTAAGTCAGCACTTGGCAGAGATGCAACTTTTCATGGTCACACTGTAAAAGTCACAAATAAATTAATGTCACAGAGCCAAGGAAATTAGAATTCATTTGCTTATTTGCCAGCAAGCCAGAACTGGCCCTGTGTATGATAAATACTTTTGGTCAAGCCACTTCAGCCAAAACTCTATGAAGAAAGAATTCCTTCTTCTTTTACGGTTTGATGTTTTTAACAAAGTATTTCTACTTTTATTTCACAGGGATGTACGTAAAATCTCAATGTCTCCTTCACAGAATACACAAAAATATCATATTTCATTTTGAATGGAATAAAACATCTTCAGCTCAACATTATTTTCTTTGCTGTTTTAATGGAACTAAAAAGAAAACAATGCTGACTGACCCCCCCAAAAAATCCTCTTTCAGAGCAGCAAATTCATGCCTTTTTGGAGTAAAGTTCCAGAAAAGAACAAGTAATTTAAAATGTTGTCATTTGAAAATATCTGTTGTCAGCTACAGCATGCCACCTAAGTCACTTTTCTCTTAAAAAAGAAAAAGAATAGCAAAACGTGACATGCACATACCCCCTGCCAGGGAGAGCACCAAGTGTCACCACGCGCAGCAGCCCAGGGCCAAGGACAATGCACGACCCAGCCCGGTGCGAGCGCTTCCTGGCCCTCTACTCCCGGGAAGGTACTTGGCTTCCTAACAGCTCCTCCATGCACTGTTCTGCCCCACTGGAAAATATTTACTCGGCTGAATCTTTTGGCCCTTATCCAGGATAACAGCACCAGCCACAGAAACCCCAGCGGTGATAACAGACTGATAGAGCCTGGCAGCTCTCCCTGCTCTCCCCTTCTGCCCTATCTCCCACATCCTCCCCCAACTCTCTGAGCCCTTTGGGACCAAATTGGGCTGAGGTGGATATTCTGCAGGACATGGGGGAAAAAACGGGCATTTTGGAGGGTGATGCCAAGGTGTTCTGATCCCTGCGATGAGCAGACGTGGAGCTGGGTCCACACAGGAGCTTACCCGTAAGCCCCGCCGCGGCAGGGGGGCTGCGAGTTATAATTACCCGGGTGGTTACACTCTGCAGACGCATCAAGACCATATTCAACTTTCTTCGTTTGCACAAAGAGTCCACATTTATGAATGGAGATGATGCAACATTTTGCTGTTTGGTTTTGTTTTCTGGGCTTGCTTTTGCTTATTTATTTATTTTAAAGCAGCTGTCAAATCCTGTTACCGGGCTGTAAATCCCCATCTTGCGGGAAAAGCATTTGGCACCTTTGGAGGTTGCCAACCTGCCCCAACCAATCTGAATGTGAGGGAGCTGCCATTGCCTCCCAGAGGGATTTTTGCACTGGGAGGATTTCTACTTGTTTAACGAGAGTGAGGGCACTCTACTTTGCCCACCTCTTATTCTAAATAAACCCTGGCAGGAGGGAAAGCAGAGGAGGCCGCGAGCCGGTCCCAGTACTGAGGTCAGGGTGGCAGGAGGGGCAGAAGACCAAGAGGGGTCTTGCAGAAGGGAGGCAAAACCAGGCTGGGCTAAAATGCTGGACCCACAGGTAGGCACAAAGACAGAATCTGCCTCTGTTTCTCCTCACGTCTCTACAGCTAAGGCCGAGGATTTTCTGCAATCTGGCAGTGCTCACAGCACCCTTGGGGCACTAGGACTAACCTCACCAGGTGGCAAAGCAGCAGAATGGTCGTGGAAGCCAGCGGGAGTGGGGAAGGCAGTTTGCAAGCATTTTGCTGTACCTTATTGCTCCCAATCTTATTTTTTGGTTTATATAACACGAGTGAGAAAAGAAAAAGAGAGAAGAATCAAAGAGCAGCTCGGAGAAACCAGGGAAGCCTCCTAAGAGCAGGGAAACCTGCATTGTCTGGGGAGGAGCGAGCCGCGTAATTAGGTCAGTTGTTGATTAGCCTTCCCCAAGGTACCGAGCATATGAAGTGCTGCTGCATTTCTGGAGAGCCCCAATATCCCCCCCAGTCCCAAAAGCTCAGCTCCAGCACAGTCGTGAGGGCTACAGTAGCCGAGAGCTCCCGCTTTTGACAGCCTGGAGCAGCAAGCATCGTGAGGACACGTGCTGGCTTTGACCTACGGGGAGGAAGGCCAAGGCTTCACGTTACTGGTCTGCTCCTTCCTGGAAGGTTTGATGTTGCTTTTGCCCATCTCAGCAGCCTCGAGATGTGGCCTAAGAGGCCAATCAAGGCCCTGGTACAGCCTCAGAGTGGGAATTTTGACCCAGTTACATCCAGATGTCCAACACAGGACCCTGTAGACAGGAAGGGCAGAGCAAAGAGGAGGATGTGGTCATGGTGCTGGTCCTACTCCGTCCCGTTCCTCCTTCCTCTCCGGTTATGCCAGGCAAGGACCATCATCTGTCTCCAACTCATCAAACCTACACTGGGGGCCAAATCTCCAACCTCCAATGGCTCTGGAGGAGGTGAATACATTGTTGCAGGAACAGCTCCTAAACAGTTTCCAGTTGGGATCCACTAAAAATACCTAAGCTCTGCTTATGCTGCTATTACTATGGGAGCAAAAAATGCTCTTCCCTAGGGCTTACATGGTCACAAAATCCAACCATTCGCACGCAGCAGTGTAGGACACAAGCCAAGAGCTTGGCTTTCTGTCACCTCGCTAGACCACTTCTGCCGGCCTTGGACCAAAAAATTGCAGAGACACCGGAGAGCCTCTCCTGAAACAGGCACGAGCTTTGCCCTATTACTAGGTCACACAGAAGACCTTAGGTTGGATGTTCATCTTTAGCCTATAGGCCCCCCTCTTCAGTCACCTCTCATTTCATTTGGTTCTCTGGCCTCCCTGTAGCACATGGTAAATAACTGGTCTCAAGTTCTGTATTTTGAAGTGAAGTTCGCTGTTTTTTTTTGGTTAAATAATTGGTTAATCAAACACATTGCTTTTCAGCCCACATTCCCCTAATGCTTTAATCAATAGATACACTCAGAAAAGACAGAACATGTTCCGGGTTTTGTTTGAGGAGCCAAAGGACAAGGCTATGACTTCTCATTCACGTGGCTTGATGCCGTAGAAGTCGATAAAAGAAATGCTGGATAAAACAACAGAATTAAGTAAATAAGCTGGAGATTTTAGACAGAGTTATTAGCCTATGGGAAGAAAGGGAAAGGGGCTTCACTAGCTGACATTTCCTATCAGGTCTGCGGCATTAAGAGGTGGAGAGGAGGACTTGCCAACAAATCTGTCTCCTGACACCCAATTAAGACAGATCGGAGAGTCCCACCGACACAGACGCTGAGCGGTCACGCTTTACAGCGACTATAAATCGGCGGACTAATGGCCTCTGGCAGGTTCATGATTTGCTTGGGCTGCTTAACAGACAGAAAGAAAAAAACACCCTGACCAGCAGCAAGCAGAACACAGCAGCCTTACGAAACCATTCCCAATTGATGACCTTACCACTGCTGTGCAAATATTTACCTGCACTGTTAAATTTCCATGACACTAGGATTATAAGAGGTTTTCTTTTCACCAAATCAGCTGGCACCTTATCACCAAGCAAGTCTAAAACACTTACCATTAAACTTTAAAGGCTCGAGGGTCTCTTAGTTTACTTTAGTGGCCATAACTGGTCAGGAATGTGATTTGAGCCACGTATTGTAGGTAGTTTCATTGGTCTTTACCTTCTGAGGTTTTTTGTAAAGCTTCCTGGAAATCCACAGGGTTTGTTTGTACCATACGTTCCTCAGGAATATCTGCTGTTGGCTCCAACCAAACTAAACAGGTCTGATTCAACAGAGATCTCTGCAAAAATCGGGTGGGTCCTGTCCACCCTGGGAGTTGGTTCTTGCTGCGGGATCTTGGGCTAGTTAAGACACATGTTCCCAGGGGCATCAGCAACAGCAAAAAGTGAGGATGCCCAGGCAGCCCCTGCACACCTAGATGTTGCATATTAGCAACCTCCTGAGCTTGCTCCACTTCCAAGCTGTTGAGAACTAAAACTGCTCCTGTGACATGAGATCGCTGCCCATCAGAGTAAGACTTGGCTTTTCAGTTCCTCTCACTTTCCCCTAGCTGCACTCACCACCGAGTCCACCCTTGTGCACAGCACTTGGCACCGCAGGGTCCTGATGAAGATCCACATCGATGGCTACAACACTGGTTAAAGCACAACCTAGTGGGGTTAAAGCACAACTAGAAAGCTCCAGCCTGGCGACCTCAGCGCCCACACCACCTCACAAGGCAGGATGCAGTGAGCAGCCGCAGCTCCTGCTGCTCCTGCAGCGGCTTAGGCGACCCTGCGTGTTCCTGCTCCGGCTCAGCGCAGCATTGCCAGCCCAGACACCTGCTCTTATTCAGAGTGATGAACCAAGGGATGAACGGCAGCTTCTCGAAGTCCTGCAGAGAACACGTGACGCTGCCCCCTCAGCAATCAGCCATCCATTCGACTCTGCACAAGAGGCCCAGCTGCAGCAAGTGTAACGATCCATCCATCACTCTATCCATCCATCCCTCCATATGTGCCCCAGCCAGAGCTTTCATACCATGCCAAGGCAGCGCGGCATCCCACCATGGGTGACAACACAGCAGTCAACCCAGCAGTCCCTCCCTGTTGATGCCCAGCCTCTCTGCTCCATCTCTGTGAGCGCAACACGGTTCTCTGTATCCCTTCCCAGAGCTACTTGCTCCCACGCTGCAGGAAAGGTACCCCTGCTCCATACTCCTTGCATGTGAATGTTGCTGCATGGGGACTGTCCCCCTCCGTGCCGTTCCCCCGTATGATGGCGGGTGCTAAGGTGAATGGACAACTGCTGAGTGAAGCTGCAGCAGACAGGTGCGTGACAGAGACCTCCCAAATCCAGCGCGGGATCACTGTTCAAGGGAAAGCTGAGTCACTGCCTCCTCCACAGTCCCAAAACAGACGATAAGGGAAATAATTCTGCCAGGTCACAGAAAAAAAACAAAGGGATGCAGGCATCCAGCTACTTTGGAAATGGGTACTTGTATATCACCTCTAAGAGAGGGTTGGCTGCCCAAGCCCTGCATCTAGACAAGCTCCCATGCCCTCGCACCCCAAAATATTGATGCCAGAGCAAGCTGCCCTCAGCTTTGCACAAGTACCTGCAGGTTGAAGTACAGAAGCGGAGAGTAGCCGTGAATCAGCTAAACAAGGCACCCATCTCCACGCTGCTCGTACACTTGTACATGAGCCTCACATTTCCAGCAGCCAGCTGCTTTTTGAGCCATGTTATAAACACTTAATTCCCCAGAAACAGGTCCCAGACTTTTCCAGACTGCCCTGGGTTTTGCTGCTCCTCTCCACATGGCTCTCCGCAGGGCCCAGGTACCAAGTTCCACGGCACAGCTGGTTCCTCTGTAGCACGTTCCTCCTGCCCGGCATTGAGCTCCTCAGTGCTTTCCAGCTGAGCTGTTCTTGCAAACCTGCTGTTCGCAAAGAGTAAGTTTTCTTGCAAAAGAGCTGTTCTGCTCCTTTTAAGGGCTCTCTTTTTTCCAGGGCTTTTGTATCCATATTTTTGTCTATCCAGGGTATCTTCATCCTATTCCTCGGCTTCCTGCTGCATGCCAACTTCCCGGGATGCTTCCATCCTTCGTAAGCACCTTTGCAGTGGGAAGCTGTGGTCCAGGGAGGCACTTGGATGAATTTCCACAACTTAAGCCTGCCTTTGTGCACTCGTATCAAATTCTGCTCTGCAAGTGCCAAACACAGCCCCTTCCACAGTCCGGAGCCCATAATAATAATATTTGGATAATATTTGTGCAGGAGCCTCCCCTTGCAGGCAGGAAATTACCTGGATTAAAGTCCTCCAGGTTTTATCTTTGAGACCTACGCTCTTCTGCCAAATTTGGTCCAAACTGGACCCTGGGCTAAAATTTCTGGAGGAATAAAAACCGAGTTTGCCAGTCTGCCTGCAAAAGCTTTAATCCTATGAGACACTGGATTAAAAGGAAGGGAAAAAAAAAAAAAGCAGGAAAACATAGAAAAGAAGCTTTGATTCAAGGTAGTTACTGCCAGGTAATGTAAATTCTTTCTCCTCATGTCATGCAATAAATATATATACATATACATATATACCACCAAAGAAAAAACTCCCTACAAAGATCCTCCTTTGTATCTCTGCAGCTGGGAAGGAGCTGATTCCTAGAAGGATGATGCATGTGCTAGGACTCATCAGAACCCGGCAAATGGACAGGGAGGGAGGGGAACCGGTACCCTATGCTCGAATGAAAGCCCTGTTTTATTGGCTTGTTGCAGGATTTATGATTCCAATTACATGGCTAAGCAAGGACAGGCTACTGCGCCACTGCTGGAGACGGTGCATATTCCGCCAGTTTCAGCTTGCGGCATACAGATTTATCCCATCTCCCCAAACCCTTTGATGGCCCAAGGGAGCTTTCCAAACCCTCTGATGGGTGCCAGGGCACAGGTCAAGGGCAGGGGGAGGCTGCACCGCAGCTGGATCCTTCCCTGAGTCTCGCCCTGCAAACAAAACCTGGCGTCTGCCCTGCCCTCACTGCACCCAAAAACCACCCCCTACCCCATCTCTCGCCTGCCCCAGGGGAGATTTTTATCTGCTCCCTTCCCAACGGTTGCTCACTGTCGTTTAACGCTACCACCAACATCTCCTTGAGCATTTTCTGGCAGCAGCTCCTGAGGCAGGAGACAAAGGAGGAAAATCCTTCAAGCTCAGTGATGAGATAAATAAATAAATAACCAAGGCACGGAATGCTGCAGAAATATTCCCTGGGGTCACGCACGGAGGTGTCGCGGATGGGGGGCAGCCCCCAAGGGCCCCGCGGGGAGGTGCGCCCACAATGCGACCTCCTTCTCAAACTGCAGTTCTTCCTCCCGGCACTCGGGCCACATACCAGGAACACTGTCCCAGGGACAGCCGAAATGGCTGTGCTGCCTCCCCGCATGCAGCAGAGCTGGGATGCAGGGGAAGGGCGGGATGCTCCCTGCACTGCCAAAGAGCTTCTTGACGACACGCGTTTCATTTAAGAGCTAAGCAATAGCTCCCCGAGCACGGGGAGGGCAGCAGGGCCACAGCTCAGCCCTCGCCAGGTGCTGCGGCTTCCCTGTCAGGTGTGGCTGCATTCACATGGGTCTCTGCAACCGCTGCCTCACCCACAGTGCTGCTCCTGCTTGGGCACAGCTGCTTCCCGAGCTCAGGGGAGCTCTCAGCCCAGATGCTGCTCGTGGTCTTTTCGGTGCCAGGCCAAACCCTCCTCGAGGGCACCCTCTGCTGTGGCGGGGAAGCGGGAGGAGGCAGGAGCACAGCAGTGCATTTCACACGTGCCACTGTCATCTCTGCGGGACAGAGGGGCAAGTCCAATCACATCGGATAAATTCATATCTAAGGTAAAGCCAGCAAAGCACTCTTAAAGACATAAGCTATCCCACAAGAGCAGTTTCCAAGAATGCAGCGTCTTCAGGATGACAAAACAAGCCAGCAGCTCGTGTCTCCTCCCCAGGGAGCGAGTGGATACTGGGGAGGAGACCAGCCAAACAGGGCTCCGATGATGAGCCTGTTCATCACCCCGCGGTCCTGGGAGTACAACCAGCCTCCCTCCCTTGCCTCGTCTCCTCTCCTGGGGCTGCCCATAACCACCTGTGGGCAGGATCGAAGCTCTGTCCCTCCTGCAGTGGCCATGTCCCCCACATGGCGATGTGTCCATGAAAGAAACCACTCGCTTGAGTAGCTTGCTGTATAACCTGGAGAAAGCTCAAAGCAAAAGGCTCCAGTCTTTTCTAAGGCTCTGTCTATTGGCAGTGGAAACCAAAACAAAATAAAAATTCCAGCTGCGGACTGGGAGCCTGGAGCAGGAGGCTAGCAGTGATCTCCGCTCTTGGAAAGCTCTGAAGTGCCAACACAGAAGCAGCATCATCACAATGCAAAAATTTAGCTGCTGCGGGGCTGAAAGGGCAGCTTGACCCACGTCATCTTGCAGGTTCCTAGGGTTTTTCCCACCAGGCAGAGCTGTGCTTCCCAAGGGCAAGGTTTGCACTCCTTGAAGCAAGATCCGTGGCAGGGTTTTGTGTTTGTGCAGGGACAGCTCTGTGCTGCATAGCAGGCCAAGTCGAGCCCTAGAACAGGCAGGCAAATGTAAATAAATCCTAAGGGCACTAGCAGTGCTGCCAGCTTACAAAGCAAAACAAAATGCTCGAAATGCCTATAAAACAGGCTCGTCTGACAGCTCAGCCTGCTAGAAGAGAATGATACTGGGGGAGAAAAAAAAAAAAAAAAAAAAAGGTTCAAGTGCTTTTACTGCCCCAGGCCTGAGGGGCTACATTACAGAATCAGACTCTTAACTGAGCTTTCCCCAGCCCTTCAGCACCACAGCTGCAAGCAGGGCAGGGCCAAGCCCCAGAGAAGAATTTTACTCCTTGTATGTTTTACTAGACTTCCTCTTCTTCCAAAGGCCACCACTGATCACATCCTGGCTCCAAAGCTGCCATGATGGAGCATCCCAGGCAGTTAATCCAAGATCCAACACGGGCCCCAAGCAGCTGCCAGCAGGCAGTTTTACGGTCGTATTTTAAAAATGATAATGTGGTTGTGCGTGAAAAGCTGGAACAAGCAGAGAGATGTCAAGCCACAATTTAGAGAAATCAAATGTGCACAGGGCCCTCTCACCATGTATAAAACAAAGTGAGGAATAAGTGGCCTGAACTTCTTCCATGCTCCCGCAAAAAAATAATTTATCTGAAGTGAGCTTGGAAAAAGGAGGGAAGAAAACAAACCAGGCTGTCCTTTAAGATGAATTTTCTCTTTATCTTAAAGGCAAGAAAGGGAGCCGGTTTGCTGTACTTTCAAAACAAACTATTTTCAACCAATTTATAACTCCTGAAACTGAAGCCCAATACTAACAGGACACAATTAAAAGTGCATGAGGCTAAAAAAGTAATTGTAAAAGCACAGCTGTGCATGGAGGCTTGTGGTAATTCCTCCAGGGGCAAAAATGTTGCAGCTTTATTGATGTTAGACATAAGGCAGACAGCCCAGTTTCCCAAATCAGAGGAGAATTTAATCAAATGTGTCTCCAAGTCAATCATGGACGCAGGCTTTCGGTCTCAACCTCTTCCCACCATACAAAACAAACAAACATGTTAAACATAAAACATTTTTCTATTATTAGACATCAACCGATGCACAAAAAGAAGTTCCTGCTTGCTTTTTTTTCTCTGGCACAAACTCTAAAGATGGGTTTTGCAATGGCAATGCTGGCAAGCTTTGAAAATCTTGTAGCTCCAAAGGAAGGCACTTCCTGCTCCATCGCTGCCAGGGGACAGAGCCCAGGAACGCCCAGGCTTGGGTGGAAATTCATTTCTGACCCCGTGATGCCTGCTCCTGAAAGCGGAGCGGCCCTTGCAGGCTGCCTCCAGACACTCAGCTCACAGTGACCAACTTCAGCCCTGGGAGAGTAGCACAGATCGCTTCTCTCTCCCACCAGGGCAGGTTGCTCCTCAGCAGGGCGGATAGAGCAGAGGCTTCGCAGCAGCCTGGCCAGCTGGTGCGGGCACATGGGGCGAAGCTGCCTTACAGGGCTGCATCTCCAGGGCCTCTAGTTCTCTCCCCATCAGCTATGGCAATCTCAGAAAACAGCAGTGGGTAACAACAGGAAAAGACAGGTCTGGAGGCAGCAAAAACCTCTAAATTCATTCTAAGTTATTCATGAAAGACCCTCCCTAAAATGTGTTCTCACAGACCACAACTCTCTTCCTAACAACCTGAAGATGCTTCTAGTCCTGAAACAAAGATCTTCCTGCAGCGCTGAGGGGCTGGTGCACAGCCAAAATGCAGCTCATAGCTGGTGCTGCAGGAGAACAGAGCTCTGCAAAGTGACACCCAAGCATGGACTTCATAGGAATGCCCCGTAATGCCCCACTCCACCCCTCAAGCCACAGAGGATGTGGGCTTTGCAATCAGCTTGTTTCAGCATTTTAGGGAAGTCACCTCTGTCCCGCCTCAGTCTCCCAACCAGCAGTACAGACTCTGGGCATGGCACTCAGTGATCAGGGCACACAAGAGCCCAGAAACCTCCCTGATGTATTTTCATTTCAGCTCCAAGGCATTACAATTATTAAATACTCCACATTCCTCCCTGCTGTAACACAAAAATTCAGAACACAGAGCAAGACCTGCTTCTTTGCACAAGCTGTTTCCAGTGCAACCCCCTACTTTTCCTAGATCATCTCCTGACCTTTTACTTTTCACCTGGGGGCTGCCACAGCCCAGGCAGAGCTGTGCCACAGCTGGGGACCCCAGCACAATCTCTGCAGCACTGCCAGGCACAGCCGGCGGCAGAGCCTGGTCTACCTCGCATGCACACAGCTGAGCAGATCCACATCTAAGATGGCATGAGGCATTTCCACTCCACAGTCTCCCAGCTGCCCCTCAAATGCCAACTTGGCCCCTCACTTCCCTGCATCAGCTGCCACCACTTTTGCAGAAATGGAATAGCCTTGGATGGGACTATTAGGGAGGCTGGTTGCTGCTCCAGCTTGGCTTTCCAGCTTCTCCCAGGCGTTTAGCAACCTGAAGCAGAGAGGCACCCAGCAGAACATAACATCTGCCACCGCAGAAGCTGCTTTTCCTCCACGGGTCTGGCACACACAGCTATGAAGCCAAAAACCCACTTTGCCAAGAGGCAGGAACATCGAGGTCTCAGTGAAAACAGGCCAGGTGAAACCCTCCTCAACAGAGCCTCTAGGATTTTACAAGTTCTAAAGAGTTTTTAAAATTAATTACAAACCCAAGCAACCTTGGTGAGCAGTTCCCAGACACCGGCAAGCTGGTGGCAACCACGCACGTCTCCCTGCACGTCCTGCTCTGAGTCAGGGTCAGCAGCTCCCGCACGGCTAAGCTCTCCCAGGGCAAGTATAGGCTGAATGAACCTGTCCTAGGAACTGTGTTCCGAGCAACCTCAAAATGGACTGGGATTTTTTTTTTTTTTTTGGCTTACAACTAATTAAAATAGTTGGCAAGAAGCAACAAGCCTGTGGACACCCAAACCCTTCCTGGGCTAGGCTGCGCAGGATGGGATGCAATGCGAAAGGCCAGCGCCTCCTGGCCACGCGCTCCTTAGCCTCCCGCTGGCCACTGGGATGTCCAGCTCCAAGTCCCAGCTCAGCCACAGGCATGTGGGACACCACGGACAAGCCATCCCCCTTGTCCTCCCATCTGCCCCTTGCAGATGATCACATTTAACAGCGCTGGGAGAGACGCTGAAACTGGATGAGTGCTTGTGATGCACAGAGGAGACGCCCTCTCTAAATTGACACCTGTTATTAGACACTTTGTGGCGGATTCTTCTCCATGCATTTTCCGCGCTGCTCCAGATCCTGTCCCACCTGTCAAAAGTGCCACCATGTCACCACAGCCTCTCCTACCACACAGGAAACAGGGGGTTCCTCTCCTCTGCCATGACAGCTATGTGCTTTCCTCCTAGGTGGGAAGGGAGGAGACAGAATTTAGATAACATCAGTAGGCACTGACTCAAGTATGGGAATACTGCTGTCCAACCTGTGTCCCTGGAGCTTTGGAAGTCCATGATCTACTCTAAAGTAGCCCCTCAAAGCTAATTTGGGACAGCAGAGAGCTCAAACACATTGCAGAGTCATTATCACCATTACTGGCCACTTTTCAGAGATGTCTGCATTGGGGAAGGCTCACAATGACCATGCAGGATTCCAGCTCAGCAGCCGTGGAACAGCCCAGGGCAGGTGAGGAAGAAGCACAGCTTTTATTTTCAGAAGAGCTGACACTTTAATGCACAAAGGCTTGGGAAACACCCAGAGTTAATGTCATCTTATTTTCAGGCAGAACTGCCCAATAGGCACATTTATCTTAGAATCATATTGAAAACACCTACATTGTGAATGACTATATGCATTTATAAATCTACATATAAAACAGCCAGTCTTCTAAGTAAACAGAAAATTATTATTTAGCTCCACTAGCATTTAGCTTCTGGTGACTCAGTAAAACCCTGTAATTACACCCCAGTGGCAGAACTGAACTTTCTACAAGGTGTGTAGCAGGGACATCCCAAAGTACCTTATGGGAGTCACCTCTCCATAAGCCTCAACATTTCCACAGAGTTTCTAGACAGAAACCCTTTTCCCCAACTGGACAAAGAGCATGAGCCACTCCAATCACATCAGCAGACTGTTAACCCTGGAACTTAACAGTGTCATGTGAAAAAAATGAATGCTTCTGCTAAACTGAATAGCGATGAAATGCTGAGGAATATTTCACCGCTCCGGATTTCAGCGAAACCAGAGATTCAGACCAGATGTGATGGGTGCCCAAAGCAGCTCCTGAAATAGCTGATGTGCTGCACCCACCTTCCATGTGATTCATAGGGTCAGCATATACCTTTATGTACACAGAGCCTTGCCAAAGACTCACTTGAGAACCAAGAGCATGAAATTAAATAAGACTCCGAAAGGTCTCCCCTCCAGTCTGCAGAGATTTAAGTGCAAAAATTAAACTGGCAGAAACTACCTTGATTTCCAGCAGTCTGAGGAACAGCAGCTGGGAGGAACAGGACAGACACTCAAAATGAGGGAGAAGGGGAGAGTCAGAGCAGCACAATCTGTCTTCAGATGCCAAGAGGGCACAGCAGAACAAAAGCTTCTCCCCGAAACAAGCTGCGATGCTCGAAGAGTAGAGAGAAAAAAAAAGGAGGTATTTTGTCTTCCAAAAATGTGAGCTAAACGAGGAGGAAAAAAGAGCTGGAAGAAAAGCCCAAAACCTCACATCTTCCCTTCTCCAATACAGATCACAGGCTAGTAGCTATTAAGCATTTGGACCTCATTTTTTTGCAGCATTTAGGAAGATCTTGATTGATAGATATTTGGACACAAGCAATTCCCATCCGATTTGCAGCACTCTCCCATCTCACCGCTTACCTGCAACATTCACCCATTACTCCTCTGCCTTCCTTTAAAACCATTTTGAGATCTTCTAAAAAGCGAGTTTCCTGAAAGCAGGACAGCACTCTTACTCCCACAGTACTTTAAAAGTGACATAGTAAATTTACAGAGCCCTCTAGGGCAGTCTGTGCATAGGAAGGAGGGCTTGGACTTCACAGAGCTCAGAGGAAAAGAGCTTTAAATACAAACACAGCCTGTGCTTCCCAAAACACTCATATCTCTGCCAAAGATAACATGCAACATGGCAAAACCGCAGTCTACAAATCTCATTCAGGGCTTGAGGGAATAAAATTTGCTGCAATGTTTTGCACCTTGCGCTTCAGGATGAGGAAGGTGCAAACCCTTCATAGTCCTTAGGGGTAAAACCAACCTGCATCATCACAACAAAACCTTTGCTTCCACTCGCTGCAGAGCCAGGGTGACTATTTGCTTATGAGGGGGATAAAAGCCATAACCAGCAGGGGATACATCCCATCCATCACATGTGGCATCATCCTCTGTGCTGCTCAGGGGTGGCTTCTCAGGTGACTTCCACCACCAAAAAGTCCTGGTAACCCAGTATCTTTGAGGTGAAAGAAATAATCTGGAAGCTCCAAGTGCCTTTGGTACTTTCTGTACCTTCCAGGTTTCCGTGACGCTGATCCCGAGGGAGACGCTATCTGCAATACTCCCGACAGACCCAAGCCATGGCCATGCACTCGGGCAGTCGTGCAGCGTGGCAAGAGGGACAACAGCAAGCGTCCTTACTTTGCCAGGCGAATAACTAATGCTACACAAGTGCGGCACTTCACACATACGGCTTTGCCTCAGGGAGCATTATTAAATTAGAAAGGCACCCCTGGGAACAGAACTGCAGCCCTAGATCTGCACCACTGCTGGGCACCACTGAGAAAGATCCGTTCCCGTTCTCTTGACACCTATCAACCATCTTGACACCAATATTAGATTAAAAATTTTCACACATTGGTTAAACCTTCTCTTTCTCATCCTGAACAGCTCCATCCCTGCTTCTCCTCCTGTGAGAGATGCTCCAGCCTCTTCATCAACTGTGTTATCATCCATGCACTTCCACTTTGACTAGAGCAGAACCACACTTCCAGGGGCCCAGAGCCACTTGCATTGGTCTGGGGCTACCCACATCCATAAGACCTCTACAGGAAAATAAAAATAGTCTCTGGTTAGGCCCTGTCTGCTACACCCAGTCCTGCATTAAAGATGTCAAAGAGCTTTCAAGAGAGAGGAGCCCCTCACCTTGGCCACAGCTCCAAAGCAAACAGCAGCTCTCCCAGGGAGTCAAACTGGGATGTCAGTAGAAAGGCTGACCAGGAAGGCATTTTTTAAGTGGCATGGTGATTTTCAGCGTGTGGAGCAAGGACCCTCCTGGTCCTTTGATGAACTACAACAGATCAGCAACAGCAAAGAGGACTACCCAAAGCAAGCTGAAATCCACTGTATGTTGGACCCAAAAGCAGAACATTCAGGTCTTCGCTTTTAAGAAGGGGGAACAATCACTGACCTCACTCTAAGCTCTGCAACAGAAAATTAGGTTCTATGATGTTTTCAAACTGTCATTGATTTAATATTTGTGCCCAAACACTTTGTCCTGTAGCTACAACCCACATCCAGTTGTGCTACAAACATGCAGCAATGAACTACAATAACTGTTAGGTGCCCTGAGCACTGATGTAGGGCAGCTTTATGCTCTCTTTACCTCCTGCTTTCAAACCAAGGCCTTTTGCCTCCAGAACACTCGAATTTTGTCCCTCACCGGTCAAGAAGGGGCTTCGTCAGGCCGGCCGGCCCGCGCCTCATGGCTTGTCCATTCAGAAAGGAAAAATCTGGAAGTGCAGAGAACCACGGAGAAGTTCAGGCTGCAGCCTCCCCGTTACAGCCATTGCTACCATGCCCAGTGACGGGTTACAAATCAGAACGGCTATATCCTGGCGACGAGGGGCAAAACAACCGGGTACGCCGCTTTTCCCAGCGATACCGGTGCAGAAATGAAGCCGCCGGGGACCAAAGCGCTGCCCGAGGAGCCGGGGCGGCTTCGCCCCCCGCTCGCTGAGCGCAGAGGGGCAGACAAAGCGCGAACGTGGCGCCAGGCCTGGCGCCTTTGACAGCTCCGCGCGGCGCCCGGCGGCGGCAGCGGCGGCGCGGGGGGAACGGCGCGGCCGCCGGCAGCTCCCGCCGCCCCGGGCGGCTGCTG
>JAUBNY010001030.1:1158944-1174080 GCA_032275445.1 Crypturellus soui
CCAGAGCTGGGCAGAGGGGCAGGATCCCCTCCTGGCCCTGCTGGCACCGCTGCTCCTGCTGCAGCCGGGAGCCCATGTGCTCTTACGTGCAGTGCAGGGTGCTGCAGCCTCGCCAGTGGTTACAGCCCAGAGCTGGGCCTGGGGGCCAGGCCTCTGTCCCTGCAACAGCAAAAGGTCTGTCCTTCAGTAATCCAGGTGTGTAAGAGCAAGGGCAGATTGTTGTTGGCAGATGCAGCTTCATTCCTGTGGGTTATCTGCTTGAAGAACTTGCTAGGTACTGCTTGGGCTCTTCTCCCCCTGCCTTGTCTTCCTCTCTGCTTCATTTCGCCTGGACGTTTCAGGGGCCAAGTGCACTTTCTGGCCCACGCTTATTAAAACATACCGGTTTTAATGAGAATTCAGCATGCCCAGTTGCGGTTGCAAGGATATGTAGGTGTCCAAATGTGTGTTTGAGCAGAGTCATTGCATAAGGCACCCTGAAAAGAGGAGGAGACACCGCCCGACATGGGAAAACAGCTGTAACAGCTGGATGAATAAGGAGGGCTCACACGGAGGCAAAGACAGAGCTGTTTTTATAAGCTAAATATGTGTCCACAAGTCACAAAACTGCTGCCAGCACCTTGACCTCTCCTGTTCCTGCAAGGCAGGGCCTGCAGGCAGTTAAATAAGAAGCCAGCCTGAAGCCCTGCCAGGTTTCACAAACTATCCTGAGCCGCATGACAGTGCGGAGCCCTGCGCCAGGGAGTTAGAGCATCGCATCTCCTTTTCCTCTTGGAAATACCCCCCTTCTCTGAACAGCAAGGGGCGGATGGGGGAGAGGTAGGGAGAAACCTGGAAAATATGAACCACATTTAACCTCCGAGCTCAGAAAAACCCAGAAAGGAAAGAAAACTTGGAGGAGTTGCGGGGAGAGGGGGCTGACTCATGGTGTTTGAATGCTGGGGGTTGGCAGAGCTGCCTGTGGCATTTCTGTCTGAGTCCAGCCCATGAAATCCTGGAAGTTTTGCAAGACGCTGTTAGATGATTTCTAGACCAAAACTATGCTTCAGCTTTGGAAAGGCTGCCCAGCCCGGCCTTTGCTGCAGCCTGGGACACTGATTTTCACCGTCTGTGCAGGGCGAGGCTGAGGGGATCCTGCAGCACAGCAGAAAAGCAAGCTGGGCAGCGTCGAGTCCCAGTTCACTTCACAGGCAGGAAACTTTCAGGGCCCTACGGACCCAGGAAGTCTGAAGAGCTCTGGTTGGCAGCAGTTGCTCCTCCAGGAGCCCCGTGTTTGATGACAAGTGCCCGCTAGAGGGACCTCCCCGCCATGGCCGGGGTGCTCCGAGGACCAGGCGCGTGCAGCACCCCTGTTTTGGCACCCCTGTGCACAGGCAGGTTTGCAGCACCCAGCTGCTCCCCAAACCACAGTCCTTCCAGCCACGGGCTGACCTGGGAGGAAAGCCCTGGACACCAGCAGAAGGAGGATGCCCCAGAGCCAGGCAGCAAGATGCGCTGGGGAGAAGAGAGAAGGGACCGAGCCCAGGCCAGCCATGTGCATGGAATTGTAGGTCTCATAACACTGCTATCCCAGCTGCATTGCTGACCTCAGACGGCTGGAAATAAAGGCAGAAAGCCACAGTGCTGCCTGGACCAGGCACTGAGGGCTCCTAGGGCCCCACAGCGCAGCCCGTTTGGCCTTGGTTCTTGCTCTCCTTGTAGGCTCCTCTTTAGCTCCCTAACCACACACTCCTCCACCACGCACACACCTAACTGCAAGCAGCAGATCTGGGCTGCACAGACAGCTTCTCTGCTACTTACCAAGATGCAAAACCTGAGCCTGTGGTCAAGGACTTCTCTAACCGTGCTCTGCTCTTCCCAGTGTTTTGGGACACCTCACCTGACTGCAGTCCTCCTCTTCCAGCTCCTTATTGCCACAGGAGGCATTAGGGCACCTTTGGGGCTTCTAAACCCTTTGCTGGGTTGAAATGCATTCTTTTAGAGCAGCAGACAGGCAGAAGATTTCTTTAAGAAAGAAACTGCTGCTTTGCCATAAATGAATAATCCTGGGAACAGGGCACAGGAGGCCGCTGCGGAGCACCAGGGCCTTTCCAGCATCACATTCATCAGGCTTGAGCCATTCTCCTCCCTGGGAGACCCCAGCGCAGCTCTCAGCCAGCGAGTCCGGTGAGACAGGGAGATAATTTACATCAGCCCGCTCCTTTTTCCCACAGACTTTGCCCTTCGCCTGTTCTCTAGGGAACAGTGGGGATCTCCACGGCATTGCTGAGGAAATGGGAAGTTGCCACAGGCATCGGGAGCCTCTGTATCCTGCTGAAAGCTGGCAGGACTACAACCCTCCCTGCTTTGCCTTTTGCTGAGGTCTCCAGCAGGCATCTTGCTCTGGAGCCCTGTCCTGTGCCGCAGCCACTTGCTTCTTTTCGCCGCTGCATCTCCCCTCCCTTGGGCCCTCGTTTTGCCATCACTGAGCTTCGTGCTGCAGCCTGGAGATAAAAGTCCAGGTCTTTTCCATTTCCCATGGAAATAGTCATCCTGCCAGAGGGAGATTTTAAATCTTCGTCTCTGATGTGTCTTACCTTGAGTCCTTGGCCTTGCCTAAACTTTCCAGATCCTTTCTTGTGGCTAGAATGAGAGCTGTTCTTGGGATGCATCATCAAGAGGCTCTGGTGAATGTGGAATGCAGTCGCTGTTTCTAGCACCGTGTGCTTCCCTGGAGCATTTGGCTGCCTCCTAATGGGAAAACTGTCTGCAAGGATGAGTCCAAAGGCCCAAAGGTCTCAGTGCTTTGACAAACCTCATGTCTGAGTGGAGCAGACTCAAACAGGTAGGCAACACTTCTGTGCAGGAAAATAAACCGAGCTACAGAGCCACGCAGTGTATCTACAGCAAAACTTCAGAGCTCCCAGGCTTTTTTCTTGCATCTTCCCTATTTCTTTCTGTTGTGCTGCAGAAATGTAGTGTGCAGCTAGCTACCGTGAATGATGCTGTGTTCAACCCTTTGCATTGCACTGCGCACCAGCACTCGCCAATGTGACCTTGGTTAAAATTGGAAGCCATCCCAGAGCTTTCTCCTTCACTAATATATTTAGAAGTCTTTGCTGAGCCTGGCAGGCCCACACTAACCTGCACTCTCGCAGGGTGTCAGAATAAATGTGCTGTGATATATAGCCGAGCAATCACAAGGCTACAGTAGAACAGCAGGCATGGGATTGGAGTGGGCAAAAGGATCCAAGAGGCATCTTTGGACCTTGGGTAGAGAGAGGCTCAGTGTGAAATAAATGATATATAAGCTCTCCTCCATGCTGGCCCGGGAGGCGCATGCAGAGCGGGAGGGTCTGATGTGCTTGGCTGGCGGTGGCTCCTCTCAGCCCCCTTCTGAGCTGTACGTGCCGATGCCCTCGTCCCTGAAGCCTTGCTGGGATGAGCGCCAGGATGAGTGTGCGGCCGAGGCGCTCAGGCTGCAGGTGCCCCCGTTCCTTGGAGCAGGACCTACCACCCCTGCTGTCGCGCACAGGAACAAAAGGGAGGACAGAGGCTGGAGAAGATGGGGCAGTACCCCCTGCCCCTCCTGTTTGGGAGCCAGATATGATATGCAGACACTCACAGCATCACTGCATTTAAAACGAGGAAACCCAGAGCTGAGCCGAGCAGCTCAGCGATGCTATCCCACCTGAGCAGCAGTCACTGTCCTCATGCATGAAATAACCCACAAAAAGCATTTGGGACTTCAGCCTTCGGACTAGCAGCCACTAACAGAGGAACTATAGGTGCAGAGCCTAGACACAGAGCGCACAGCTCGCCTGCCGAATGGGACCTGTGTCCCTGACTCTCAGTCCTTCCGACTCTCAGAGCCTCACACGCCTAAAAGCCCCGAGGCCAAGTCCCTGGCCAGCCTCGCCAGGCACCCATGAGGAAGCCAGGCGCTCGGAGCACTTGTCCATGAAGGACTGAGCTGGGCAAAGTGAGTGTCTGAGACAAATCAATTTCTAGCTCGTATGAAGAAAAATAATGCAAGTTTTTTTCTGTCTATGGTACCCGCTCGGTGCAGATGACGCGGTGTTTTATTCGCTGTATTTACACACGCTCCCTGTTGGCCTGATAAGAGCTCAGGGCACCTCCTCGGTGTGTACACAGTGGCGGGCAAAGGGCCGGCAGCGCTGCAGACTTCGGTGCAGCACCCGGGTCATCAGAACTCGAGGAATGAAGTCAAATTTCTGTGTCCCTGTTGTCCCTCAGCCTATTCTCTGTGAACAACACATGTATCATGTGCAGTCTCAAAGCGCTCAGAACTTGCATTAGCCTGTGTCTGCCTGGGTCTGAACCACTCACCTGACCCGCTCAAGCTCCGGGCAATAGGCACAAGCATCCAGGAACTCCCAGCCCCCGTCCTGCTGCCATCCACTGGCTGCTCTCGTCTGCTCTCCCACCTGCATCTTTCTATCTGTCCACAACAGAAAACTTGCAGCCCTGTTTGCCCCAGGCAGATCTGTGGCAGGGCCACAGTACCTGCAGTGAGTAGGACTGAGGGGGTGACAATGATGTGGTTTAGGAGGAGACCTCAATAAAGAGAAAAGTGCTCCAAGGTGACAAAGTTCCTATTAAGATTAACAGCATTAGGCCTGTTTTGTTAAGCTGGACAGATAATTGCTATAGTGACATGTTCACACTTCTAAAGTGCAAAAGCAATACTTGAATTCTGCAGATGTTGAGACATTGCTCTTAGAAAGGAGAGGGAGAAAGGAGTGAATGAGTGTCAGCTGCAGGAAACGAAGCCACATGTGTCACTGCAGAGAAAAACTCCAAAGGGTTTTAGCTAGCAGCACATTTGAAAGTAGAAAACCCAGAAATTTCCCTGCGTGAAGCTGTGCTCCTGATGGAAGAAAGGGCAGTGCCCACGGCCAGCCCTGCTCAGGAAGAATCATCAGATCCTTCTGCAGCCTCTGAAACAGCTCTCCTGAGCATTGCCAGGCCCTGGAGAATGGCCAGGGTTACAGGGGCTAAGGCCCGGACATGACCTTGGAGGGCCATTTCATGGCAGCTTAAGCTGGTGCCACCCTTGGCCCTCTGCCATGCAGGAAAGACCTGTCACCTGCCACGCGGTGAGGTGGGAGCTGAGCTGCTCCCAAAGGAGTCACATCCACCCCAGGCGCCCAGCCAACGCACCATGCGCTTTATCCACGGTCGTCCTAGCAGACTGCTCTCTCAGGCCTGTAGCTCTGCGTGGATTTTTTTCTCACTCTTTATCCCTCCTGGGACGGCTCCTTTGTTGCCTGGCATTGGGTGGCCCAGGTATGGTTGCTGGCCTGAGAAGGACGCGTGTGCCTGAAGGCTTGTCGTGTTTCTCCGACTCTACCCGCTGGCCTAGCACAACAGAGTGTCTCTGCACATACTCCATCTGTGTCCGGAGTGCAGCACAGAGCTGGCTCTGCCCGGGACAACGTGTCCCTGTGGTGGCCTGGAGCTTATCGGTGGGAACAGGGTGTGTGTGGCTGGAGCCCCGCCTGGGGCTCAGGGTTTCCCTCCCTCTTCTGCACCTGAATGCACTCATTGTTTTTACGGCTTTGTCTGTTAAGGGGAAAGAAGAAGCCCTTAAATGAATGGGGTTAGACAAGTTTTTCAGCTGCATGCGGGTTAAGGGAGGCCACAAGAAAAGAACCACAGCCCTTTGAAGTGAGGCTGCTCCTTTTCTTTTCATGGGCTGTTTTTTAATTCTGACAGTGAATGATATTTTCTCAGATCAAGATCCGTCCACCAAACACACGAACAAAGGCTCCCTAAACACACCACTAGCTCCGGGCACACATTGCGACGACTTATCACTCACAGGAGGCCAGAGGCCGCTCCAGCTAAATCAAAGTTATAATAAGGGCAAACCTTTCCTCCAGGACCTTCCTGCTAAAAATTCAGGAGTTGGGCAAAACGTAGGAGATCTCACTCCTGAGGAGGGAATGCGACATCAGCAGACATTAGTAACTAGTAATTAGTAATTAGTAATTCAGTCAGTAAACGGAATCAAATTAACAGTTCCAAACGAGCTGGGTTAGTGTTATGCCTTCCACTCTCTGGCCATTTGCTTGGGCATTGAGAAATACATGGAGAAACCCCAAGCTCCTGCAGGACCTGCATCTGTTGCTTGCCCGACTACAACTGGCTGAAATTGCTGAGATTGTTTCCACCAGCCACCATTGCATTTTACCCTGGATCTCAGGTTGCTGCTCAAGAGGATGGAGTTGATGCTAGCTTGGCTCCAAGACAGCCACTGGCAGCGACGCTTCTCTGTGCCCAGGTTGCATGGAGATCTTGTCTCAGGAGAGCAGCTCCTGGTCCCTCACTTTTCTGCCTGAAGGGGATTATCTGCTAGGGCTTTTCTGGTAGGATTTAGTAAAGGAAACCAAAATTTTCCTTTTAGTTTTATCAGCTGTATTTAGATACTGAAGTTACAGGTGTGTTAGCAATGCCTGACCATGTTGATGACACTGAAACCCTCTTAGGGTCCGAGGTCCACAACTGAGATATGTGGTCTTGAGGCTTCACTGATTCCTGGGCAGCGACAGTAAAAAGGCCCTTGTTGACTTGGAAGCTCCAAACTCATCTCTCCACATTAGCCTTAACTCCATGCTTTCCTCTGTATACAAACAAGGTTCTTGGGCAGACTCCCTGGAGCTATGCACAGACTTCTGTCTAGCTTGAAGTCTTCAGAGCAGGGACTCAGTCTCCCCCTCCTAGATAAATACCTAGGCAATGAGCTCGAGACTCAGACGTTCTCTGTCTCTTTCCCTTCCTCAGTAATTATTTTATACAAAACAGAGGAGACAGAAGCTGAACAAGCCCAGCTCCAGAATAACTCGCCGGGTGGCTAAGGCTCCTCTAAGTCAGGAAATGATCTTCAAGATCTCCTCCAGCACTTCTAGCCCATGGGTTACTGAGTGACAGCACTCAGCTTCGCTGGGGCAGTGTTTTGCAAGAATGGACCATCTTGTACCTGATTCTGCAGGAGGCAGTTCAGCATAGACTCCGTGGAGAAAGATGTATCTCTGGGGAGTCTCTTAGTTACCTGCTGCCCCTGGTCTGGTCATCTTCTGCCAGGCAGCTGAGGCAACGCACTGAGCATCCACTCAGGTCACGACTGCACGCCCGGCTATGTGACTTCCAAACTGGTCTCACACTTGCCCACTCTTCCCACTAGCTCAGATCGGGGAGGTTTGGGCTGATTTCTGAAACACTTGTTCTCGCAATGCAGATGCAGCCCAGCTGCCCCTCTGCAGCTGCTTCACTCAGGACTGCAGTCACCTCCAAGCACGGAGCTTTTGCCCCAGGATGCTGTTTTAAAACATCTTCATGTATACAAATGAGGCTCTGCAGTCGTATTGACACAGGCTGAAGAGCATCACAAAAATAGGATTTCTTCCAAATTGCCACTGGGCTTCCCTGTGGGCATTTAGGAAATGCCAGAGCTCTTCCTTGGGACTTTTAAAGAGCCCTTCTGAGATGAATAACAGAATGTGCAGAAAGGTTAGCATCAAAATAGCTGTGCAGCGTGATCATCTGCACGGCATGTGTGGCCAGGGGTTCAGCCTGTGCAGCTGTCCGATGGCTAATGTAAAAGATCATATTCTGAAAAGGTCAAAAAGGCAATTAAAGAGACAAAAGAGCAGTTCCTTCCTGTACTGAAGCAGGTGCTCAGCCAAAACATTTGCCTGCAAGACTGTATTTCCTTACGGTTTATTAGCCAGTAAGTGTTTCTAAGGAAGGGGTCATAAAGCTAATGAACTGGGCTGTGAGGATACGCAGGACTCCTTCCCAAACGATTCCTGTTGGGTTAGGCTAATGTTTGAGAAGCAACACGCTGCACTGTGGGTTTAGGGCAGGCAGCCTCAGGCATGCACCTGGTGGTCAGTACCCATCTCAGGTCAGCGCTTAAGCTGAGCTTAACCTGGGCCAGCCAAGTGCAGCAGCTGCGGGGAGCCTAGGGCAGGAGAGATCACGGAGCTCCTTCCCTGCGGCAGTGTCAGCTTGGAGCATTTCCGAGGGCTCCCTGCATCCTCGAGTGCCCTTCGGGGGTGCTGGCACCGAGCCAGAGCAGCAAACCAGCTTAAAAACAAGGTTAAAAATAAGCAGTTAGCGTAGTTGGAGGAGGCAATTTTTATCTTGGACCTGTTCATTGATCCATTTTGCCACACGGCACAGTTTTTCTAGCACGAGTCAGTGGGGACAAATCCTGGAAGTCCTTAGGCTGGAATTGCGGCTGAGAAAGTTGGATAGGGAATAACACTGAGTCTGGCACCAAGACTGCTTTAAATGAAATTACCAAAATCTTCATATAGCCATGTTTGAAATATTTTTTTAATCTTGTTTTGTGGAGTGCTTTTTTACTCCCTTAGAAAAATTGCCAGTAACTATTAAAATATGCTGGCTTCCAACTAAATATAGCTAAAGTTTTGTTAATAGGAGGATATTTCATCAAAATGGAGATAGTGGAATATCTGTCATTGCAAATCAGTAGCATCATGTGATTAAAAAAGGATCCATAAATCACTGCTAATCTTACCTGGGATGCAGAGAATGGATGAGCTAAATTCTGGAGGTCCCTCCAAACTCTAATTTGCTTGGAGTCCAGAACAGAATTAGAGAGCCTTAAAGAATAGGTATAGTATAGAGAATGAGTAGTATAAAAACACACATTTTTCAGCTTCACGATGTTTTACATTAAAGATCAAATGTTGCACTCTTATTCTCTCATTGCTTGTACCAAGTCATAGAATTTCATGGAATTTAGTGGACGTTAACTAAACACAAAGGCCAAATTGTCATTCGTGAGTTTAATGAAGCTACCTCAAGGATATGCATGTACTCTTAAATAGTGCCAGGGGAAATGGCAGCTTGATCTAGCTGAAAGTTGTCAGGATGGTACCGTTTTGAGCACAGGTGGGTAGCACCATCCCCAGTGTCTGGCCCGGATGGTCGCCAGTTTGGGGAGGACGACCCTACTCTGGAAAATGAAGGTGACCAGCATGGACCTGCACGTGTTGCTCCCCGCCAGTGCTTGCGCTGCTGTAGCCGAAATGTGCTGGATAAACAGACAGGGAAACATCAGCTTGTTTAAAACTACCTTAAACAAAGAAAGTTCTGTTGTTAGTGACCTGACCTGACAGACAGCCAGAGAGCCCAGAAACAAGATTTTAAAACTAATGGTTTGTTGTGCCTCATTTTTTATTCCTGGAGGATTAAAACACGCTTTGTTGCTCTTTTCAGTTCTCTTTGCAGTTCTGGATAGAGAAGCCACTGAACTGAGCTAGTCAAGTAAATAAAAATGAAGTAAATGTGCTCCCTGCCTCTGCAGAAAAGCGAGCTTCTCTCAGAGGCGGCATTAGTACTTCTGCAAACCAGGGCTCCACGAGCTTATGCATTAGTTGTAACTACTGCAGTGGTCTGGGAACGTTTACATATTTGGTAATTAAAGAAATTTAGGGTAGGGCGTAAGTCTAGGACTTGCAAGACACTGTTGTCCTTCATTTGTAAAAGTGTGCATAACTTAAATATAAAAAACGACTTTAAATAAAATCTATTAAAAAGGAACATTTTTGGTCTCCATCCTGCTGGCTTCCTGCATCCCAAGTTGCAGCTGGGAATGCTGGATCTGAGGGCGTTTCTCCCTGGCTGCACCTGCTAAGAGCAGATTTTGCTGTATCCCAGGAAGGCCAGCAATGAGCTCTGCAGAGGAACCAGCACCAGCTGTGTTGCGTGGAGAAGCCTCCAAGGGCCTCTCCATAGCGTTGTGCTAAGCTCTTCTCCTGGAGGCAAAAACCTTCATTCCCAAAGCGCATGGCAGCCAATCTCCCTGGCCCAGGGCCTGGGAACAGGAGACTATTGCTAAACTCAGGCAGTCTCCTGAACTGGGTCTGCTTCTCAGTGCCATTTCCCTCAGGGGCAGCACATGTCAGTGCTCCTCTCCCAACAGCCTCACTCCAGCTAGGTGGCAAGCGCATTTTGGCAGCTACTTTTCGGCATTATAAAGGAAGAGGATCTTCGTGCCAGGACAAGAGCAAGGCAGACGCTACCTGCGTGCAAGGGGTATCAGCCAGATACCCAGGGTGCCAGGACCTCCCGTCCCCAGGTGCCATTTCCAGGGCTGCGAGGAGACACTTCAAGCTCAGGCCCTTGCAGTCCTGGCCTCAAGTGGGCCTGTTGCAGACAGTCTGCAGAGAAAAGAGCTGCTAATCCATGACCAGCTCTGCTCAGCACATGCACACCATGAACTGCAGAGCTTCTAACCAGATCAATTAAACCAGCTTTCCTGAAAGTGGCAAATGGCACCTTTTTTTTGACAGCAGGGCTAAATTTCATGCTGCCTCTCCAGTAACTGGAGGCTTTTCTCTCACAGCAGTTTCATGGAATTATTTCATGTGAAAATCTGGGCAAAATATTGTGCTTTCTCCTCATTCTTGGAAATGAGGAAAATAGTTTGGCTGAAACTTTCCGGAGAACTTCAGCCTGAGGCAGACATCTGGCATGGAAAAATTTGAGCCCAAACAATTAAAGTTTGGCAAAACTATAAGCAGAACTACCAGAGCCTTAAGTGGTGGCCTCTGCAGCACTGCTAATGCTGGCTGTGCAAGGGACTTGCACCAGCCACGCATCTGCCCTGGAAAACACAATGAAGTGTTTCATGCGTGGGCTACACGCAGGGTTTCAGATGGGGATGGTTCCTGTGCCGAGTTTCACTCAGGGAGAATTACAAAGAAAACAGTTAAAGGCTGTGGCATGTTGGTGTTGTGTGTGACACATGGTGTTCCCACATGCTTAATGTGAGCAGAAATGCAAAGTGCTTTTTACTCCACAGGGAAAGGCAGAGGGGATCAGGTAGGGAATTTAAAAAGCTATCTGCACCCAAGCACGATTGCACTCGCTCTGTGCTCCAGGCTTGTTTTATTCCCTCATAGCTTGGGCCAAATCTCAAGTGTTCAAGTATATGATCAGATGAGAGCAAATGATCATAACATAACAAATTATAGCCCATCATCTGGGCTGCTAAATTGTTTGTGTTTGTGCTCCTAGCCCAGCTGTGTGGTGAGGGAAAAATGTGTCGGCTTAACTTGCACGGAGGCGGTTGAAACCACATGTTTTACTTCACAACTGGAGCATGTGAGGAGTTTACCCAAGGTCAGCCCTGACAAGACAGGTGGTAATTTAGGATGCTGGGATGGCAGTCGAGAAAAGAAGTTTAAGCTGAAGAAGTTTAAGTTAAGCTTTTATCTCAAGATTTTGGCTGTCTTCAAGGTATGTCAGGTGGGTAGTTACATATATAGAACCATATTGCAGCTGCAGTGGGTAAGCTACCTTGACAGGCCTGGCAGGGAATTTGCAGGAGTTGGACTAGCCACAAGAGGGGGATCACAGTGAAAGCAAGAAACACCGAAAACTACCTGGAAAACAGATCAGAGATGTGGCTTTCTTGTGCCGCCATCAGCACAGATTTCCCTGCTCCTCCTGCTTTAAATCCCGCTCACAAACTAGTTTTCCTAGGAATGCCTGATGTTTGGCTTAAAATTCAGCGTGAAGAACAGTACCTTGACCACTGCAGAACCAGGAGCATACCTTTGCATCAGGTATTTCAAATCCAGCCTTCACAAAATACTCATGTACTAGTCATAGTGTGAAGTCTGTGCTCTGGTAAACTCCCCCATGCTCCAGCTAGCCAAGTGGATGCAATTAAATCTCTTATCTCATGACATTTATTATTGACTTAAAGCCAAATCCATGGAATATAGGGTGACTGGGGACAGAAGGCACTGCCAACATGGCCAGGGGTACAAACTCCTATGACTCAGGTGATCAGCATGGCCATTAGCTGTGACGGGTAGAGGAATTAGGATGTACTGTCCAGCAGCATCCGTGTTTTTTCTCCCCTGGAAGGGGGACATACAGACACACTAGTCCTGGCAACTGTCACCTCGGGTACCATCAGCCAGGCTTTTAGCTGGCTTGCTGAAGCTGTGGCCTAGTCTTAGATTATTTTCACTTAAGTTTGTGTCAGCAGGAACAAGGCTCTACTAAATTTATCTCCTCGGCTGAAGACTAACTGCACAGGCATCGAAGGGTATTTTTAATTGTAGGTAAACCTTGTCCACAAAGAGCCTCTCATTTCAGGCCTCCAAATGGCATATTTTCCAGCCCGGTTTAACTTCAAGCCTGCCCCTTCCTTCCGCAAGCCCCAAATGACTGTTTTCTCCTGATTCTTTGGTAATTGTGTAAGTGTGATATCCCTTGGCAGAGCCTACAAAAGAGCTAGAGAGGAACACAGTTCCTGCCTACTTGGCTCCCTTCAGGGTTAAAGCTGGGCTGGGTTTTGTGCCTAAAGCAACACGCTTCACACAAATGCCAGTATAACATAAATTTGCTACTCTGAGGAGAAGCAAAATGTCAAAAAATTAAGTTATTCTTGTGCTTGACTCACAAATCCAAGTAGCATGCAGATAAAGAGAAGCCATCTGTTCGGTCCCTGGGTCTTTTTAAGCTCAGCATCCAGCGCCAGATTTTGCTCCCCCTTAGACCAGGTCAGCCTTGGCTGAAGGGTCTCTCACTGCAGATAGATGCAGGCGCTGTCCATGAAGGGACTCTTCCTGCATTCTTAATATATAAGCAAAGAACAAAGAAGAACAATCATTTTCAGCTTTGTCACTTATTGAACAGGCAGCTCCTGACCAAAATCAATTGCCAAGTTATTGGAGTAAAGCAAATAATATTACAATGGTAAGAGAAGGAGCATTAGATTTCCTGGTAGAATCCCGCACTCCAGCGGGAGCATTTGCACGGGCAGCATTTAAAAAGGCCGGCACTTCAGGAGCACTGACGTGTATTCGTGAAGGATGTCACAGTGTAAATTTAGAGGAAAGGCTTTCCATATGCCACTGCCTTCAAATAGTAAAAGCCAGAGCCTCAGAGACACGAGCAGGAAGGTGAGGTCCATCTCCCCTACAAGACAGAGTGGGTGGCAAAGAGGATTGACACCCCTGGAGCCCCCTGAGCTGAGGGAATCCTGTCTGCTTGGCTTTAGCATCCACGTGGGATCTCTGCAGGTGGGTGGTGCTGCCTCTCCCTCCACCTTGCTGGATCCATCACAAGTGCCTGGACCCAGGGACAGGCTCTGATGCCTCCTCTCCAGGGTTTACTATGCTTAGGGATCCCCTGCAAGTCCCACAGAGACTTCAGAGGTGGATGTAAGAGTGGTCTGGCACTTGTTGGAGTAGCCAGGACGCGCTCACTGCGAGGCAGCGTTGGGAGCTACCAGCACTTTCACAACCACAGTCCCTCATTTAGCTCCATCTCACGGCGTATTAAACAGCATGAATCAAAGACTGAAAATGTAGGGCATGTCTGGCCCTACAAAAACACCACCAACCACTTCACTTTAAGTAATTATTTGCTATTGATTAGGCGTATGAAGATGAGGAAGCTTCCCTAACTCTCCCGACAACTCCCACGCGCTCAATCACATTACAGGCAGAAGCCACAGAGTTCAGCCCTCTGTAACGAGCCGAGGCACTGTTCTCCTTGCCTGCATGCTCAGGAGGGCTAACCCGGCACGTCAGAGCCTTTTGGCCAAATGTGTCTGAACGGGTGATCCTCCCGCGTTGGGAAGGCAGGACACGCACGAGGCAGATCCAGGGGCAGTATCACGTTGTTCCTCTCAAGCATGTTTTACATGAGCTTGTTATTTTAAATATAATAAGGTGCTAAGCCTGGATTTAGAAAACAGGATGAAGGGTTTTTTTCTTTGTTTTGCTTTGTTTTCCACAGGGCCAGAGGGATTCTCCCCTGGCAGGCTGCACAGCCTCGCTGCTTCGGCTCCATTTACTGCGTGATGCCTTTCGCCAGTTCTTTGGGTGGTATCCCAAAATCCTGCCCCAGTTTTCTGTCAGGAACAAACATTCCTGCATCAGAGGAGAAAAGTCGCAACAGCTGCTGCTATTCTTTCTTATTTAAACCTTCCCTTCACATCCAAGAATGCATGAACAGTGGAGGATTTCCATGGAAGTCAATGGGAGTTTTGATTAACTAATGCATTCGGAGTCAAATCCCGGGTTGGATCAGCAGTTAGCAAGGGCCTTAATCAGTCTCACAGCAGTATCCGGACCAGGTCGGAGTACTGTACCTGTGTCATTGTGTGCCTGAAACAGATGGATTTCAAGACTACATACCCCATGCTGAAATGATGTTCCCTGGAAACATGTGATGAAAGTTTGTGCTGTGAAATGGAAATCCTGGAAAATGGCATGTGAATATGCCGGAATTGCTCTAAATGTACACCTGCAGGTCACTGCCCCCCTCCCAAAGTAACTGATGCGGAGGGTGAAGACTGTGGCCGATGCTCCAAGCTGACTCCATGTCTTCTATGACTCTTCCCTGCACCTGGGCACTCAGGACCAGATGGGAACGCGTGGAGAGAGAAGTAGCCCATGACAGGGGAGACTGCCAGATGAAATAAGAGCATTTTTTGGTGATTTTGGCCTGGCCTGGCCTGAAGTTCAAAAAATCTCCCTCCAACCAACAGCCCTCTCTCCCCAAAATGAAACCATCAGATGGTCCTGCCAGGTTCATTGGAACACAAAATATTGGGACCAATATGACGGAGCCCATAAAGGAGGGTCATTGCTATTTTGACTTCGTGGAATAAGCAGGGTTTCCACACCTTCTTTGCCTGCTTTCCTCCCAAAGTGGGAATTCCCCCTCCCACAGCTGAGCCCGGGCTAGGAAGCCGCGCAGGGTCACCCACCGCGTGTGTCGGCTTGGCCAGCGCGTAGCAGACACCACCATAGCGGCGCCACCGAATCGCTGCGGTCCCCTCGAAACGGGAACCAGCCCCGGCGCCGGGCAGCGCCCAAACGGCCGTTACGCCGCCACAACGGCCGCTAACGGCCACAACGGCCGCGGGTCCCCGCCGGGCCCCGCCCCGCCGCCCGCTCGGCCCCGCCCCCGGCCTCTTGACGGCGCCCACCCGGAGGGCGCTGCGCGCGCCCCGCCCCTTTGTCCCGCCTCCTCCCAGAAAGTCTGGGACGTGGCCCTCTTTTCGCCACCGACTTGCTGACCCGACTTATGTGGCAGAATCTTGGACTTTATTACCACATCACCTTCTTGG
>JAUBNY010001030.1:1184800-1204942 GCA_032275445.1 Crypturellus soui
TTATTTTATTTTATTTTATTTTATTTTATTTTATTTTATTTTATTTTATTTTATTTTATTTTATTTTATTTTAATCTTTCCTTCTTGTTTCTCTGGCTCTTTCATGAGGTAGGACGGGTTGCAGGTGCCTGGGAGCGCTCCACTCACCTCCATGTCCCTTCCCCATGCTGCGTTTACTGCAGGACCCAGCATTTTCCCCAGCACTCACTGTGGGACTGCGGGTAAAGTGGAGTCCCCAAAAGCAGCGGGCTGGACGGTGGCCATAGATGCAGCTCCCCTGGCTGCTCCTCTCGTTTTCTCTAGGAGACACATTAGATTTGAGGTTGCAGCCAAGCTCTGCAAGAACCTGTTGCAGTTGCCAGCATCAACCAATTGCAGCTCAAAGGCAGAAGTCCTTAAAAAATAATTTAATCGGCAAGGAAAAAAAAGAGAAAAGAAAAGCAGAGGAGGAAATTAAAGTAACCTTCCAGTATTGAGGCGGTTTCCTCCGTTCCATTTTTCGGCAGGACGTGGCGTGGCGGTGGAGGGGAAACCTGTAACTTGCCACTTTGCAGCCCGAGGCCAGCAGGAGGGACGGGGTGTCCCCACCCCGTGCTTCCCGCAGCCGCTCTGGAGCAGTGGGGAGAAGGCGGATGCGGCCGGTGGCTCCCGCGGGGGTTACGGGCCGGGCGCTTCCGAGGCTGCTCTTGGAGCCTCGCGTGGACCCTGGTGCCTCTCCCGTTTTGGCCCTGCTCCCTCTCGGCTCTCGCCGGTGCCTCCCTGTTGCTTGGCAACCTGGGTGCTGCTAATGGCACTTGGTCATTCCCCCCTGCTCTTCCTCCCCTCCTCCTCGCGCTCTTCCTCAGAAAGAGAGAAATGGCCCTTGCTGGGTGATCCCAGCCCTGCTTCTCCACCAGCTCCCATGTTGGGTACGGTCCCCACGCGATTCCCGCACGGAGCATCTCACAGGCCGCAGGGATCCAAAGAGCTTCCTGCGAGCTCAGCTCCAGAGCTCGGCAGCCAATACAGGCTCTCCCGGGACAGGGATCCCAGCGCTGGCTCCCAGGCGGCTCTCCCAGGAAGCAGCAGCCTCTGAAAAGGAGCATTTTCCTGCCCTTGGATCCCACAATCCCGCAAAGAGGCTGGAGAGAGAATGGTTGAGTCCCCTCCTGCCTCCCACTGCGCGGTCCTGGTGCTCCAGCTGGAGTTCAAATGAGGATCCTTGGGGGGCTTCTTTTTTATTCCCTAGTTGGGATTTGAGTAGTTTGATCTAGAAATGAAAACAGTGGTTGTCGAAATGGCACTGCCTCCGAGGAGAGTTTGTTGTCTCAGGTATGGTCTTGGGGCTCGAAGCAACCATCATGCTACCAACAAGCAACAAATACATTTGTATTGCGTCTTATAGCCTGAATAATCCAAATTTCTTCTGCTGAAATACTTATCTAGGGACATGATGAATTCTCCATTGCGTTCAGTTCAGGACTGGATGTGTCTCTGAGAAATACCCTTTACCTCAGCTGCACCACTTGGGCTCAGTGGGAGGCAACGGGATCCTTCTCCTCAAGTTGAGGTGAGATTTGGTCAGCGTAAAGGTCCTTTCTAGATGAAATCCTGTGAATCTATTAAAAGCTCTCTGACATACTGATTTTATTGATGGAAACTTGTCCATGGAGGAGCTGGAGAACAAGGTTAGGAGCAGAACTTGGAAACGGTTCTTCAGCCAAGCCATTTATCAAGCCATGAGATCACTCCATGATGAGGCTTGAATTTAGAAACTGCATGCATGCAAAAAATGAGTCTGCTTGGCCAGCTGCATACTAATTCATGGTAATTATACATGTAAATTAGGTGCATAATTTTACGTTCGTTTCACAGAGGCACTTATGCACAGTGTTTCCTGGAAAATACTCAGGCTACTTCATATCTGCTGTGGTCATGAGTCGGGACACACTGGTAACCCCAGAGGCAGGAAGGGTCAGGAGTGTGACGTGCTCAACTGTGGAAGTGAATCCATTCTGCTGCAATACCTTCACAGCTGTGTGCTTTTCCTGGAAAATCACTTAAATACTTAATGATTTGGTGAGGGGGAGAACAGATATTCATAAGAGGTGCCCTTGAAACTCTTCCAATTGCTCAGTGTTGTCCAGGAAGTGCTGCTTCATCTCTGAAAAATAAAGGGTGGACTAACAACCAAAGAGACTTTTTTTTTTGGCTAGTTAGAAAGTACTTAGACTTTTTAATCAACCTGAGTGTGTCATGGGCTGGAATCTGCTTAGGTCTCTGCATACTTCTTTCTTGCCTGCTTTGCCTGTCTGAAGAAGTAGCATCACATGCAATTTGCCCCGTGTGCTCCCCAGAACACCGTTATTGCTTCATGCTCCAGAGCTTGATCTCAGATGTAAATCTTAATTCTCTGTTTTGACTTTCAGTTCATGGCATCCTCAAGCTTTTGCCTTTACAAGCGGCAGGGCTGTCCTAATGATCTTGAAAAATGTTCCCTAATCTCTGTCTGCATCTGTCTACTTAATATACGGGCACTGATGGTGTGCAATGAAGATGTAGGGATGTGCATATGACTCGCATGCCCGTGTTACTGCCCTTGGTAACAGCAGTGTGGTCTTGTGTAGGTGATCTCAAATGTAAAGAAAATCTTTAGCTGTACTGTGCCACCATCTGTTACGTATATGCTATATTTATTTTATAACTGTTTTAAGAGGACTCTACGTGTATTACATGTATACCTTCCACTTTGAAATCCAGGTATACTCAGGACTATGCCAAGTGCTTCTATGGGGCTCTCAGAAGGAACAGGGAAGTGATTCATTTTCACCTCTAAAAACAGCAGGGGGGTTGTCTGCGTTATTATTGTGGCTGTGATTTTTTAGGGTCATCTCTGTTAGAGCCTGGTTTATCTGCACAGATAGATAGACTATTACATAAGAGGCAGTCTGAGTTTTCGTAGCTACAAATCACCCTGGTTGTCTTCATATGCTGTCACAGATTGTCCTTTAAAGGTATTAGTCATATAAAGCTTAATACTGCTTCTCTTGTGTTTCAGATTTCTATAATTTTGCAAGACAAAACTGTATATGGGAGGAGAAGAAGGACTGACCGTTCCTAGTGGTCTCATTATTTTCCTTCTCAAAGCTGCTAATTGTTTTGATGTGTATCATTGAGCTGTGAGTTTGGATAATTCTAGAGGGAAACAAATCAGTGGTCTGAGTGCAGGTGATGGGTCTGTGGGGTGAGAAGTGCTCCAAAGCGCTGCTTTTCCTGGTGTACCAGACAGGGCTGCTGGACACCACTGCTGCGTGTGGAGAGTGACTGTTTATCGAAGGGTACATGGATGAAAGCAGCGCTGCTGCTGCCTCCTGGGTTGGCCCTTTCCCTGCTCACAGCACCTCATATCTGCTCTCGGTCTGGCAGTGGGGACATCTCTATGCTCCGTGGTGTTCAACAGCCCCCGTGGTGGGTATGAAGCGAGGCACGCGGCGCGCACCCCCAAAATACTTGCTGTGGGCTTCACTGCTGTTATCCCATGCTCTTAGACAGTGATAGCTGATTTTATGAGTGCAAGAGGCTCGTTTTATGTGTTTCCAGCTATGCAAAGTTGCAGACACTGCGAAGCTGCTCTTCCCTTGCAGCCTTTGGATACTTCCCCAGGGTTCTCCCGCGCTTTCCGATGGCTGAGGCACAGGCCCCGGGGTTGGAGGTGCCTTGGGTGGCCAAGGTGACTAACGTGTGTCTGGTGACTCAGGTGTCTGGGGAGACCCAGGTGACTGAGACGACCCAGAGGGCTAAATCTTCCTCCCTGCTGTGTCATGAGAAACAGCAGAGCAGCAGGAGCCTGTGCTGCGGTGGATACAGCTGCACGTATCACTTATCGATAATAATTCCCTAGCAGCACGAGGGAAGCAGCGTGTGTGCACGAAGCAGCTTTGCTTGGGCAGCTCGGAGGCGATCGGTGACTTCGCCGCAAGGCTCAGGTGGTGGCAGCGACGAGGACAAGCAGGCAGAAGAGATTGCCAAGCTCCGCAGGGTGCAAGACATGGGGTGCAGGCAGTTGCTGCCGTGCTGGTGGGTGAGCAGGAGCCGCAGAGCGCCCCAAAGCCCCCATGGTCATTGGGACTGGGGAGGTGCAGGGTCTCTCCTTCCATCTCCACAGAGTGGAAGGAGAAGCCCTGTCCTACCTCCCGGAGTGCTCAGAAATAAGTATTTTAAAGGAGGAGAAAGCTCTGATGTGGTCAAGCAAGAACAGAATGGCAGAATGGTTGAGTTTGGAAAGACCTCTAGAGATCTTCTAGTCCAACCCTCTGCTCCAGCAGGGACACCCAGAGCACAGAGCACAGGAAAGTGTGACTGAAGTATCAGCTGCAGGTGACAATGTCTTGGTTTTACTTGCAGACAGGTGCCTTTTTGTCCATCAGGTGCTTTGAGTACCTGGATTGGGGCTGAACCAAGGCTGGGATGTGCTGGCAACTAAATTTAAACGGGAGATTTTGAACCCTAGTGTGATGAGCAGCGATGCAGAGAGTTCCCTCCTGTTTGGCCAAGGCTGCTCACACTGCCCAGGCCCATCATCTTCATTATCCCTCCAGCTTCTCCATTAGCACTGAAGAGCTGGGTGCTCCTCCCAGCCTAATCCGGCAGTGTGGAAGTCTGCGAGAAACTTGGCTTTAAATTGTCACTGAGGACAAGCTTTTTGTTTATTGGTCTTTCTGAAATGTCAGCGCGCCATCTCGGGCAGGAAAGGCAGCCTTCTGGCTCCATGTAGGTGGGAGGGAAGCCCCAGGCGGGGAGCCCCAGTATGGAGCTGGGACAAGTGCCTGTGGGCAGCAGGGGTGTTGCCTGCATTTATTCCTCAAAAAATATCTTCTGAAAAATGCACCTGGAGGACACGGTCTTTCCCAAAAAATATCTGGACCATAATATTGAATGCTGCTTCCTGCAATCCCAAATCCATCCTTTTCTTTATTTGAACCCTTTTGAATTGCCCTCGTGATGCGGCAGAAGACACACAGATCTGTGTCCACAAACAGTCATTTAGTTTGAGCTCCTCTGGGCTTTTGTTTTAATAACATCTATCACCTTAAGGAAATAGAGATTGCACTTCATTTCAGGGTGAGTTTCTTGCCTTAATTCATAAGAAAATGACATTCGTGCTTTGCTTCTCTTCATGAGGTTGTTTTCATAAGAGAGGAGACTGGAGAGAGAGGAGAGGTGGCCAAGACATGGAGAGAGCTTTGCTATGGAGTTAGGAGTGAATTTGGAACAGGAGGATGTGGTCGGTGAGATACAGAAACAACAGGAAAGGGAGAGGGAAATAATATGTGATTGACAGGGAGGAGTTTGTGAGGATGACTGGGCATTTGGGAGCCCGAATGTGAGCAGCAGCTCCAGGTGAAACCCTAAATGTGGCTGGAGGAAGAGCGTTAGCTTTGGAGAGCAGCGGTGCCAATGAGGATGATAGGGCGATGGAGAGGTCACCAGGGCATTGGGAACTGGGAGACGGGCCCCTGTGGAGCTCAGGAGAGGGAAGCAGGGGACACTGTGGAGAGCCTTGCTCTGGGCAAGGGCACCAAGAGGAGTCCCTTGGCCCCAGGCAGATGGAGCAGGTGACCATGGTTTCAGCAGCAGGAGCAGGGCAGGAACCGGCGTGCAGAGAAGAACCCACTGACATCCCTGAGGGCAAGGGGAGCTGAGCGAGAGGGACAGAGGGATTTCTGGCAAGGAGGCAGCAAGCCGATGGAGCAGAAACACACGGGCCCAGGTCCTAACGCTAGAAGGAACCAGCTGCTGCGTGTTCTGAGACACGCAGAGGTGTGCGGCGGGGCGGGCAGCGCTGCGAGGCGCCGCCATCCGCTCCGCTGTTCCTGGGTCATTCCGCTCTCGCCCCGCGACAAAGGCAGGGCTGGGCTCCGTGTCATTTCCTTCCCGGCAGCCTCCCGTGCAGCACTGGCCGCTGCCCCGCGCCGGGCACGGATCCCTCCTTGTTCCCGCTCTCCGTACCACCCAGGGCTTCCTTTCCAAGTTTTCTCGCACCCTTTTATAGCTGCGCCGAAGGAAGCCTCAATGCCGCAAAATGCGGGGACTGGATAAGCAGGCAGGATGTCTTTAAACAGGAGCTGGATTCTGTGCGGAGCCGCAGGGATGGGGCTCAGCTCGAGGTGCCAGGTGATCTCTGCTGACACCCCACACGAAGAAGAACAGCTTCAGAGCCAGAAGTGAGACAGTGTCAGCCTTCAAATAACCTGCTGTTTCCTTGCTGCGGGGCAGCTCATCGAGGATTCCCTGAATGGAGGGTACCAGCGAGCCTTTACCGATGAGCTTGGTTGTATTTCTGCAACAGAAACACACAGGTTGCTGTCACCAGGTCAGACGAAGACTCCTTGCAGACCCCTTTTGCATGGCCTGGTGGATTCCCCACCCACATGGTGGGCAGAGATGCTGCTAAACAGCAACTGGGTACTGAATTATTTAGCTGTGCGATCCCAGGAGCAGCAACAACAGCAAGCGCTTGAACTGGCGCTTGTCCCTGCTGCGAAACAAATGTGACCGCCGCAAGCTCCATGGAACCCAGAGGTGGAAAATTCCTTAGAGGCTGATGTTGAGAAAAGGTTTATCAGTACCTGGTCAGTGAGGGCCTTACATGTAATAATCACTAATCAGCTGCTGCCTTTTAATCTGTAGCTAGGCAGGCTGAATCCTGCACTTTTTTGAAAGGAGATGGTGAAGTTATTCAGCTGCAGGACCCCCAGATTAAAGGCCAGGGTCACTCGGAGCCGCCTGAGTCACAGGATCAGGCCTGGATCACACTGAGCCGCACAGCAGGAGTGAGATGTGACACGAGGCTGGCCCTGAGCACTCTCGGCCCTTGGCTCTCCCGGAGCAGATCAGGTTATTCCTGGGGTCATGGACCGGGGCTTCCTTATCCTTGGCAAGCAGAGCATGGAGCATGGGACGGCCGGGAGAAGAGCGAGGGGGAGCCCATCAGCTCCCTTGGCTTCTGTAGGGACCGCGGCCAAGGAGACTTTTAGGGAGGGCTGTAGAGCAGGCTGATAACGGGCAGGATAAAGAGGAGCTGCCTGATACAGTAAGAAAGGGGAATGTGGATGATAACGCGGTCAAAATGTCCAGCTGGGAAAATGCTCTGGATCGGATCTCCTCGGAGACCATCCAAAAGATATTCCGGGTGGATCTCCTTGGTCCAGGGCTCCTGCAGAAAATCCAGGTGCCAGACACTTTGGAGACATCGTCCCCGCTGATTTCCCGACACCACCGACCCCGTTGGCTCCCATCTAACTCCACGTGAGGCCAGGGGAGGTTTGTTGCTCTGTGGGCCCGTGAGCCTCTCAGCACTTTGTAACCAACAGTGGGACCCGGCTCCGCGATTCAGACCTTCCTGGAGATGCATCTCCAAGATTAGTTTTCCTGATGGAAGCTGGGCCTGTGGCAGCCGGGACTTTAAAACCTCATTTCTCTCCATACCAAATAAACCAGTGAGACCTGGAAGGGTCCTAACTTCCTGAGCAAGTGATGTACAAAGTGAAACAGTTACAATTATCTTCAAGGTATGAAAGAATTTCCTTCTTCAAGTAAAAAAAATAAATCTTTCCTCCCTAGGCTTTGGTCAAAAAATAGTGGTTTTTTTTTTCATGTCATATTAGCTGTACCTTTATTTTTTATCTGTGCCTTTATTTTTTTTTTTAAAAAAAGAGATAACCTAAAAAATTTCCAAACTATGATACGTAACTTTTAATGATATTCTCAGTGTCATGGGAACTATGTGGTTTCTTCCCCATGGGGAACCTGCTTAGAGCCCTCGTGTTTGGGGATGGAGTTTTTGTTGCATAGAGCAGTGTGCAGTGTTGACCGCCATCACTTAGTTAAACACGTAAATGGGCCCTTTTTGTTAAATTTGTAGAGAAAGCAGAATCAAGCAGAGGGTAGTGCCCAGGGCAGGAGCTGCATCCAGCAGCTTCTCGGATGCCCTAGTCGTGTGGCCAAGTAGCCAACACAAACAGTTTTGTCTGCGTTTTTACAAGCTCTCACACTTACTCTCAGCTCTCAGTGCCGTTTCCTTGATAAAGAGCATTTTGATCTCTGCAGGTGCCGTCCTTGCTCCGTGGGGTTAAAGCCATCGCAGTTGGCAAAGTGAACATGTGGGCACTGAACAGTGCCCGGTGTTCCTGCTGTCCATGGCCCTTTCCATGATAACGTTTTGCTTTCGGCCCTCATTAAAACTCTTCTCCACAGAGTGGGAGCCAAAAACAACTGCTAGATTATAGAGAATATGGGGAATTTAGCCAGGGCATTTTCCTAAAAGGCGAAACACTTGGGTTCACAGTGGCCTGAGCTGTCTCCTTGGGACTAATCCGGCTGCTTCTCTAATCCCAGCACAGACCGGGGCCGATGAGCCCTGGAGACCTGCGAAAACCAACTGGGATTCTCTGTCTTGGCAGAGTGAATAATCCATCCGGACCTGGGGACAAGAGCAGCAGTGTTTCATTGAAAGCCCTGTTCCCAGAGTCCGAAGGGCGACAGAGGAGAGGGGAGAGCAGGATGTGCTTCTGCTTTCGCGCTTCCAGGGCCAAGCTCGGGAACTTCTGCGCCATCGAGGCTTCGAGGCAAAGAAGTCATTTGTTTAAGTCATGGGAATTTTTGATGGAAGTGCCCCGGGGTTTTCGAACCCCTTGGGCTTGCCCTTCGCAGTGCAACAATTAAAAGTTTGGGATATTTAGCAAACTCTGCATAGCTGTTTTTCCTCTTTCATAGTTCCAGCATACCTTTTAATTAATTCCCTTTAATTGCTTTTAATTTCCTTTCCCCCCCGTTTCTCTCTCAGTATAAGTAGTGCTGTCATCCTTTCAGTTTGCCTTTCATGTTGCAGACACCGCATTTGATTTTGTTTCACCCACGTCGTGTCTCGCAGCTATTTAATTCCTGGAAAGCTCCAGCCCCAGAGCTAAAATTGAAGTGGAATCAGAGACGCTAAAGGGACTGCATGCTCCATGCCCTTCTGTTAATACCACAGATAAACACAGTGGAGCAAAACCTCCATCCTCTTTGGGACAGGGCCATTTTCCATCACCTGTATTTTCATGGTGCCGTCGTAACGTGGATATTCCTAGTCCAGAGTGACAAGATAAAAAACCTCCTGGTATCTAATCCTGCGATGGGGACGCTGAAAGGGCCCCCGTTTTTACCAGGCAAGAATCATGCCCATTGCTACAAAAATGCTGATGTTTGTTTCTGTGAGTGCTAAAGGACATTTTGGTGGAGGTGCTTTCTGACCTGGGCAAAAATAAAAGACTGAAAAAAAAAAGAAGGAGGAAGCGTGGATGGAGCGGAGTCTGGATCCCAGCCTCGGTTGGGGGATATCCGTGTAACTCCATGGAGTTTTGAACAGCTGACTCGGCGCGAGACTCACAGATTTAGGTTTCTGCACCCCCTCTCTTCTGGAGAACAGCTATATTTTCTGTGATCTGTTTTCTTTTCCTGCTGCTTCTCCCTTTCACGGCACTATCTGAACAGCACATATACCCCTGCGCTTTCCATGGGCCAGAACTACCCATCCAAAAAACCTGCTTGTCGGTTTCCTCCCAGCTGGAATATTTACATTCCCAGAGGAGCGATGCTCGGACGCGGCAGGACCCGTCTTGGAACCTAATCCTCAGAAAGCCCAAGGCGCCTCGCTGCGGAGCCGCCTCATTCCCGTGCAGGAGCCTGACGAGGCTCCCGGCCGCGCATCCCGCGCTCCCTCTGCTCCCCCTGGATAGCACGGGGTTGCCAAGGTCCTCCCGTTGCTATAGCGAGATGGGAGCGGGCAGAGAGACGACAGACACGTGCCCTGCGCTGCTCTGCTTCGCCAAGAGCCCTTTTCCCAACCAAGTGCTAATTGCACCTGAAATACATGCTGCGTATTTGGGTGAAGTTAATAGTTCATGGCCTTAAAAAAAAAAAAATCAAGGTATTTTCCCCTTGAATCAGCTTAGGCATCTCTCTGGCTGGAATGAGTTTGCGGCACTAACTGGGAACTTAAAATATTTATCTTCATGAGGGCGTCGCTGCTGCTATCCTCCTTCTCGCTGGGTAATTAGCAGGAGGCTCGTTAGGCCAATCAGCAGGTGCTGGCGAGACGCAGATTTGCCTCTCTGGGAGGAGCAAGGCGGGTAATTTATTAAATGAATTTGAGCGCTGTGAATCTGGCCAGACCTGGGTGTAAAACTGCTCTGGAGTGGGGAAACAAAAGGCAAAGCCGCAGCGTTTGCAAGCAGAAGGTTGACGCGCGAGGGCTGCTGCATGGTTGCCTGTTGGCTGAATTTGACATGTGCTCTGGAGAAACTGCCACCTTCCCACCACCAACCCCGGCAGCAGCACCCTGCAGGAGGTAGGTTTTGCTTTAATTTGCTTGGTGTGGGTTTTGTGGGTGCTCTGGGTGCTGCCCCCGTTGGCTCTGCTTGCGGGAAGCTGCTCTGCTCTGGCTCCTTGTCAAGAGATGCTGAGCGCTGCAGTCGGTATCTTGGTCTTGGGTACCCCAGCACCTGGAATGACCCAAAGGAGATGGAGATGTAGCAGGAAAACCTTGTGTGCGACGGAAGAGCCGGGGTGACCCTGCAGCTTAGGAGAAGGATTCAGGTAGGTCCTTGGCTGGTGCCAGGGATAGTCCCATGGGGACTTTTCTAGCTGAAGGCAGGTCTGGATTATCAGCTTGTGCAGCCCTCTGACAATCCCTTACACGAACCACGTGAGAAGCAATGCATGGCTGGACCAAGATCCTTCCAGAGCTCTGCATCTCAGCGTACAGGGCTCTCCGAGCTTGTGCCACTGGTTTGGGATGTGCAGGATCTCCATGTTCCACAGGCTGGGAACAGACAAGTGGAAGACCCAGGTCCTGCCACATTTGTGGCTGGGAAAAGTCTGTTTCCCCACCCTTTCTGGACCTCTCCATACCCAGGGTTCACACTTTTTATTTCCTAGCTCTGTCGTAACTTAATCTGCTCATCATTCAGTGGTGATGGGGGAACGGCCCAGAGCACGCCCGGCACTGATGACTTGCAGGACATGGATTAAAAGGTTACATCCTGCTGCAAAATGCCATGCCCTGTGCCGTTCAATTAGGGTTGATATTTCTGTGACTGTGCCCCCTGCTCTGTGCCGAGCGGATCCTGCTTTTTGGAAGCTGTTGGGAGCTCCCACAGGAATCCAGGTGCTTTGGTGGCAGCAGGATCTAGCCCCCATTTCTGGGAAATTTTATTAGCTTCTTCCTTGCCCTTTTCCTGCAGATGGTTTCCTCTGCCGCCTCTTGTGTTGCAGCTGTCACAACAAACCTGTTTTATTTAAAACCACATGGAAATTTTGAAGAAGTGGCTTTTGCTTTAACACGAGAGCAAATTGTGACCCTGATTCCTGATGGAATCACCCCAGTGGGTGGGCAGGAGCCTGGTCCTAGCCCAAAGGATTATGCCGGTGCCAGGATGCACTTGGGGATGTTCTGAAACCAGCCACGTGTCCACGGGATGCAGAAGGGAGTCGGCAAGAAGGGTGAGGATACAAACTCGGAGGTCTCGGAGTGTTTTTGCTCATTGTGACGCGCAAGCGCTTTGAGCCCTGTTGCGCCCGTGTCGAGCAGGACGGCCGGGAGCCACGCGCCGTGTCTGGCCACCAAAGCTCTCACCCTGTTGCTCCTGATCATGGAGAAATTGACGGTTATGGGGCCAGACTGTGCAGCCCGTGGCGTCCACGGCGCTTTGGTGCCACGAGCAGAACTCGCTCCATGACGTGGGAGCCAGAGTGGGTGCTCAGCAGCCGTCTAACCTCAGCCCTGGAGCTCCTGGTTATCCAAAGCCTGCCTTCCACAGGGAATTTGCATGCCCAAGACTTGCTTCACAGCACTTGCATTTTTTTTTTAATCCACTGGAGCTCTGGGCAAGGCCTGTGTGTGACTCAGAGGGTAACCGGCAGTGCCTGTGCTCACCTGGTGCGCTGGCTAAAAATGAGTGGAGAGGCTCGTTTCCGACGCCTTCTATTCCAGTCGGCTTCTCTGATTATGGGCTGCCAGACCTCAGAAATTCCTAGCGGCCTCCCCACTTCCTATTTATTTAGTTTAAAGAAACAGAAGAGAAAAAGTGTTGTAGCTGTTGTTTAGTGGAGAGTCAGGGGGACACGTGAGAGGAGGTGAGTTCTGCAGGATCCTGATGTGCGGTGAGTGAGGAGGTGCCCGGGGTAGCAGTGCCACCCTGGTGAGAAGCGCTGCCTTTGGCCCTGGGCAGCAAGCACTTAAAAGCTCTGTCCCTGGCCCATTAAAACGTACGGTTACAGCTAAACAGACCTCCCCTTGGTCATTCATTGTCTTATGTCTGGCTGGGGATGTAATTTCTTTTAAGAGAAGGGCTGTCTTCTCCCGGTTGCATTTGAGGCTGACCGTGCTGTAATTGCAGCAATAACTTCAAAGATATGGCCCATTTTGTAGTGCCCGAGTGGGAAAGCATGAAGTCTCGGCAGAGCGAGCGCACAACGATGTGAGCAGGGCCGGGATTTATATCCGAGCACTGCAGCGATTCCCTGCTGGTGCTCCGTGCAGCGGTGCGATGCCGTCACCGGCCTCTTGCGGTGCCCAGGGAGGGTTTCCCCTCTGGGGCCTCATCCGTGCGGACGGAGGCTCCGTCCCTGGAGCTGGTGTGCTGGGAAGGGACAAGCGTCTGCGCATCCTGCTCTGCTCGCAGCTGCCCACAGGGAAGTGGGTTTGGAAACCCGTAGAGATGGTGGGGATGTAAAGGGCAGCGGCCGAGCGAGCTGCAGATACAAGTAGGTTATGCTTGTGGCTCCAGCTGCCGGCCTGATGTGCCAGGGAGTGAGGAGGGATGCATCGGGAGGCACGGAAGGGAGGAAGGAGACAGAGGGCAGGGTAACCAGGAGCCAACACTGAGCACTGGAAGTTATCCCAAGTGGTGGGACACACCAAGAAGGACACTTGAAGGGGACAGCACAGCACATTGCTCCACATTTTCTCTCCTGCTTGGTCTGTGCATTTTCTCTCCGCTTTTCCAGACCGTCCTTTCGGTCACAAGTGATGTGTTCACAGAGAAGCCCTAGGAAGTCTGCAGCAAAACAGCCGTGGCGGACACTGTGCAGGCTTTTATAATGCGGCCTCGTAAAACTCACACAAAATAGATGCAAAGTTCAAGCTAACAGATGGCTTCGAGTTTCCCTTTCTTCTTGAATACAAGGGACCCTGAAGTTTGTTATTTTGACCTTTGCAAAATTAATGGAAGGCAGTGACGGATTTGCATGGGTGGGATAAATCAGCTGGAAGGAAAGAAGTCAATGAGAGATTGTGGCAATGAAAAGGAGACAGGGGAAGCTCAGACTGCTTCTAATAGCTAACTCAAACTGTAGCCAAAGTGTCTACCTCATGAGAATGTGCTGACCTGAGCCCAGAAAGGGCCCAGAAAATGGGGCTGCAGCGTATGGAGCGGCTGCACGGACACCCCTGCTACGAGGTCTGAGCTGAACTGGGGGTTGCTGCTAATTCCTGTTAATGAGGAGAGAATAAAAAATGCAAGGATGAAATCCAGCTGCCCGATAGATGAGTTGATGTAAAGTGATCCAGTTCTGAGGAGGAGTGAGGTTTTACTTTTCCTTTTAAAATCCCATGGGGATCTTCACAGTCCATCTGTGGTGACCAAGGGCAGAAGAAGCTGGGCCCAGGCTCACAAGATGCGTGTTCAGCTCAACTCTGTGCATGACCTTGGCTGAGCAGCTTGGACCAAGAGGTACGAAGCTGTTTATTCCTTCATCCTGATTTGTGTGGGTATCTAAGCAGGAGCTGGAAGCCCCGCAGATGTGGTGCTTGGGTTTGAAGCTCACATTAGTCCCATGCTGGACTGCTCATGCACTTAGGGTTAAGCAAGCGCAAGGGTAAGCAGCGATTTCCCTCCAAGCCCGGAGAAGTGTTAGGCACCTGGAAGAGTGGGGTGATGCTCAAGGAAAGGTTTTCTGAGGGTGACTGTGTCTTTGTGCCAGTGTCCCAGGAGGGATTTGTTCCTGCGCCACCACAGCACGTAGCTGCTTATGTGTGTGTAACCTCGGATCAGAGCAGGGTTTCTGATGCAGACGGGTGGTCTAGAAGTGCTCCAGAGGCTTCTGCTTTATCCACCGTTCTGGGGAGGTGACACCCCAGGTGCCTGTCGGCCTTTCTGGGCTCTGAATGTGGCTTGTGGTGAGTGTCGGGGCTCAGGGGACTGTGCTCTGGCTTTTGCAGGCTCTTCCAAGCTACTCGACTTTAATTTTGCTTTTATTCTAAGCCCTTTTCCCTTCCTCTTCAAATCCTTCCTCTGCTGTCCATTTGCTGCACCGAGATCCTGCATCCCGCTTCCCCCTAGAATTCTCTCCCTGTCGAGGAAACCCAAGCTGCATATTTTAATGCTTGCGATAGCAATAAGCAATAGCAGGGGCCGGGCAGCTCCATTTCGAGTTCCCTGCAATGCCTGTGAACATTCCTGCGAGCGGCAGTTGCCTGCAAACATTAGCCTGAAGGAGGCTGATGTCTCGGAGGAGGGTTTTTCGCAACTATGTGCAGGAAGCGCCTGGGTGCTGGAGGTCAGAGCATCATTAAAAGCAGCCTGGATGGTTTTCCTCCCACCAATGGGTTCCCCGAGCCCTCCTACCCATGTGCAAGCAGCTGGTCTTTGTCCCAGATTGGGACAGCCCGTGGAATTGCAGCTTTCATTCCCTCTGGCATTTCACGCGGTGCAAGTCATCCTCACCAGGCAGCAGTCCTAATCCCGCTGTCATCTACAAGGGTGCAGCCGCGCTCAGCGCTTCTGGGAGCATCACCCATGCGCGGTAACGGAGGAGTCAACAGTGTTTTTAATCACTTATTCCGAGCGCAGTTCCCGGGCCGCTCTGAGTCACGTCAGGAGCTGCCAAACCAGGCGCCTTGTGTCCGTGCTCCGCGCTGGGCAGCGATGTGACGCCGGGCGCGGGGACAGCAGGAGCTCAGCGCTCCGCTCGCCCCAGCCAACGCGGCCGCGAGAGCCATCCTGGTGATATGGGGTGTCCCTTCTGCGTGCCCCTGTGGCACCATGTAAAACACCCCGCAGCTCCTGTATCTGGAGCCTATAAATTGCTCTACAGGTGGGAGAGAGGCTTCCAGTTTGGGGCATGTCCCCATGCTTGAGATCTGGCATTGTGATTCACCCTTTCATCTGAAGTTGGTCTGTGGGGAGTAATCACGGGGTGAGCTACTGCCCCCTGATTCCCCGCTTGGAATGGGCTAATGGGGTGTATTTAGTGCGGCTCCAAAAGGTACTTTCTAGGGCAGGGAGCTGAGGAGGATTCAAACCAAGTGATCCCACCCTGAGACCATTCTTGGAGAGATGCGGAACAACTGGTCCGTGGAAGCCATATGTGGAGATGGAGGCACTTGGGAAATGTGCCTCCTTTCCCAGCACGATGGGAAATGTGGTGTCCTACAAGTTTTGGGCTGGCGAGAGTAGAGTGGGCGTTAGATCTCTGCTCAGTTTTCCTGTGCTGTGTGTAGTGGGGCCCAGTGTTATCGCTGCTCCTTGGCCTTCTCCATCCCTGGGTGCTCCTGGCCACGCGAATGCAGCGGTGCTTCAGGGATGGTTTTACCAGCAGGACTGGGGTGATGGATATGAGCCCCATAACGGCATCTCTCTGGTCCCCCCTCTCCTGCTCAGTGGTCCTCACTGGGCTTTGCCCCAACTTGAGTTCTCTTGGTGTACTTGGACATCTGACGTCTTGCAAGGTCCTTTCTTTAAACTGTATCCTGAGGTGGCGTCCTCTGCCTAAACTGCATCCTTATTCTAACATTAAATCCGAAATGACACGAGCAGAGATGAGACAGAGAACTTGCATGCATAGAAGGTTTTATGTTCAAAACAGGATCACTTGTTGGAAAGATTTTATGGTATTCACTATGCTCTTGGCTCCTGCATGTGGTCAGAGTCCTCATTTCCTGCTGACACCCAGAATTGGTCACTAAACCCACCCAGGTTGCACCATCTGAGCCTGCAAAACAGCGAACTGTCCACTCGGACAGCGAGATGTGTGTGTAGGCTGGGCTGAGTCCTGCATGGAAAGAGCCTCAGTGCCCGGTGCTGCTGATGATTAAGAGCAATTAGCTTTAATGAAGAAACTGTCAGGAAATTTTGAAAACAGGTGCATTTGTCAGGTTGTAATGGCTTAAAAAGGAAAACAGACAAGCAAACAAAAATGTGTGTGGGGAAAGGAAGCGGAGCCCTCAGCTGTCCCTGGTTCTTCCCCTTGGCATTGCTCTCGGTGGCGGGAAGGCACCTGAGAGGTCCCTGGGGCCAGGAGGCATCAGTCTGTGCAGGCTCCATGGGATTGAGTGGCCCTGCGCATCCCGATACCCCACAGCGCGTCAGGATTCACCCTGCTCCCCTCTTCTTGAGCAGGGGGTGTCCCTGGGGACTTGTGGTGGGGATTTTGTGGTCCCTCCGGGCTTTGAGACGTCACCTGCTGCAGTGGCACCAAGTGTCATGTGTGCAGAAGTCATTTCTGTACAAATCTGCTCCTCCTCCTGGACTGAGAAGGCTGGAGGAGACTGAGTTAATGCTGCATTGCTCTGGGCCCACTTGGGAGACAGGGCTGTTTCATGTTATTTTATTTTGATATTAAAGACATCCTTTAAAGGAATCGGCAGCTCATAAGTTGTCACTTTTATGATTAAAAAAATTATAGCCACTTGCCTGGGGTATATTTGAGAAGAGCCAGGAAGAGACTGTTTCAGATTAGTAAGTGAGGGCTTAATTAATTTTCATTATTTGCATAACCGTGTCCTCTAATTAATAGGTAATGGGCAGCCTCTGAATTGATGTGGGAGTGGGTCTCCAGTGATGGCATTGGAGAAGGGTTTTATAGCTAGGAAGGGCAGCTTTGCTCAAGGTTTCTAGTAAATTTAGTAACCGAGAGACCCGAAGGATGCCTGTGACAGCACTGCACGCTGTGTTATTAGGGGCGAAACTCAGCTCCTCTAAATCATGCTGCCAACCCTTCAGCAGAGGTTCTGTAAGGGTCTGATTAAAACCAGATATCTTAAATTCAGATCTTTTAGCTGGTGCAAGAACAAGTGCCCAAGACTTGGGCTCAGCTGGGCTCCAAACAGGCTCAGGGCACGGGGTGCTCTATGAACTGCAAAATGCTCTTAAAGAGCATTCAGCTCTTGAAGAGTTGGCCTTGGAAAGCCAAGCTGGGCAGAAAGATGCAGAGAAGAGAAGTGGGCAAAGCAATGGATCTGGGATGTTTTTCTTTGCGTTCCTGTTGACCAAACAGTCTGTGCTCATGCTATCCTGCCTTAATTTTAGTGCTGTTTTTTCCCACTGAAGCCTGTTGCTCTGTGAGGTGGTGGAAATGCTCTTCCTTGCATTGCATTGTGCGTTCCCCCAGCTGCAATCCTGCAGAGAAATGACGGGAATGTCATCTTGGGTCCATGTTGGGTCTTGCACCTGCTCACACCAGCAGTGAGCTGGCACATTAGCACTTTTGCTTTTTCTTTCAGTTAATCCACCTGCTTTCCTTGACAGGGAGGTTTCCGATATCTACCCTGTAAGTATTTATCCTCATTTGTCACTGAACCCCGCGAGATGCCCCGTGCTTGGCGAGCGCTCGTCGCTGTGCCAGGCTGCGTGCGCGGCGTCCCTCGTGCCCGAGTGTCAGTACTCATTTACACCTGAGCATCTCAACCTGCTCCCTCCTCTCCGGTAAGACCTGAACCAATATTTTGAGTGACAGTGATGGGCTTTGACAAAGGTGAAGCACCGTACTGACAGACGGCAGAGATTTTTGGAAATTAATGATAAACCCCCCAGGTCACAGGAGCCAAAATGTGCATTTCTGTTGCATGTGCTGTTCCAAACAGCCTCTCCTTGCTGATGGCAGCTCTTCAAAGAGGAAGCACAATTTGGCTAAAATTGCTTGAATGAGGTAATAAAATTATACTCTTGTGCAAGGTCCCATTATTCACAAAACACATTTGTTTGGATGCAAATTACTGCAGACCTTTCCCTGATACAGAGGGGAAGAGAGAGAGTTTTCACGAGCCTCACATCAGTGCCACAATTTAGCTGCCGAGTGGGTTAATACTAATGCAGCAGCCAAGTGCCCTATTAGAGCCCATTTGTGCTCTATTTCCTCCGTGGCCTGTCGCTCTTTGGGTGAAATCTTAACAGATCTCATGAGATGCAGCTTAGGAAGGAGACATTTCTGTAGCGTCTTGAACCTCAAACTGACTCTCGATTCATGTCCAGGGGCCCCTTCCCAAGGCCTTGGGGTGTTTGTTGTGACAGGGGATGGTGTCGGAGCAGCCGAGGGAGTGGCTGCTTGGGCCGTTCTGCAGGTAGTTGTTCTTCACGTGGGTGATCTTTCCAAAAACAGTGTAATATTTATGCGAGAAAACACTGTGTGTGATAATATAACGAGGAGAACTGTCTAGTCCCCGAAAAAGACAAGGGGCAAAATAGTTACTAAAATTACTAGCTGTGCCGGTTGACAAGACTGATATTTGCTCTTGCAGGAAAGGGTCAAGGAGCCTTTGGTAGGGCAGAGGGAGTGGGACCTTCTCCTTGCATCTTGCCCAAACGATGCACCCAAATCCTGCAGACCCTGCGCTGCTGCACTGGCTCCATGCTGGCCTCCACGGCTATGCTCGGGAGCAGCCTTTCTCCTGCTGCAGGTTTCGCTTGGACAAAAAGCCCAGACCTGGCTCCAAACCAGCGATTAGGGGCCTGCGAGGCTCAGCTCCCGCTCGCTGTGTTTTTCCCATGAGGTTGCTCTTTATTTTCTCTTGTTCCTGGTTCAGCAGGTGAGCAGCCCGCTTCCCTACAGAGCCCTTTCATTTAGCGAGGGCTGTTGGCTGAGCTTCACAACTGGAAGCTAAAAAATCTACACAAGGGCACGGACTAAATGCGGGAATAAACAGAGAAAATAGTGAAAAGCCTGAATGCATAGAAACTTGTTCTCTTGGCCTTAACCTCAAAAAGTTGAGATGGAGAAGGATCCAGAGAAAGGACACCGGGAGAGGGAAAGGAAATATAGATTTACGTCCTTTTAGTGCATTAATTCTTTTTTTCGCAGCTGTGTCATTAAAAGGCCCGGTGCTTAGTCTTGTTCTGTATTTTATCCCCCGTGTGTCTGTGCCCGGGTGCCTTTTTTTATGGCTGACAAAGGGAGCGCAGCTGGCGCGGCGCCGAGCTGCCCTGCGCCTCACGCGGCTCCGCGTTAAATAAATAGTTGGACTCGCCGAGGAGTGAATCGGGGGACGGAGCGGAGCCTCCAGCCTGCAAGCACCTTGCTGGGAAGCAACCGCATAAACACGGCTGTTATTCTGCAGCGTTCAGCTCCGGACAGACCTCTTGGAGAGGATCAGGATTTTGGGCCTCCTGTGGCCCCGCTCAGGGTCTCGTGTAGGGCACAAGGATATTTTAGTGTTGCCTTAAGCTCTTTGAAGACCGTAGAGGGGAATTTTGCTGTCTGTCATGTGCGTTTTCCCCAGCTTTGTTGCTGGCACAAAACGTCTTGAGCCTGAGCAAATTTGGGTGTTAAAAAGCTTTGCATTTTAACTGGGGGAAGCCAAGGGGAAAGCCAGCCCTGGGCGCAGGCACAGTGGCGCGTGGGTAATGTACCACGCGTGTTTACATCTCCTGACGTCGTCGGGACTTGGTGCCTTGCCCACGGCTCTTGAGGACAGGTTCTCCTGTCCTTGCCTGACCCACTTAAAGGCACTTTCCTCCATCAGTCACCCCGCTGAAGCTGCGCCAGGATGGTGACAGTTCAATGCCTGGCACTCCAGTTTCCCCCTAGCAGCTGCCTGTCCCGGCTGGCCTGAAGCCAGAGGAGCTTCTAGAAGCTCAGCCCAACTTCTTGGTGGGCTTTGCAGCTGGTCTCCAGGGCCCTGTGATGTTTCCTGGCTCGCTAGGGCAAAGCAACAGTGCGACCACTGTCGTGTTCTCCAAGACCTGGTGCTGGCGGCAGCAGGAGCAGCGGTGCCAGCAGGGCCAGGAGGGGATCCTGCCCCTCTGCCCAGCTCTGGGGAGGCACCTGCAGTGTTGGGGGCAGCTCTGGGCTCCCCAGGCCAGGAGGGACGTGGAGCTGCTGCAGAGGGGCCAGCGCAGGGACACG
>JAUBNY010001030.1:1207372-1228254 GCA_032275445.1 Crypturellus soui
GCAGCAGCTCCGTGTCCCTGCGCTGGCCCCTCTGCAGCAGCTCCACGTCCCTCCTGGCCTGGGGAGCCCAGAGCTGCACACAGCTTTAAAAAAAAAGACAATTTGGAGCTCTCAGGGTTTCAGGACCGAGCACAAAACCCCTCCTCAGCAGTGAGACTTCACAGAATGGTTGAGGTTGGAAGGGACCTCCAGAGATCATCTATCCCAAACTTTACTGGCGTCAGTGAGCTCTGGACGTGGTCTGGAAGCGCGGTTGCGGGCGGGATGCGGCACTTGCTGACCAACCCTGTCACCCCTGGCCTCCCGCTGTCCCTATGGGCAGGAGCCTCTTGTCACTCACACCTATAGCTTTGCATGGGTGCAAAGCCCCCCACCGAATCCATGTCCAAGGAAAGACTGGTGCTTTCCTGCAATATTCAGGAAGTTTGGTACCTCTGTAGACCTTGCAACCCGTGTCTTATTTATACCTTCCAAACATAGCAGAGGGGTGTTGTGCTCGAGGAGCGTGGCTCGCCCGGTGGAAAAAAAACCCTCAAGCCCGTGTCTATTTAGGATGCCTGTGATTTCTTTCTTTTTATAGCACAGCTGGGGAGCGCCCGTAGTCCTGCGCCGCGCGGCACGGAGCGTCGCCAAAGGCGGCCTCGCTCCTCATGTGGCCAGGCCGGGGTTGTGGAGCGGGTGATTCGGTTCCTGGGCAGAGCCAGGCTCTTGACACCTCTTGAGGTGAAAGAGGCTCCAGAAACACGAGCACCGTCCTCCTTTTAATGCAAAATGGCAATAGTAAGTGCTGTCTCGCGGCTCCGCTCATCCCTGCGGGCCGTGGAGCGCTCCATAAATCACACCTCAGCCTCTCGCATTCCAGCTGTGGAGCGCTCCCGGACGGGGGAGCGCATGGGAATAGGTGGAATCCTGCTGCCTTTGGGCCAGCCCGCGCATTGCAGTCAGGTCAGCGCGAGTGTTTTGCACTTCCCTTTGCTCCCCCTTTATGCCAGGGTGGTGGCATAAAGGTGGCCAAAGAGGTGGCCAAAAGGGCTCGGAAAGGGAAGGCAAAGGTGCAGCTCGGGTTGAGCTGTAAGTTAGCACACGGGTGGCACAAGCCAGGGGCTGGGGCCACCTTTTCTGGGAAAGCCATTAGCAAAAAGAAAGAAATTAAAGGGTGGTGGGAGAGAAAGGAAATAAAGGATTACGGGTAATTTCCCCTCGTTAAAGGTACCTGCAGTGCAGCTTCTGCTGGGCTGTGCGAGACGTGGGAGTGCGGCGCTCACTGCAGCAGCGCTGTGATGGTCGAACGGGGAAGCAAATGGGGCTCCCCCCGACAGAGAGCTGCGGGCTCCGAGGCCGTGGGCTGGTGCCGGTGCTGCAGCGAGACGGCCCTAACTGCAGCCATCACCTGCAGGGAGACAGCGATGATTAGAGCGGGGCAAAAGTGGGGAAAAGCAGAGGGAAGGGGCCAGGCAGAGGGGATGGAAGCACGGGCTGGATTTCGGACTGTTCTCGGGATGCCGAGATCAATCAGGCAATGCGGCGCATCAGCCGCCAGCACCTTCTCAGTCATCTCCTCTTGACTTTTGCCTGCTTGGTGCCACCTCATTCCCCGCAGAGAAACGATTTGGTCACGAAGGTCACAATTCCGGAGGCTGCTACCCAGTGTGGGAAGCTGCGTCGCTGCCACCGACTGCAAAGCTCCAAAGCGAATCCTTGGAAAAATCTGCTCTGCCTGCTGCAGCTTGTGCCATAAGACTGACTTTTTTGCTGTTAGGTGTTTCAGTGACAAGAGGGGCAGCCGGAATGGCTTGGAAGCAAAGTCTCGAAAGCCGGTTTGGATGGCACATTCCTGTGTTTGCATGGATCATGCCATCTGTAGCCTGGCTTCCCAGCAAACCAAATGTGATGCCTGTGTGCCGGGTGGGTGCTTCTAGCGAGTGAGTCCTTGGGGTCCCTGCGGTGTCTGCAGAGCCAGACGCTTCTGGGATCAATCCGGGTGCTGTTCAGAGCCGTCCGGCACCTCCTGCAGCCAAAGCAGCCGCTCCGGTGGCTCCTTCCAGGGCAACGAGGGATCCAACCTTCCACGTGCACCTCGACCACGCAGACGAGACCCTTGCATCACATAAAACCATACGGTTAGTTCGTTAGATGTGACCAAAGGCTGGTTGGGCTGATGGAAAAGCTAGGTCAAACAGAATTGTTCTGACCCAAGGAGCCCATGCGTGGAGCAGAGGGGAGGTGGATGAGATGCAACTCCTGTGCTCGTAGGGTTTGAGGGGATAGATAGCCCGGCATCGCTTCGCACAAGCAGGAAGGGAATGAAAATAAAGCTCCCAAGCTTCGGTTTTGGGGATGTACCCAGTCCCAGAACAGTCCCCGCAGAGGGCTGAGCTGGTAGGGGTGCTGCTTTGGGTTCAAATGTGATCCAAACTTCTTTCAGATTTACCTGATATCCGTAGGTTGTCAGGCAGCGGATCCCTGCTTATTTATCAAGGCAAGAGGGACCAGCGAGGGAAGGAGCGAAAATCTGCCTTAGAAACTGCATAAAACCCTCCATATCCCCGGCAAGGAGTTAAGTAGGGTTTAATAAGTGTCATATTGACACAGCAAGACGCGCTCCGTGCAGAGGCAAACCGACTGCGAGACGAAATCCAAATTTAATGCATCATCTCTTTTCCCCCTAACGTGCCCGCTGCTGCGGTCTGCGGGCCCGCGCAGCAGCTCTCCAGCTGGTCTTGCTGTTTTCATGGGAGTCGGTGATTTGTGCGCCGCTCGGGGCCCTTGGCTGACACTGCGCTGCGCACCCACGCATGCCGCCGCGGCACAGCCGCGAGCCCCCAGCAGCAAAATATTTCCTTTTCATTGCAGCAGGAATTTCAAAGGGCTCCGAGGCCACGGAGCGGGTGACTCCCACCCAGGTGAAGAAGTGCAGGCGGCCCCTGTTTTTCCAAGATCCATTTTGAAAACTCCCTGGTTTCCAATTAATCGCACAGGTGACGGGGGGGACAGGAGGCAGCTCTGGGGCTTCACGCTCTTCTGCAAATGGGTCCCTTGCAGTTCAGGGGGCTGCAGCATTATTTTGGTATTGGAGGTTAAGGCTTGCCCAGAGCAGAATTTAGCCCCTGAGCACTCCATCAGTCTTGATAACACTGGGGGAAGTCGCAAATAACCAGTGGAGATCCCTGAAAGGGTTTTGGAAACCAAGAGAGCGAAGGGAGGAATAGAATAAAAATAACAGACTGTTCTGTCCCCCAATCAGCAAAGCGGCGTTAATAAAATTCTAGAGAGGGCAGAGGGAGGGCAAGGCAGCACAGTCAGCAAAAGCGAACGCGGATGAGTGTGCCATAAATATGACAAGGGGTGGAGGAAGCTGGAGATGTTCCCGTGCCCGTGCCTAGCTGCGTGCTGCGGCCCGAGGAGGGTCTCCTGCAGAAAGGGCAGCTGGAGAGGCTGGGGAGGCCCCTTGCCATTTGTCGGATCAAGCTTGGGCCACCCCAGGGATGTGCCTAGCGGGACAAGGGGGATCCTTGCGGCGCGAGCGGGGCGGCTGCTCGGCCCCAGAGCCCTTGCTCGGCCTTGTTTGCATGCCCTCTGCTTTGCACCCGTGCTCCGAAATCCTGATTTCTCGGCCCGCTCCTCTCCCAAAGAGCCCTTCGCCTGCGTTGCGCCTGCTCCAGCTCCTGCTGCCCCCTCTGCTTGCCTCCCCGCTCGTCCCCGCGCTGCCTGGCGCGCGGTCCCTGCGCTTCTCCCCTCTGCTTATCCCAGGCAGCTGTTTTTCCCTCCGTGTCCTTCTCTCCCACCACATGCCCGAAGCCAGAGGCTGCTCTATTTTGGGAGCTGCTGCAGTTGCAGCGGGACGATGGCTTTGCTGCGGCTTGGCCTTGGACAAGACGCACTATTTTTTCACTCCAGCCATCTGGCGTGAGAGCGAGCACGGGCGTAATCTGCATCCAGATGTCCGGAGCCCCAGAGCGGGGAGATGTTTGCATCAAGGGTTTGGGTTCCTGCCTTGAATTTCGGATTCCGGGAAACAATGAGTCCTGGGGGCTGCCCTCCCGGGAGCGGAGGCTCCGTGTTGGACGTGGACGCGGTGTCGGAGGAGCACGGCGGCCGCCCGGGGCTGTCCTCGCGCTTGGACCCTTCCTGCTGACCCACGTGTGATCCTCATCCAAGCGGGGAGAGGCCGTCCCGGGATGGGCCTGCGTTAGGATTCCCTTGTAAACGCGGAGCTTAGATGCCATCCCAAGGGGAATTAAGTGTTCTGGCTGGAGCTTTGCTCGGAGTTCTTGGCTTTCCCTGGCGTTCAGGGCTTGGGGAGAGGGCGATGTGCACCCGCAGGCACAGGGCAGTGCAATCCAGCGCCGTGGGAGGAGACGCTGCTGGGCTCTGCAGGGTCGGAGGGGAGCTGGATCCCCCTCTTCTCCGTGTGCTCTGGAGCCCAGCTCACCCATGTGCAGAACCTCCTGCTGCGGAGAGAATCTGGGCAGTGTAATTCCCTGTCCAAGTTTATTAATGGCCCTGCACACTTTGTTGGACCGTGGAAGGTCCATCTGAAACCCGTCATCCCTTTTCCAAGGGTTCTTCCAGCAAGGCAGCAGCTCGTGTACCAGCAGCTGAACACCCGGGGCCATCCCAGCTCTGAGCCAAGCAGGAACATGAAACTGGGGCGTCCTAGGGCTGCACCGGGGTGGCTTTGCACCCGTATTCGGCTTCTGCTCCGTTGTTTTGGCCATCGGGTGTTCACAGGATCCCTGCAGCAAACTCTGCTGCGAAAACCCTGCTGTTTTTGTGCTCAGCATCTGTGAGGGAGGCTGTAAAGTGGGGGAAGTTCCCTACGACCAGATGAAAAGGAGCAGCCAAAAGGGTAAAACGCAGGTGAAGCGGAGGCTGATTAAAGATTTGCTGTTAAAAGCTCCAGATAAGCATATTCCACATCTTATATCTCGCTTTCCTCCCAAAAAGCTGACATAATTAAACAGTAAATCAAAGGAAATAATTAGCAGTAAAAGGCATCCTTCCACAATGGAAGCGCTATTCCCTCAAGGAAGAAAAAAACAGGAAAAATACAACTGTTGTGTATAAAATCAGCCAGTGAGATTAAGACCTTAATATTGCCCAAAAGTTTTGAGGGCTGGTTTGCTAAAGGTATAAATTCCACGATCAGAAAATGTTTTCAAACATATCAGAAGCAGGAAATCTGCCAGGAAATCCATCGATGGCAGGTGGAAAAAGAGCCCTGAAGAAGGACCAGGCTTGTGTAGAGATGTCCTAGGCTGAACCAGTACAGCAGGCAGCAACAGACAAGAGTGAGACTGATTTTATCCCGAGCTTTGAAGAAATGCAAATGCTGAGTTTTCCAGCCGCCAATTTGCCGCATAAACAGGCAAGGGAATGGGAGTGAGAAGTGGCAAATGTGCTGGTGGTTTTAGGCAGGACTGTTGGTGGGACCTGCAGGGTGTTAATTCTATTTCCATACCAGGAAACGCTGAAATTCAAGAATTCATGGAGAGAGATGGGTAAATGTAATATATTGAGGGAGAGTCAACCTGGCTTTTATGCAGTGAAGTCATTCTTCATTAATGCACCGGAGTTCTTTAGAGAAGACAGCAGTGTGGATAGAAATGAGCCAGTCAACACAGTGTCCTTGAATACCCTAAATATTTTGGCACTGTCCTTGCCAAAGGACAGTGCCTCTGAGTTTAACTGCTTTTGGATAAGATTTTCATGTGGATTAATAATATCTTAAAAGACAGAAAGCAGTGGGAAGCCAGAAATGCTCATTTTTCACTGTGCTACCAGTGGCATCCTGCAGGGATGCATGTTAGTGCCCAAGTGGCCAGACAGCTTCATAAATGATCAGGAGGCAGCGGGACAGGGAGGTGACAACGTTTGCTGGCCTTTCCGGATCATTTTGGGCAATCAGAACTACCGAGAGGTGCAGAAGGGTCTCGCGATGCCGCGTGGTGGAGTGGCATGTGGAGTTCAAGGTTGAGGATTATGGGCTCAGCTTGGGAAAGGGATGGCAGGAGTGCCATGGATAGCCCTTGGGAATGTCTGGAAGGCAAACTGAACCTTAGGAATGGTTAATAAAAAGGTGGAGGAGGAAAGGGAGAGCATCAGACACATGGTCCATCTTCCCGGTGCAGCAGCTTCAGGAACAGCGTCCACCCAAAGCCGGAGGGACCGACGGAGACAGGGAGAGAGAACGGGACAATTTCTGTGGGGAGGGAGGTTAAACGGATGAGGGCCCTCGGGGCTGCAAAGAACTTGTCTGAAAAGCGTTTATATAGACAGAAATATCAAATAATGAATGGTGTGGTGAAGGGGAATAGGGAATGGTTTATTCACTGGCTCTTTTATAGCACAAAAATGAATGGCCACGAAATGGGATTATTTGGCAGCAGGTTGAGAGCAAACAAAAGGAAATAGTTTTTCGCACAGCGCATAATTAAATTGGGGCGCTTGGTGGCACAGGCTGTTTTGGAGGCCAGAGGTGTAAAAGGGTTCAGAAAGCAATTAAAGAAACCCGGGGCCTGCGGAGAGCTGCTGGTTTGCGAACGCAAATGGGGGGGACGCAGCTCTGTGTCCTGCGCCTTTCTGCTCGCTCCTCCTGCTCGTCTGACATCAGCTTCTGTGAAAAACAAGGTGTGGGGCTAGTTTTTTTTCAGTGCACTGCTCCATAAGCCAGGCTTTGGATTCCTTCAGAGGCTTAGGAGGCCGGCTCTGAGCCAAGCGTGCCTCTCCTAAAGCTATTTCCAGTCTTCTGCCTCATTTTGACCTACACATTGGTGAGAACTTGCTGCTCTGCTCTCATTCCTCGCACCGAGGAGCAGAGCACGTGCTCTATAGAAGGAAGGACGGGCCCACACGTGACTGAAATAAAACACCACGTTGTGCTGCAGCTCAATGTGCAGGTCCATGGTCCCTGATGCTACGTGGCCGTGTCTCTCTGCAAGCTGAGGGCCAGCAAGGGGGTTGACATCACCAGAAAAAGGGGGTTTCTGGGTGTGTTCACCCTTGTTCTAGTGTTTTCATTTCTGCATTATGAAAAAAAATAAAGCCAGCAGTGAATAGCGTTATGCCAACGTGAATTTCTCTTCATGCCGTTCGCTGGGAGCAGAATTAGCTCAGCGCTGGCTCTGTCTGAAGCTGCTGCCAACCTCAGTGGACCTCATTCAGTATCTACTTTGTTTCGACAATTAGCCATACGACGGAGCATCTGGCGTGCAAACTGCGCGCGAGGGCACGAGCCCAAAGCGAGGTCCTGCTCTGGCAAGCGACAGCCCAAAACAAACAAACAGAGTGTCATTTTTGGGCAAAAGCGCTCCGGGGTCGGCTCTGTGCTTTGGTGCAGGGCGCCGTTTGCTCGTGATGCCCCTCCAGCCTCGGCCCCAGTGACAAGATGAGCCACTTTGGAGCTCCCAAAGGCTGGTGAGACCCATAATGGGGCTCCCATCTCGCCCTTGAGTCAACGCTGCCGCTTGTAGCTCTCTGTTGTGGAGCCTCGTCCGTAACAGATGGATGTGGAGATCCCATCAGCTCTCCGAGCGGAGCTTGAGGCCGTAGATTGGAGAGTGGAAGTTGCTTTTCCCTCCTCTCTACAGATTCAGTGCAGAAGAGGATGCCGACACGGGCAGCACGGGCAGCCACAGCAACACGTTGTGGTGCCACCACCCGGTGACATATCACGGCCACAGCTCTTCACCTGAGTGGACTGGGAAGGTAGTTATGAGAGGAGGAAGAATTATTTCCAGTGTTTTCGTGAAGCACACCCCCAAAAATTAGACTTTGTGGCGATTATTCGCTGAGGCATCAGTGCAAAAGGGTGGACCTGTCTGCGGGAAGCAGAGTTGGCTTCCACGGGAGAGCAGGAGACGTGTGTGATGCTCCTGGTGGCTTCGTGTGTCATTCTCTGACACCCGGCGGTCCAAGCTGTGGTGTCAGAGCCAGTGGTGGCCCCAGTACCCTAATTCAGGGGCATCATCCACGGTCCTGAGGTTGACTTTGTTACACGGGGAGGCTCTGGGATGCTTGGCGCACTCCCCATTGCCAGCTTCCAGCTTTTCCAGAGCTTTTCCAGTGTTTTTCCTGCTCCTCTTTACCCAAAGAAGGGTTTTGGCATGGAGCTTGTGCTGAGTAGTTGGATGCTGGCGCTCTCAGGTGTTTTTGCTGCTGAGAGAATGGCTGTTTTTATATGATAAAGAGCAAATGAACGGATGAATAACAAAACAATCAGGTATTACTGCTCTAAACGCTCAAAAGTTGGACACGTGGTGGATTTCTGAACTTGAGGGTTTCCAAATATCCTCTTCTGCATTAAATTTAACTGGAAAAAATAAAGGAAAAAGACTGGGACAGTTGCAATTTCCTGCAGCCCTTCAGTGTTTTTGAAACACTGTGAGGCCTGATTTAAGTGGAGGTAAAACTGGGCAAAGAGCAGGAATTTGGCCTCTTTTTTGCCCTTTTTTTTTTTTTTTGATCTTGTAGCTTTAGTATGATTCATTGAAAATAAATGTGCTGCAACTTTAAGGATTTGCCTGCGGCTAAATTTTAGGGTGTGCACAGTCCTGTGCTCCACCCTGCCGCTCTGATAGGGATGCAGGCGTTTATTTTCTGGGGTGGGTTTTGCCTCCTTTTTTTTTTTCTTCCCTGCTCCCTGTTTCTTTGATGACTCTTGCCCATGACATTCCCAAGATTGAGCAGAGCGGCCTCGGAGCGTGCGGGAGCGATTCCCATGGGAAGTTATTCCAACAGGGCCCAATGTCACCCGTCATGTAAGTGTTTATTTTACTATTTTTTAAAAAAATGTGTTTATTTTACTATTAACAAAAAAAAAAGGTATTTCCCTGCCGCCTACCCTCCGTTTTTTTATAAGATGCTGACAGTATGAGCTCTTGCATAGTTTGTTCAGAGTAGATTTCTTCAGAAAGCCAAAAGAAACTGCAAAACTTAATGCAAAAGAGGGCAAAAAACTGCGCATGTTGTGCTATTTTGGTAGTAGTAAATTATGTGTTCTACAAATTACCATTGGTTATGAACATGATGCGCCTGCCTGTATAACAATGCCCTGCTTTCATGTCGCCACTAATACATTTAAAGTTATGATAATACCCGTTGAAATACAACGTGTCTCCTCCTTTCTGGGTCTGATTTATTCCTACCAGCCAAAGTCACATACAAGTATCAGTTTTGGGGCTAAATAATTCCCTGTTTGGCATTTTATTAGGAAGGGCTTGGACTTTTCAAAAAAATGACTTGGGTTTGTTCCTCAGGTATCTAAAAAGTCTTTAATTCCCTGGATTTTCTTTTCTGCTTGCTCACTTGTTTGATTACTTGCTTGCCTTTTTTATTTTGCTGTTTCTTTCTTTTTCCTCCTTCTCCACTTTTTCTTGTATTTTCTTTGCTGTTTCTTCTTTTTTTTTCTTTTTAAAATTTCTATTTCCTATTTTTTTTCCTGACCTTCTGCCCACCCAATGAAGCAGGTTAAGCCGCAGATTTACTCATTTTTTAATGTTAGCCTTATGAGCATCAGCTCAGAAACGCAACTCCAAAACACAGCTGAAGAACGTGGTACTGTAAATGCACTGGGCGATAGATTAGATTAGACTAGATTAGGTTAGATCAGGTTGCACGTAAGAATTTCCTCCCCTACAATATTTTGGGTATATTCAGCATCCGATACTTGCCCAGCTCTTTGCCAGCTCTAGCAGAAAGCAGCAGGGACCATGCAGGTGATCCTGGCTGGCAAGGGTAGACGCTTGTATGGTGTCTGATCCAAAAATTTGGTGTTGTGATCGCAGGTGCTCTAGGGAGAGCGGTGAGCTCTGCTGCTCAGCCTTAGGTCAGGGCTTGGAGCAGCGCGAGGCCAGGGAGCTGGACCAGCGCCGCTCCGGACACGGAGAAAGCAGCAACAGGAGGAGGAATTCCTTCTTTCCCCTCGATTCTGTGAGCGGGTGAGTCCTTGTGAACTTTACTTCGCATCTAGCTCCTCAGTTCGGCATTGTGCTCGGCAGAAAGGCGGCTCCGAGCGAGCGCCTCGTTACTGCCGACAGGCTGCAGAACGCGGGTTTGCTCTCAATACCCCAAGAAATGAGCCCTTCCCGCGGGAGCCGACGCTTAGTGCTCGTGCATACATCCGGAGCAAGGAGGAAGGTAACTTGTTAAATGCATTTTAAAGGCAGAGAAAATGCTGGTTTTTTCATTTGCACTGTGTGTGTGGAAGCGCCTGTGGATCCGGCTGTGAGTCGGTCTAATCCTTACAGCTTGATTCTTACATCAACCAGTATCAAAACCCTCAGAGTAGCATGTAAGAAGTCTAGGAACAGACAGAGGAAGTTTTATTTGCCAGTTGATTATATTTGAAGTCTACAAGCCTCGTATTTTTTATGTTTAGTGTAACCAGAGATGCTTTCATTCAACAGGTAATACCGTTCCCCTTGCTGAATCCTATTAGCTGCTGCATTTTGTGCCTTTGAATAGTGCTTGTTAATTACGCGATCCTGCAGTGATATAATTAATTGCATAATGAAACTTTTAAAGGAGAAAAAAATCCCTTTACCGGATTTAAATATGGTGCCATTTGGTTGTGCTAGACGTTACCCTGTCTGCCCTATGTGTGGACGTATGGCCTGGGCCTGGGTGCTTCTCCGTGAAATCCCAAGTCCTGAAATGGGCTGGAAAGTTGAAATTGTGGTGAAATTATCAAGAAAAAAAAGAAAAGCTTGTTTTACCCATGTGGCAAAGGAAATATAATTTGCAAACTATCCCTCTGAGTGTTTCCAAGTCATGAGGAAAGAACCCAATGTGTTTGCAAAAAAAAAAGGGAAAGATGCTAATTTTGTGAAGTTTGGGGCGATCCCACACTTTTGGGAACGCCGCAGCCCTTCCTCCCGCCCCTGAGTCCCCCGAGCCGGGGCTGGCAGTAAGTTGAGACGGGCGCGAGGAGCGAACTCGCCCTGGGGCTTTTCTTCGGAGGCCGGGAAGGTGGATTGTTTTCCAGCGATGAAATTTCCTATTGAAAAATTGAATGCTTCCTTGTCGTGCCTCTGAATGGGACACCCGCAAAGCCGAGCACGCTGGTTCCAATTACGAACTCAATAAGGCCAAGTGCTGCAGTCAGGAAGGAATTTATACCTTTTCATATGTGCTTGAAAGGATAGAACCTTTTTTTTTTAATCCCTCTGCCTTTTTTTTTCTTATGTATATATATAATGAATTCAAAGCAGAAGCCCAGCCAGCCAAGCTCCCTTTGATTTGTGCTCATATTAATATTGTATGCTTTAAAATGTGCCTAATCACTTGAATTAGTCAAACTTGCTGCCTCTAATGGACCAAAAAGCAGTCCCAAGGAGTGCATGCTAATTCCTTGCTCCCCTCACATCTCCATGGCACAGGGGCATCTGTGGGCACATTCCTCATTGGCAGTGATGTTGCGGATTATTATTTATTTTTGTTGGTGTTGAAGTTACCTTCCTCTTTGGGGATATCTTGTTTTCCTCCTGGATTTTCCTGGAAGAACATAGGATGGGCGCCCAGGAGCAATGCCTGGTGAAGGACAGGAGTGTCACTAAGAGCACAAGGGGGCTCGGGAGACGAGGTTTAATTCCACTCTTTTCCCGTGCTCACGTGTGTCATGCGGTGTCTGGGTGACGCTTCCCCATGGGTGAAATCCCCCCGTGATGGGTCTGTGTAACCCAAGGACTCTCCTGCTGTGTCTCTCGTGACACTGACCTTGCTGGGGCCATTGCTCACCTGCACCCAAGTGCCAAGCAGAGCCAAGAAACCTTCCCTGTGCTCCAGGCTCGTGGTCTGACCGATCCAACAGTGCCTGTTTGCAGCAGAGAGGGTTTCCCCAAATGCCTTGTCGCCTTTTTCCCGATTTATTCAGCTTCTTCATCCTTCTTCTGCAGTCTCCTTAAGCCCATGCTGCTGTAATTCCTTTGGCAGGGAGTTCTGCGGATCCGCTGCCTGATGCAAGGAAAAACATCTCCTTGTGCTGGCTTTGAACATCCCAGGGCCAGGGCTCTGCTCTCCTAGCTGGGCGTCCCACACACCGAGGAGGCCTCCCCGAGTGAAGTGGTTTGAGTCCAAGTGCCTGATCCTGTGCAAGCTCCAGGCTGCCGCTTCCAGCGCTTCTCTGGGGGTGCAAAACGTGAGCGTGAGACACTCGGAGGGCCCGCACGTCAGGCAAGGATCCCCGCTTTCCTGGGCGTTGCGCAAAGCCACAGCAGAGCCAAAGCCTGCCCTAAGGAGGTTGCAATCTGAGACAAGAGGCAGCATTCAGATGTAACTAGCTGGAGGAGAATGGAAAAGGAATAATGATCTCGAATTGGCCACGGGAGAAGTAGAGGTCCCAACGCACACGAAGTGACTTATAGGATGTGGAAATGTTGCATATATGTCATTGTGATTGCAAAAGACACCCGTTGTTCTGTTGTACTGTTGAGAAATCATACACGATCACTGGGGATGATCTAGAACGGGAACACCTGGAGGGACGGAGTTAAGGGTAATTATGCAGCCCAGCCCTGGCATTTCTTAACTTTGGAGAGCTCCTCTGTGTAATTTCATCATGGGTTTATATACAGTTAATTGGCGAGTAGTTTGATATGCAAATAAAAGCCACATAAATATCAGAGGACGGTTTAAAGCTGAGCTTTCCACTGTCACGCTGCAGTCCTTGCTTTTCTGGTCAGTCTAATCTACTAGATTACCCCTTTCATCACCTTTTGTTTTGAAGGCTTGATATCTCTTTCAAAGAACATCTGTGAGACACATATTAGTTAGCTAATTTCTCTACATGAAATGAAAAAAACAAGGGTGGGGAACGCACAGCCCTGAGGATCAGATATGGTGCGTGGCCAAATCATTATTTTGGGGGAACACCATGATGTGTAGTTTGCGGCCTGCATTAGGGCTGTAAAGACCAGCAAGAACCAGGTTTCCTGCTGGTGATACACGACTTATGCCTAACATGGAAGCGAAGTTTTCTTAATGTTGGTGATAGTACGAACCTCTATCATGGACACTGGTGAGAAATCTCTTCCAGACCCTGAGCTTTCTAGATAAGGATGCTATGGGCAACGGTGCTGAAGGATGTTTTTAATTCAGAAGATTAAGCAGTAGTTTAATAACACTGGGAGAAAGTGTGGGTACAGTCCATATTTTTATGTTCAAGGACAATTTGAAAGCACAGATTTGTTTGCTGGTAACTTCGAAGAGATTGTGTCTGGCTTGGGCAGGATGTTCTTGTCTAATATTTTGGTTCTTGTCTAAATATTTTACTCAAAAAGAACAAAGCTGATAGGGACTTCTGTGTTGTAGTCTTGTATGAATGTGTTTTACTATCCTTACTGTGATTACTGTGAATGTCTTTACTGTGATTTTTGAATGGGATACATTTCATGCAATGTGAAAGAAACACGTGCATGTATATTTCATGGCAGGGGAGTATGAGCAGGGGTGTTTTCAGCACGCACAGCAGTTTTCTTCATGTTCATCTGGAGAAGAGCCTGGTGTGCACTGGTTGGGACCGTCCCAGGCCTGCCATTGAAGCAGGGCATTTTCCATGTGAGACTGGATTTTCCAAGGGATTCCCAAATCACAGATAATGTCAGCAGAGATGGATGCAGGGAGCTTTGAAAACCTGCCAAGGTGGGTCCTGCTTGTCGAATCCAGCCATGAAGTCTCCAGTTCTCTTGGGATGAAGAATCTCCAAGGTCACTTGGCAGCCGCCAGGCCACTTCCCTGGGGCTAGTTGCCACCTTCCTGTTGGGTTTCCATGCCGGGGTTGTCTCCTATGAGAACATTGTCACACTGACCCTTGAGTCTTATCCACCAGATGACTAGAGTGGAGGAATGCTCCAAGAACCCAAAGAGAAACAGCAAGAAGGAAAACAGTTTAGATGGGAGACATTCCTTCTAAATGTGGTCAGCGTTGACCTTCCATTAACTCTGGAGGTCTTCTCAGCAGTGAGGCTGGACTACATGGCTTTGCTTTGGCGGTAGCAGAGATTTCCAGGCTCAGGAGATAAGGACCAGGAAGTAGCCACCGGAGTAAGTGCCTGGTGGGACTGCTGTGGTTATATGTGGTGTGAGAGGAGATCTTACTCCAGTATTACTCCAGCGCCTGTGTATCTTGCTCCCTTGCTGTGAAGTACCTTCTCTTGGGTACCTGCAGAGCTTCCTTGCTGCCTCCTTCGTGTCCTTCCCTCGGACCGTCCCTCCCCTTGGTGCCTGTGAGGAGCCTTCACGGCTGCTCTTCTGAGCTAGGACCTGCCCAGCCAGCTCAGCAGCAACTTGTGTCTTCACCCCTCACCATCTGCCTATGTGATCCCTTGCTCCTCTCCTCCTGCGGGAGTGGAAGGCGCTCTTGGGCAGGACTGCTGTGCACGGTGGGGCTGGTGACCAGGATTTCTGGGCAATGCAACTCCTGGCAATACTTGCATGCCTTGGATAGTGCTCTTGTCCAGAAGACCTTGGCTCAGATGTGTCAAAAACCCCACTAAACAGATGAGACTCTCGTTGCTTCTGACCTGAGCTCTCCTTTTCTTGCAGAATAAGGAGAACATCCCTTCTGTCCTCCTAAGATTTTTTGTTTTGCTTTGTTTCTTCTCTTTTCTATCCTATCCTCCTCCCTGGCATCTTTTTTCCCCATCTGTCTCCGCTAAAGCTTAACCCTTTTTGGCCAGAAGGCCCTGCAGGCCTTAAACCACTCTCTGGGAGTCACCATAGGGCTCTCTGAGGCCCTGCAGTTGCATCTTATATTATTTTTTCTTCTCCTTTTTAGTGCCCCTCAGTTTCCAAAGTCACGGGGAGTGGGAGGAGGCCTGGAAGCTGCTAGCTGGTGTGATCGCTCCGAGGAAGCTTCTTTTTCTTCTGGAAGGTGCGACCTGTTGCATCTCGTAATTAGGCAGAGCTACCTCTGTCGTAGCTCCCAAGGCTCTAAAAAACACCCTTTGGTTCCTTTCCCCACCTCAAATCACAAATCTGCCTTGAAAAGAAAGGGAAAGGACACTTATAATAAGCTGGCGGCTGCGGATCTGGTAAAACCCTGTGTAGGACGAGATCTGCAGTTAAGTCAAAGAGACTGGCAACACTAGCCTGAGAACTTTTGTTTTGGTTTGTGGTTTCTTTGGCTTGCTTAATAAAATAAAACCTGCAGAAGCACCGGTGGCGAGCTGCCGCCTGCTATCTGTTCTCGTACTCGAAGCTGCTGCAGCGTGAATTATTCATGCTCGGTAAGCGATCTGCAAACAGCCCCTGTGATCTCCCTGTGATCTCTCTGCGTGTGTGTGGGGATGCGGGACTCACCTCTGCTTAGGTCAGGACATTTTCTTATTCCCCTTCCCGCAGCGGGGAGTCTGTGGGAATCCCTGCGTTGTTCACCGACTGTTTGTGATTAACCGGGCTATTATTTATTATTTATTATTTATACGGCGTGTCCAAGGCACCCAGTGTTATCGTGGCTCCACAGCTGGATATGAGAGAAGGCTCTGTGTGCAAACATCTGCAGGCGTTGCTTGGCAGATCCTATTGCACAGATGACATTAAAAGGGCTACAGGAGTATTTATAGGGCGAGTGCCCTCATGAGCAAGGGCAGAGTAGCCAGCAGTGCTTCTCGCCCAGCGTAGGCATGGAGGGGAGAAGAAACTACGCGTCGAGGCGTTGGTGTGATGTTGTCCCAAGAGCTGCTTGCTAAACCTTGCTGGAGTTTGACGCCGTTGCACGGTAAGAGGAATTGCAGCAATGGTTCGGTGCCGCTCGCCTGCGCGCGGGTCGCGAGGGAGGTCTGCTGGGATGTTGCTCGTTTGAGGCGTTTGCTTGTTTTCCGGTGCGTTTCTGGCCTGCCGTGTCTCTGACCCGTGCTGGATTAACCCCTCGGGTGCTCCTGGCTGCGTTGCACCAGTTTATGCTGTGCAAAGAGCGGAGTCCTCCTCCTCACGCGCTTGTGACCGTCCGTCCTGTGACATGTTCAGGAAACCCGTGTGGCAGCACAGGTCACCACCATCAGATTAAGGCTTCATTACAACCTGTTTTGTCGTGCAAAGAGATTTACAAAACTGTTCATAAAGGCACTCAGCAGAAGGCAACACTTGATGAGCAAGTGTCAAACACCTGATTTTTGCATTTGTCACCTCATTTTGGGGTGCTCGCTTCCCAGCTGAGAGGACAGTGCACACAGCCTTAACTGAATCCCCACTTTGAGCGAAGAAAACCCCATTTAGGGTACCTGATTTTATGCTGGACCCCTGAGGAGGTCTTGTGCCTTGGTGAGAATATCCCTCACCGGCGACATAATTGCAATGCAGCAGTAAGTTTGTTAAAATGTCCTGCCTCGCTGCGCCGTGGAAAGAAGATTTTCTATTAAACCTTAGGGAAATTACCTTCCTTGTTAACTAGCGTAAAAGTAATGAACCACAGCAGGGTTACTCGGGAGATTCGGGCCATCACTTTGTGAGACTGCATTGTTTCTTTAAATTAGAGAAATAATTTAAGCAAACAAACGAACAAAGAATTTCTGGAAATTAAAGTACAGTACGAGGGGGATGATTTGCTCATCTTCGGCTTAATGGGAGCAGTGCTGTGAACAATTGCACTGCCGACCTCAGAAATCTATCCATGGCAACTAGGCGCAGGAGAGGAAAATAGAGAGCGTGCCATGAAGTTGGTATTAAAGTTGTATTTTCCATTTTTTTTTCCTCCGTGCTTGTGGGCCGGTCAGGGACTTTCCATGAGCAATCGGCAGGGCAGAAATCCCCTTTCTGCTTTTTTAGCAGGGAGAGGCCTCATCCCGGGTTCGTGATCCTGGCAGGTGGTGATCCCGCTGTGGGGAATGGCCCTCAGTGGGGCCGTGCATGGGGTCTGAGCGTGGTGGTCCTGCTGTGTCCCTGCTGTGGTGGCACCGGCCGCTGCCCTGCCACCGGGGCCGGCTCCTCTGGGAGCCCACGGGAAGGACAGAAAGACCCTGCCAGGCTGGAGCAGCTCCAGACGTGAATAAATAGAAGTACTGGGGCCTTTGGGCTCCGCCGTGCGCTCCTCGGAAGACGCTTTTGGACGGGATCGCTGCGCTTTTGTCTTTCTATTCGTGAGGAGGGAACATTGTTCCACTCCCTCATCGTCCCCCTTATAGGGGAACAAGGAGGAGGACTTGGCCACCCCGGGCCGGGCGTCCCAGGGGACGTCCCGAAACAAAGAGCCGTGGAGAGAGCGGCGCCTCCGTCCCGTCCCCGTCACGCGTCGCTCCTTGGCGCGGCCGTGCCCGCTGCGGGCGGCTTTGCTCTGCATCGCAGAGTGTTTCTAGGTGCTCCTAGGCTTGCTCGCTGGCTACCCAGATTATTTTATCACGATTATTATTATTTTATTGATGCTGATAGTCTTGGCAAGGCAGCCGCGGAGTGATGCTTGTGTTAGGGAGGTGTTTGCCCCCTGCGTTCGCAGCGCATGGATCCGTGTGTGATGGCACACGCAGGGCAGTGCTCCTGAAGGACATAGTCTGGATGATGAATAGAATCACAGATTCACAGGTTCTGGACGTGGGTGGGAGCTCGGTGGTCACATCCGTCATCTCCGTCTCTCCCATGCATCCATCCTTGATCTAGGGCGAACGCCTCTAGACCAGGGAGCACTAACCGTCACCAAGGTCCTGTTCTAGCTCTCCACGTGGGAATACAAGGCTGGTACGTGGAGCTGACGAGTGATTTTGTCATTGTTGGTGTGCAGGTTTGGGCTAATACCACTCCGTCTTGCTTTGTCCAGGCTCAAAGGCTGATCCTGCTGAGAACCCCGGAGAGACCCAACTCTATGGGAACTGAGACCACTTGACTGCGCGCAGCACCCAACAGGATCCGGTCCTAGGTAATTATTCGGAGTCTCTGTACAGGTTTTGGGTGAGATTTGATGTTCTGCATTTTGTGCAGGAAGTCTGTACCGATATTCCGAGGTGCCCAGTCCACTCTCCAGTCTGTTAACCTGCTCTGTTCAGCTTATGTAACCACGAGTATCTCTGTGACAAATAAATGCCTCAGCCAGCACTGAGGAATTCAATTCCTTTGGGCTGATTGACCGGCGTGCACCAGGATTTCATTTTTCCAAGCCTTGAGGACAATTGTGGTGCCACATGAGAACTGATAGACTCCACTGGCTGCTCAAAAACACCAGGTTTCATTCCAATCCTGTTGGTTTTGTTCACCTACTATGATATATCCTCCTGCTGGCTAATTTGCCTGGAAGTTGATGGAGAAGAGGTTGTTGGTGAGAGCCAGATGCAGCAGACCAGCAGAACTTTCCTGGCTAAATGACTTTTCTTTTTAATTTTTTTTCCTGAATGTTGTCACTCTGTAGATCAGTGGCTTGACGCTGCAATAATAACCCATGTTCCAAAGAAATCATGACCACACCACTTCTCCCCAAAATAAAACAATCTCCTTTTTGCTTCCAGAGAAGGAATTTCTTGATCACCATTCTGGCAGTGGTTAACAGCTGTTCTGTTTGGGAAGCAATCCTGACCTTAACTTGGAGAAAGCTGTAGAACCACCAAAATAAAAACACCCCCATCAAAATCTTGTTTGGACCAGAGTTTTAAGAAATGTTCAAAACCCATGAGTATGGGAGCCTGTTTTACAGTATAATAGTAAAAATCTTACCTTTATTTACCTGTCCATACAGCAACTACCTTCCCTTTTCTGAATCTGGCCTGAGTGTTATCCATTTGACCATCTTCCTTATGATTTTTGAATATTTGCTCCAAGGTAGATAAAGGGAAACCAAGGAGGCTGTTTGAAAAACAAACCTGAACTCTCTCTGCATCCTCATGGATCTCCACTGGTTTCAGCATCGATGCTGGGCTTTCCCTGGAGGCACAGGCAGGGTTCGGACCTGGATTTGTCCTTCCAGCCCAGCAAAACCAGCAGAAACCCAGGGCCTGAGCTTGAAAAGCCCCTACTTGTGGTCCATGGATGGACCTTCGGGGTGATTTTTAGAGAGCTGAATTAAAATGAAGCCAGCACAGTGCTACGTATGGATGTTGCTCTGAAGCACGAAGAATGAATGATTTTCTTGTCAGGTTGGGTTTCTGCGCAAGAGTATATTTATTAAATTCCGTGTGCTAGTGAAAGTGTCAGCCAGTAGAAGACTGTAATTTTTAACCTCATCTATTAGATTTTTCCATAAAGAAAAAAAGCAGCTTCCCTCTGATTTCAGCAGAGGTTAAACCCTGGCTCTCAAGATCAGGAGGAAGGAAGAACAGCAGTTCAGTGGCATGATAGCAGATCGCATTTTATTGCCTTTGCCCTCCCAGGACACCCTCCGTCCTTGCTGCAACAGAGGCCCATTCTCATGCAGTTGTGGCTCTGAACAGTGACATTTTCGGGACCCAGGCCTGAGGACTTTGACTGGGCTGTTTCCTGTTTTGACAATCTCCATTTCAAATATTCTATGCAGAGCATTGTACAAAAGATTTAAAAAAAAAAAGAAAAAAATGCAACCCATGTCCTTCTCTGTGAAAATTGTGGCTGGTGGGGAGCTAAGCTTGAGTTTCCTGGAGAGGGAGATGACATGAAGGGTGAAACCTTCAGGAAGGGAAAGAAAGGAAAATGAAGAATGAGAAAAGAGAAATGTGTTCGACATCTAGGCTGTGGCATATTTTTTCACATCCACATTGGATTTATGGGGACGGGGCATTTTCTCAGTGCCTGTGCTCGCACGCTCTGTGTTTAAATTGCTGCTGTCAAAACTTCGAGAGTAGCTAAAACAGAAGTGTCACAGGTCAGATGGATGTTTTCCAATTGCCTGGCTTGTTAGGAGGGCAGAGTAAATACAAACACCCAGGGCTCCTTCGTCCGTGTCCCCGCGGTGCCGCTGGCCGCAGGTCCTGCCGGCAGCCCCGTGGCTCCGTGCGCTGGAGGGTGCTCCGAGATGTGTGTCCTGGATTCTCAATATCCAGAAAAAGCGGTATCTGCAAGCAGTATCCCCTCCCCACCAAACTTTTGTGCAGATCTGACAGCATCAAATTCAAGGATTTAGCCCCAAACTAGCATACACCAACGCTCCTCTTTGGCGCAAGAAGCGCCAAGCGCAGCTCTGTGCCTTGGACTTTTAATCTAGGCGCATATATAGGTCTCTGGTGCTGCATTCATCGGTCTGAATGTTGTGCGGCTCCCCTTTCCCTGGCAATTACACCGGTGCCAAGCTGAACCCGTCCTGATTTATTTGTAAAAGCACAAACTTGGCAATATCAAAGCGCGCGCGTTTTCTATAGCCTTCCCCGGGGTGCGGGCTGCTCGCTGATTCATATACCTCCGGGACCTTTAATGAGGGAGAGGCAAGAAATGCTGCTCAGAAATGCTGCATGAGTCAAAACCGAATAGAAAATGTTGTTCCAGCCTGTCCCGTCCTCGTGCTGGTGACGGCACATGCACCGACCCACCGGCCCCAGCGCTGCCTCGCGCGGCTCGCGCAAATTCTCTCCAAGATTTCAACGCAGACGGTTATTCCTCAATTTGTTGCAACCTGAAAATCAAGACAGATAAAGGCAAAATGTTCTGGGAACGGTGCCAAGCCAAAGGCACTAAATTATTGAGAGATCCGTATCTGGATAACGGATTTATGCCCTTTAACAACTTTAAAGAAGAAGTATAGGGTTTGCGGGATCATGCTGGGATTGTCTTAAAAATAAATTTTAAATTTGCATTGCTTGTATTACTATTTTAATAATAATAATATTTCCCTAGTGAAGCCATATATGAGGATATTATTTGTGTAGGAACTGGAAATTAACCCGAAACAATCAGCATATTTTTTAAAGGCACTGTAGAAGTCACTCTGTATTGGAAAAGGTACAACTATCTGTCAGAGCAAAGCTTGGGGATAAAATAATTAGAAATCACACAACCATAGC